>JASGCC010000108.1:199242-799242 GCA_030067915.1 Hydractinia echinata | reverse complement strand
ATTGGCGACATCTTCTACATCATGCAGATGCAACTCCTGTAATACGAGAACTTTTACCACATATAAAGGTTTGAATATTCATCTTAGAACATGTTTACGAAAAACAAATGAAGCGACAATTACAAACTCTTCAAGCCTACCAGCTGCCGAATGAATTATTCCAACAACTGTAGTAAATGAAAATTTTTATTGGAAGAACATTCCAGGATCAAAATTTTCGCATGATTTAGACTATACATATGAAAGAATAGTTTATTGGAAAAAGAATTTGTTTTTACTACCTTCTGGTGCGGCTGGAAAATCGTTTATTCGAGAAATGACACGTCTTATAAATCTCTGGATCGACGATTCGCCGATGAAACCTATTTCGTTAAAAGCACTTCGTGTAATGCCTTCACTGTTGTTACAAAAACCCAGCAAGAAGTCGAAATCAAAAGACCATACAAAAGCTTTAGAACGGCGCTTGACACTATGGGAGAATGGCGAATTGTTAGAACTTTTTGATGAAGCTGTCGCTATTCAAGAAAGACTTCAACCACCAAATCCGAAAAGTGATATTTCATATATTTCGAAAAAGTTTCGATTGTTCATGCAGAAGGGAAATATCAACAGTGCTTTGCGATTATTAACTGACAACATGACGCAAGGTATCCTTCCACTTAACGACGAGTCATTATTATTGGAACAAAAACATCCAGATCAGGGGAATCTTTGCGAAGATACGTTAATAGATCAACCGTCACAGCGAATACATGATATTGTTTTTGATGTCATTGACGAAGACATGGTATTGAAAGCTGCCACGTATACCAAAGGTGGTTCTGGTCCGTCAGGTTTGGATGCTGACGGATCGAGACGTATACTTTGCTCGCCCACATTTGGTACAACCAATACTGATCCACGTAAAGCTATAGCTGAGTTAACGAAGAAGCTGTGTATTGAATCTATTCCTGAAGCTGATAGATCTCCGCTTGAAGCCTTTGTTGCTTGCCGCCTAATACCGTTAAACAAAAATCCTGGTTTACGACCAATTGGTGTTGGTGAGGTGCTTCGCAGAATAGTTGGGAAGATTGTGATGAACATATCTAAAAATGATGTAATTAAAGCAGCAGGTTTGTTACAAGTTTGCGCTGGTCAAAATGCTGGTGTTGAAGCAGCCGTCCATGCGATGCATGACATTTTCGACAACGATGATACTGAGGCTGTTCTTCTAATCGATGCTGAGAATGCCTTTAACTCAATTAATAGAAAGGTAATGCTGCATAACATTTCGAATTTATGCCCAATGATTGCTACGTTTATCAACAACTGTTATGCTGTACCTGCACGTTTATTCGTGATAGGCGGAAAGGAGATTCTTTCGAGGGAAGGCACCACACAGGGCGATCCGACGTCGATGGCTTCGTATGCTATTGGAATCATACCATTGTTGAAAGCACTTTATAACAATACACGTTCGAACGACCACACCCTGAAAGAGGTTGCATACGCTGATGATTTTACTGTTGCCGGGAAACTTTACGAAATTAAAGAATTTTGGTCGAAAATCGTTGACATCGGTCCGAAATACGGCTAAATCCCATCTAATTGTGAAACAAGAGTATCTACTTAATGCTGAGCAAATCTTTGCAGATTCAAATATTTTGGTAACATCGACTGAAAACTTCTCTCAAAGATTGCTGAACTAGAACCTCAATCATCTTATTGTGCGTTTGTAACCGGTTTTAAAGCTAAATTGACATTTCTTCTCCGAACCGTTCCTGACATCAAAAATTTACTTCAACCGATAGAGACAGTCGTCAGAAACGAATTCATACCTGCGATAACTGGTGGTCATCTATGCTCCGAAAACGAAAGGCTTTTGCTATCACTTCCCACACGACTTGGTGGATTGAATCTCACGATACAAGTACAATTTAACAATTCGAGAATGATCACAAAATGTCTTGTCGACTCTATCAAAAAGCAAGACATTGACGGTATCTACGATGTTGGAAAAACAAAAACAGCTAAAGCACAAGTTAGAACTTTAAAATTGGATATCCAGAAAGAGAATCTGGCCCTATGCAGAAATAACATAACGGTGAAGCAAGTTAAGGTAAACGACATCAACCAACAAAAAGGAGTCTCCAATTGGCTCAATGTATTGCCAATCACTGAGCAAGGTTTTTATCTCAACAAGCAAGAGTTTTGGGATGCTATGCGTTTACGCTACAATTGGAGCATTCCCAACTTACCCAGCAGTTGCGTTTGTGGAGCTCGATTTGACGTTGAACACAGCACGAAGTGTAAGATGGGTGGCTTTGTTACGAGACGTCACAACGACATTCGTGACCTCACATCAAAGTTACTCAAGGATGTTTGTCATGACGTACAGTTGGAACCAAATTTGCTACCGCTGACTGGAGAACGTTTCGATTTAAAGAGTGTAAAGACCGGTGATGATTGTAGACCGGACATTCGTGCTCGTGATTTTTGGATAAACGGCCAACGGGCATTTTTTGACGTAAGGGTTTTTGACCCCACTGCCTCGAGGTACAGCAACCAAACTTTACAGCAATCTTTCATTTCAAACGAGAACGAGAAGAAAATAAATTACAATCGTAGAATTTTGAGTGTTGATAATGGCAGTTTCACGCCGCTTATATTTTCAATTCATGGAAGCATGGGTCGCGAATGCATCACTTTTTACAGTCGGCTTTCGGAAATGATAGCGGATAAGAAGAACATACCCATTCCAACTGCAGTCACACATATACGCACAAAACTTTGTTTCGCTCTGTTGAGATCCGGTTTAATATGTTTAAGAGGTTCCAGAAATTTGTATAAAAGGTTCGATGTAGGAGATGATATTGTGGTTGATCATGAAATTTCAAAGTTGAACTGTTAAATCGTTAGTTAGGAATATGTTGTGTTATGTGGTAAATTAGTCTCTCGTAGTCATATAATGTTCTAGTTGTTGTTGTAAAATTAAATATAGAATTCTCATAATAAAAAAAATGGCGACCAAGAAATAACTGCATGCCACTACGAGGGTAAGCAACTGGACTTAATAAAAAGGAAAGGTGTTCATCCATACAATTATGTGGATAGCTTCAATAGATTGAATGTGACGTCATTACCACCCATGGAGGAGTTTTATAGCAAACTATATGCAAAGCACAACGAAAGAAGATTATCAGCATACATAGAACATATGGGCAAAGGTTTAACATCACAAACATGGGTGAATATCACAACCTATATCTCCAGCTTGGTATTACACAGCACCTGGCCTATCATGGGATGCTTGACTTAAATCCACATCAGTAGAAGTAGTGCTCCTATCCTACGTTGACATGTTACAATTTTTGAAAACTCAATATGTGGTGGAGTGTTTAGATATCGGACAGATACTCAAAGGCAAATAACAAGTACTACAATCTAGACTACAATCTGGACTACAATCCAGAAAAACCTTAAAAATACCTAAAGAACCTAGATGCGAACAATCTGTAAGGATGAGCCATGTGAGAACCACCACTCAAAGGAGGGTTCAAATGGATGAAGGAACACGAGGTAGAAAACATAAACTTCAGCGAGAATGAGGAGTATATGGTGGAGGTAGATTTAAAATATCCAAAAGAACTACGTGACTATCAATGATTATCGACTTGCCCCTAAAAGAATAGAGGTAAATAAAATAGAAAGGTTAATCCCGAAACTGTGATCCAAGACAAAATACATACTCCAATACAGGAACCAGAAACAATACATCGGGAATAAGGTTCAGGCAATCACCTTGGATGAAATCATATATCAACAAAAACACCCAACTAAGGATTAAAGCTAATAACGAGTTTGAAAAAGACTTCTTCAAACTCATGAGAAACTCGGTGTTCAGGAAAACAATGGAAAACATTAGAAATCAAGTAAACATAGTCTTACCAAGTAACTACGACAAAACAGTAAAGCTCTGCTTAAAACCTAACCATCAAGCGGACATCAGTGAGAACATAGTTGCTATCCACCTACTCCAAACAAAACTAACTTTCAGCAAGCCTGTATACATTGGGGCGTGTATCCCTGACATATCCAAATTATCATTGATGTACGACTTCCACTAGAACGTGACGAAAAAAAATACAACAATGGAGCTCTGAACAGACAATGTGTATTTCAATTTATGGGAAAATAATGACCTTTAAGACTACTCTAACTACAACAAAGACCATTTACACTACACCGACACAAACAAAAAAGGTGTTGAGAAAGTTTAAGGATGAGTGTGGTGGAAAAGTCATGAAGAGATTCATTGGTCTAAGATCTAAGTTATATGCATTCGAGGTTGATGAAAATAAAAAGTAACATGTGATGCATATGAAGACTGTCTGTTCAAAGAAAAGGAAAACCGAGAGGAAATGAACGTCAGGTGCTACAAACATGAAATATACACGGAAACAAACGAATCATCTGAGACAACAAAACACAAACATACGCCTAGGGTCACTATGTCTCCTGACCACCAATAATCCATCCAGGTGTAGGAATTTATATACCTGGCATTCAGGTGGGGCGGAGATTTAATATGGAAGTGTTGTGAATGTGGAACCTAAGAATATTTTGTACCAGAGGTTGTCGTGAATATTTATTCATTCTTTGAATGTTATTATTGTGGACGGTAATAGAAATAATATTAGCATTTTGAGGTTGTCTTACATTTCAAAGAAAAATCTGGATGAATAGAAAATGTATGGGGATAAGTTACTACCTTTGGGAAGTCTTAGCAGGCCGCATGGAATTAAAGACCTGAAGCAGCATATATAGTTCACTAATAATCTGAGCAGGATTGATCAAAATTTACTTTTGCCTATTAGGGTTTCCAATCTGTCCAATGATGGTGTTGTCCGTGGTAAGTCAAGGTTATCATTCACTATTAAACTGACGAGGAAGGGTGGTGATGCAACCGTTGTTAATAATTTGGGTAAAAGTGTTGGAGTGATTTATAGATGCGAGTGGACTGAGGGATGATAGGTTTCACCAGGGTATTTGTAGTGATAATGTTCGGAAGTTGAGGGTGGGTGCAAAAGATCTGTGAAGACGAATGATACAGATAATCAACTTGCATATTTGGGTAGGTATTTGGAGGGACGTTCTGTATTCCACTAGATTTTGAGTTGCTTGAGAGTACTATGCCCTTTCATCAATCTGGATTATCTGAGAGATTGACTTAAGAATTGCCGTTTAACGATGTTGTGAGTACGGACTTTATATACGATTGATAGGATAAACTTGGAGTATGAGGCTTTGTCAAACAAGGTTAGGATGAATTTAATGGTACTGCTATATTGTATGATTGGGTATTGAGGCATATGACGGTTATCGTTGATAAGGCTAGTGTTTGGAATTTTGGTTTTAATACACCCTCTAGATCATTTAAGGGTTTTGATTTTATTTGAGGATGAAGATGGGTATAATAGAGATAGTGAGAAGTTTTACAATTCTAAGATTATTAAGGTAAGTGTGACTGTGGAGGGTCATCCGAATCAATTTTTTAGGTCGGGTGGACCTATCATCAATGGGAAGAGATAAAGAAACATTTTGCTAGTAGGCGGTTGCAGGAGTATGGAAATGTGCAGAAGAAAATGTTGTTTGGAGGAATGGTTATAGGCGGTTGTTATACGAGTAATTTTGTGTTGTGGATTGATTTTAAAACTACTGAAGAATTTAAGTTTCATGGAAGTGGTAAAAAGGGTGGAGAATGCCTTGGAAGGTGTTACTTTACAGATAAAGAAGACATTAAGGGAAAGGGGGAGATGAACCCACATATGTTTTTGTATATGAATGCGCAGATTAATATAAAGGGTGGAACATGTTCAAATCTTTTGTATTATGGGGATCGACGGGTTGTGGAATTTAGGGTGAGTTTAGTAGTCGTTTTGAATATATTGTGGTATTGTGTTCTACTCTGAGGTGGAATAAGACGCATTTGGAAAGGAAGTGGCTGTGGACCCATGATTGTGCATTTTTGGTGGAACCTGGTGATAGGTTATTTAAGGTTATTGGGTTATTTAGTAGGAAATTGGCAGGTTGTGAGGTTCTGTTTATTGTGGATGACGTTATTGCTGATGAAAGTTTGGATAAGAGGAGACTATTGTTGCTCGATTTGAGTACTAGTGGTAGACATAGATTACATTCTTTATGTTGACCCAGGTTTATTCAGTCATACCAAATATTCGACGTCAACACTTGGAAAGAATGGAGGAGGATAATTGGGTAAGAAAGTGTAGAGACTTGATAGTTCCTGGGGCAAAGCCCAGAGGCAGACCGAGAAAGACTTGGCAGGAGGTTATAAGGACAGACTTGATACAGAGGAAGTTGAGTTTAGATCTAACACAGTCTAGATCAGATTGGAAGAGGGTCATTAATATACCCCGTCCAACCCATGCTAGCATGGAAAACGGACGTTAAGCCGAGAATGATGATGATGATGATGAACGGAAGATGCTTTTCTATTTTAATTCCCATCAATGTTCTGATGTTAAAAATGATTGACAGGAGACTAGTGTGATTCGAGGTTGGGACAGTATTATCAAGAGGTTGAAAGAGAGTAAACACTCATGTTTGTATATTAGATTGGAGTATCTGGTTGGTTATTCGTTTGTTTGGTAGCATCTCGGATATGAACAACGAATGACTTGTCCCTTGCAGGCTTCTGTGTGTTTTTGGAACGCATTCTTTGACTAAAATATCTCAAACAGCATCTACATATAAATTTCCTGTGACCATGATTGTTTATTTGAGATGAGACGAGTCTCAGTAGGTTTTTAGGAGGTCTATTGCATTTTTATTGCCCATGAGCCCTTTGAACCGACTGATGGCCTTGTGGTAGAGCGTTCACCTCCAGTGCAGAAGGTCTTGGGTTCAAACCCAGACCGAGTCATGCCAGAGACTATAAAAGTGTGAATCGATCCTTTCTGCTTAACGTTCAGCATGAGAATAGGAGTGATATCTTAGGTGGTTGTCTAGTTGAGCGGTTGTTGTGCTTGCATGCCTTCCGTAGCTCAGCACTAGGACCCCCTTCGCAGGACCCTCATTGATAACAGTTCCTATAAACACTGAAAAGGCTATCCTGGGTAAATAATAATAATAATAATCATAATGACCTTGATAACTTCATCATATTCAACTAGATTTACTTTTATGTCATTTTTTTTTTTTAACCTTGGTATGTCCTCTATGGTTATGGGGAACTGTATGTTGTTGAAGTTTAGTTCCTTAGTGTGTTCCTTGTATTTTGATGGTCTTTGAGGGTTTCTGTCTGATGGATGCAATTCTGATAGTATCGCGTACATAAAACGTCTATTATCATGGTTTGCAACGTTTATTATCGCCTTGGTTGTCTTTAATGTGGCAGATCTAGGCTGTTCGCCACCAATTCTATAGCTTAGAGAATTTCCATTGTTTCTGGCACAGTTTTTTTTTATTGTGTGGGGGTCATAGTAGAGTAGATATAATTGGCAGTAGTTATAAAAGGGCCATTATCATCCCTGTCCCCCATTTTCAAACTTCATAATGTCTGGAGACCCTCCTCCTAAGTAAATTGACCAACTTCCACGACTTGTAAATGTAGAAAAATTTATCTCTGTAGGAAACCAGAGTAGATAGGATTGGACGACGATATAAACCCACCACGTTGTAGCACACTTTCACTTCGGCTCACTCTGGACATCCCAAAATTGTCGGATATAAACCTGGGTGGGAGAGGGAGCGAGCGGTGGGTTTTTCACTTTAATTTTGCAATTGCTTAAATGTGGCAATTTTACTTAATTTCCTTTGTTAATAATAAAATTATAATTTGTGAATAAAGTGCATATTCCTTTAACCCTATTAAATACCAGGCCTTTTTTGGTCTAGTGTGGCATGCAGGGGAGGAAGGGGCATAAAGTGCAGTGTTCACAGGCCATAAATCTGGAACTATTTATACTTGGTGATAAAACTTGGCACACTTGTGGAAAGTCTAAATATAAACAGATTCCCTGTAAAAAATTAATTTGATGACCTCATTGGGATCAGAAATGTAATACCCCCTCTCCTCTCCTCCTCCCCCTTCTTCTGCTCCCCCCCAAATTTCTCTTTCAACACAGGCCAAGAAAAGTCACAAAATTTCAGCACTCAATTACATGTCAAACAAAAGTTATGACTAGTCGAAGAGCCGACATTGTAAAATCTGTATTTTTTAGATATTTCATTTGTAGACCCAAGTGTGCAACACAAGGATGATGACGTTTTAAAGAATTTCGACTTTTTAGGTCAAGAAGAAGTACCCCCAGAACAAAGTAAGTGTAGAATGTATTAACAATAAGAGAATGAAAAGAATCTGAGGAACCTTTTCTTTATTTTCATGTCATTTAGTTTACATTTGGTAAAAGGTAATGAATTGTTAATCAGTGTCCACTAGAAGTTATGTCTTTGTGTTATAAATACCTTCACTCTAACGAATTAACACTTATATTTTAATTTTGTTTTCTTAGCTCAAGGCAATGATCAGAATGTAAGTAGGAGGGTTTTACTGTTATTCTTTCCTATGCTTTCACTATTTACATAACAATATACCAGGTAGTGGTGGGAGATACCAACATAAAACTTGGTGCAATGACTCATTTGTGGAAAACTGATCGAAATTGTTATATACCTGTCTATAGCTTTTTAAAATAAAAATGTAATGAAAAATGAATAAAATGAAATTTAAGAGATTTTTCATGAAATCAAAAGAAAATATTATAATTAATGTTATAATTAATTCATCTAAAATAATTTTTGTGATAAAATAAGCAAATCTTGTATATCTTATGTTTTTGCTCAATTTACCTTAACTTTAATTCAGTTAATTTTGGGCCTTGACTATTATTAAGGTCATTAGGGAGTTAAGGTCTGATAAAAGTATAATAATAATTAAAATTAAAACAAAATATAACATAATAAGTAAGCAGCTAATGTTGAAATGAATTTTGAGATAAAATGACAACAAGAAGCCCATGAGCTTTACCAATTTCTGCAACGGAGGCAATATAAGACACAACATGCGATGAAACCTCGCACTGAATAGCATGAAGACGAGATTTTTGCTAAAACATAATGAGACGTTTCTCCAAAAAATCTATCAATGCGGTTTGAACTAAATTTAGCGTTTTAAGGCAAGCTTCAGTAGCCTATTACATAGAGGCTCATGGTGCAGTCATTACCTAGCAAAAGGTTGCGGTCATTATGTAGCATTTTTTGGCTAGATAAGGACTTTTTTAAATAAAGTATATTTCAAGGAGAGAAAAAGCTGTTTCAGTGGTCCTAGAGCGTTTTTAAAGTGAAAAGTTTTTTTCGTCTCCCAACCATGTGGGAAACAATTTATTTACTTTCCTAACTATCTTAGGTCACTCAGATTAAATCTTGCGACACGATCCCTCTATTGAGATTTTGTCGACAAATAGAAAAACAAACAATTAATAGGAAAATAAAATTAGAAGACTAAGGTGATAGGTTTGTGGTTTATTGAGTTTTGCAAGAAATGTGGGACCGATAGGATTTGGAAATGAAACAATTTCCCCTCATAAAGCATACGGAAATTGAAAAACTGTGCCAATATACAGTACAACCCCTGAAGATTAAAAAAATAATTCTGAAACTTGACCAATAACATTTCCTCTTCCGATCAAAATTAATTTTTTTGTTTATTTTGAAAAGTTAAATAAACTAACAGAAAAAAGGTTTTTTACATTTTTTTAGATCTTATCCAATTGTTACAATTTCCAGGACAATGACAAAACTCTGTGCAATTCAAATTGTGTCTTTTTTATTTGGGACAGTCCATGCCATTTCACCCATTACTATGAACGATATATTTCAGATTTATTGCATTTTTACATGTTGTATATAATATCAAGAATATAATATGGTAAAAACTAAGCTTTATTTCGACAAGGGGTTCAGGAGTTATCACACAATTCATTAAAGCTCAGTTTCCAATATTAAGTTACTAGTGAAAGAATCCAATTGAAAAAACTTTTTTTTAATTTATTATGCCTATCACAAAACGGTTTGTTGTTAATTTCATTAAATAAAACGTAAATAAAACGTTTTAAGCAAAATTGACAACAACAGTAACAAAGTTTATTGCCCCTGACTTTGCCTGTAATTTATAACAAAACAATTATAATGGTTTAAAAACCTGTCACGGTAAATTTAAATTATTCCCAGCTAATTAATTCGTTTTATTTATCACATGATTTGTTCTATCCAATAAAAAATGTAAACAAAAGTTTTATAAAATACAGAACATGGTTTTTAGAGGATGTTTTATAGACGCTTTAAAAGAAGATTGTAGAAAATATGATCGACTTTGCCTGTCACAGACAGACACACTTTCCGTATTATTATATAGACTAGTTATTTAAACCCGTGGAATAATCCACTAATTTTTTCTTTTTTTATTGTGCTTCTTATCACAAAAATGTTTGTTAGCAATTTCATTAAGAAGGCTGAAAAAACGTTTTAAACAAAAAACCCTGGAGGAATCCACTCAAGAACATTTAAAATTTATTTATGTTTTATACAAAAAATTTCATCAATTGTCAATTTCATTAAAAAATTACAACTTTTGAACAAATTTATATTAGCATGTAAACAAAACGTTTATAAAATACAGAACATTTTTATAGAGGATGTATTATAGACGCTTTTAAAGAAAATTGTAAAAAATATAATCCACTTTGCCTGTTACAGACAGACCGACACACTCTTCGTATTATTATATAGATTAATTGGTATTCTGGTAGTAAAAAATTAAAACAACCATGTTTGTGTAGTTTTTTATGCAGAATCTAAAAATGACAAAGTGGTCAAATTATTCTGGACAATATAGCTAGTGAAAGCTAGTGGTGTGACCTTGTGCCTTGGATTGCCTGTGTAACACTGCCACACCAATTCACATTTTGATACAAATCACTCACTTCTTTATTTTTGACACATTTAAAAATAGTACTGGTATACTTCCTGACAAAAAGTATACAGTACAGTAATAATTTTTTAATACAGGTAATGATTTACAAACCCTTTTTACAAATGGTCAGACCCATAAACGGGTACCAGTGCAACAATGTTTTCTCTTGCAGCTATGACTGTTTCTCCATTGTTTTTGCTCATTATTCTCTGCAAACAAATGGAAGAGTTTGTCAAATGATTTTTTAAAAATTTTGTCCAATATGAACAATTAGCATGTTCTCCTTAACCATAAATCTAAATCTGTTTCCTCGTTGTTCTTGTGTTTCGCTCTTAAAACTTGCACGAAAAAAATTGGTGAAAAACTACACGTTTAATTAATACTTAATTGAAACACTTTACCAGTGACCTTTCATGTTTTTCCATATCCACAGATCACTGGTGATTAATTGTGGTTAATTCTACCAAATTTGAATCCTGCGATTGACAAGCATTTCATATTTTACCTTTCATATTTTACCTTGACTGAAATAAAACTAGCTTGTTCCTTAAAATATCTTTTCAAGGATCGAAACTTCACATTTGACTAATCTCTTTTTAATGAATTTTCTGTATTGCGTTTCTCTGATAGCTGCAACTGTTAGCTAAATGGTAGAGCGTTCACTTCCAGTGCGGGAGGTCTTGGGTTCAAACCCCGGCTGAGTCATGCCAGAGACTATAAAAGTGTGAATCTATCCTTTCTGCTTAGCGCTCAGCATGAGAATAGGATTGATATCTTAGGCGGTTGTCTAGTTGAGCGATTGCTGTGCTTGCACGACTTTCGTAGCTCAAATAGGAGCTTTAAATTCACTAGGACCCCCTTCGCAGGACCCTCGTTGATAGCAGTACCAATAGGAAAATTAAAGTTAACAAAAGAATATTTAATATATGTGTATCAACAGCTTTATTGTCCGTAATTATTTGTCATAATTTTAAAAGAAGAATTTACTGGTCAATTGTAGGATGAATGGGGCAATTATGATTCTGGTAAACTTCAAAAACGAATACAACAGTTTAAAAATGAAACTAAAGATAGAGCAAAAAGATCCAAAAGTAAGTTCTTTGTAGTCTAATGTCTACAAAAACAGATGAGGACATTATTCTTGACCAAGATACACATTCACTTTTAGTGATCAGTGCAGTACATGTGCATTATAAACACTTTTTAGGACCAAGTAAAGATGCTCTAAAAACTATGCTACAGAATTTCAATGCAGAGGAGGAAATTCCCCCTCCACCGCAGATACCTGCTCCACCAGTACCTAATGCAAAAGGTGGTGAAAATATGGATATTGACGAGGGAACAACACTTGGTAAGATGTTTTTATATGTACCTTGTAGCATTTTGAAATGCTAAAAAAAATTTGTGTGTCGTTATTACATGAATACCAACTTCATTGTTAATACATCTGTTTGATAGCTTTATGTGTAATTTTCTTTTCATAAACAGGAGACGTCGCATTACCAAGTAGTGGTTATTCCCCTCGTCAAATAAAACCTGGCTTGGTTAATCACAGTGGTGCAGTGGCAGAAAGTGTCGAAGTTGCAATTGGCTTAGGCGAGCTTGCTGGCTTGACCGTAACTAACGAAGCCGGATCACTAATTGATGTATGCATTGATTTTAATTGATTTAAAGCGTTTTTGTCATTGGGTATATACTTCAATTATTTGTGACATGCCATTTGTTAGCCTACTCATAGACCAGCTTCACTGAATGTGTTATTTCTGTGATAAAATTTCCTTGCTAATCTTCTTATACTGAGTCTTCTTGATTTTCTAACAAGTGAGCATGACAATGGCAAGTAAAAGGAAGAGCAGCTTTCAGCTTGTATCTTCCTGCTAAGTGAGTTGAAGTGTGAGTTGTCATTAACTTTGTTGACCTAAGTGTCGCAATTTTAAAAACTTGATGAATAGGTCCGACAAAAAATTAAACTTAAAAAATATGGGCGAAGGAATAATTTGAGCCTGTTTCAAGCCAATTTTATCAATTTGCTACAAGAATAATTTGACCCATAACGTTAAGCCGATTAGAGAAACTTTTTGCGTTCCTAATCACTGTTTGTGCATATGTCAAAAATTATGATGTCGCGCTATAGCTTTTTGGGCTTTTTGGTCTATAATGATTAGGTTTCCGGCAATTTTGAAGTACTGGCTTGCTTACCTGATTATAGGTTATTTTGCATTTTTTAAGTTGTTACCAGAAATTTGAAAATGGCCTTTATTATTTGTTGGCCCAAATTTGTCGTCAGCTTTCAGGGGCGAAAATTTATGGAACTGACAATAATTACGATCAACGAAACTTTGACCGATAAAGTTATGCCTTAAAATACGCTACTTTTTGTAATAATGGATTTTTTATTAGACTTCTGGAAGAGATGAAGTTCGCAAAACATGGGGTCCTAAATACACTTTACGGAGGTAAATATTTTTAAACTTTTAGTTTTACAGTCGGATGATCACCACTATATTTTAACCACTATTTGTCGATTTAAATTTGCCTGAGGCTTGATTGAGATAGAATCACTAATCAGTTACAACAAATACCATCTCAACACTTCTTTAAAAGTAATGAAGCCAACTATAAGACAACTGAGAATAATAAAATACAATAAAATCAAGGAAATTAAAAAAAACTGAGTGCATTATGCTTACGCAAGATGTTGTGTCCATCCAAAGGTATGATTATTAAGATCTGTGTCACTATTACCCATGTGCACTTAAGTTAATTTGTTATTGATTCTTCGCTTTGTTTTTTAGTCATTTTGATGGTGTCCGCTCCTTATGTTTCCACCCATACGAATCAGCACTTATAACAGCTTCTGAAGACCACACATTGAAACTGTGGTCGTTGCAAAAATATATGCAAGGAAGAAAGTAAGTGGTTTAAAACTTTGCGAAAATTGAGGTAATAAATCGTGTACGCAACAAACTTTATATGCTTGGAACTAGAATTGTATAGAAAAAATGTTGGTAAATGAGCAATCTTATTTACTTTGTCTTTTGTCCTGTTAGAACGAAACCTATGTCATTGTTCAACTATTTTTTAACAACATCCAGAGAACAGACCTTCTTTTAACTTTATAGAGGCAATATATCTGATTTGGAACCAGTTTATACATTCAGAGGCCACAGGTATGTGTTCATACAGTCTTTGAAATCTGTGTTTTTTCCATACGAAGATCCAGAATCAAGATTTCTGATACGGATACGTCCTAATTTCTATGATAATTCAACAATTACAGACTTTCTTAACAATTAACTGGAACATTAATTTGAAAAGAATAGCAAAAACGAAGATGGATTTTAAAGGACTGGGGTACTAGAGAAAACTGAAATTTATGCTTTATAGAAATTCTGCCATAAAATTGACAGCATTATCCAGATTTACTGTTTGTTTGTATTTGACATTAAATTATTTTTATACATTTAGTGGTCCAGTGTTATGCTGTGTTATAAATAGTAACGGAAGTGTATGTTACAGTGGAGGGATGGATTCTACAATACAATGTTGGAATTTACCGTCCCTTAATATTGATTTGTTTGGCCCATATGGTAACACAAGTTTCATTTTTAGTGATCTAATATTTTTATCTCGGTACCAGTTTTCAAGACAAAACCAATAACAGTTGAGCGAAGATTTTTAACGACCTCATTCTAGTAGGATTTAGTATGCTAAAGCAATGAGTTGGTCGGATTTTTTTATTTTAGATCCAAATTTATTCGGTGAGACGTTAGTGGCACATACCGACGCGGTATGGGATTTAGCGTATCACATTGACACAGACTACTTGCTTTCATGCTCTGCAGATGGCGCGTGCAAATTATGGAATCCATCCTCAAAGTCGCCTCTGTTAGAATCTTATAGCTGCGAAGGTGAGCTTGTTTCTATAAAACAATATGTTTACCCAGAATAGAATTTGATGGAGGAAGAGTTTTTTTGACAGTTGCAATATAAACTTTGGCCTAAGGCCAATATGCACACAAACCAAAGTGGTAAAGAAAGATCTCTATAATTTCGGTGGCTCACAGTGAAGTGATTTAAATTTATCGCGAGGTTTGAGCGATGAAGAACACAAGCTAAATGCCAGTAGAACAACATCGTCGTAAAAAAAATAATTACCGAGAATTTCCCAAAATGCGAAAGTAGGTAGAGAAATAGAAGCCTTGAAATTTTTTTTGGTTTGGTTTGCTTTCACAAAATCACTCCAGTACACTTCATTGCGCATAATCATTTGAATTTTGTTTTTAAAACTAGCAAATTAAATGAAGCACCTGTTTTCTTTTAAGATGTTTAATACAAAAAATAACAGAAGAAAAATTTCATAATAAATTCAAATACACGTAATACTTATTTTTTTTAAGTGATAACTCATAACAATGAAATATTATTTTACAGGAAACACAGTTTATCCGTTTAACATTCCCTCGCTTCGTTCATTCAGAATGCGTTTGTTTATATCCTCATCGACACTGTCATGGCGGTGACTGTAGTACCATTTCGACCTTAAATATCTCGAGAACCAAAGCTTACAAATATGAAAAGATTTACACAGTTCATTTTTACACTATAATGAACATTTTAATCGCAACTTTCTGTCAATCGTTAGTTCTCCTTTAAAACGTTGATGGCACAGCTTTTAGCTTTTAAACGTCGATGTTCAAAAGTTTAATTTCCATTACGTTTAAGATGGCAGCATTTTCTGAGTATTTATTGGTTGTTGAAAATGTGTCCGTCTCTAAACGCTTGGAAATTAACTTGTCTTAACTTCCCAGGCTACCAAAATACAGGCGTTGCAGCCAGGACAAAATACTAAACACTTGTAGCTGCGGCCAAGAACGACATTACGTAAATTGTATTTTTTTTCTCATTTAGATGTTGGTAAGCCAACGTCAGTTAGTTTTATTAACACAGACACCGGACAGATAGCATCGTCATACACCAGTGAACAATGTGTAATATTTGACATGGAGACAGCCAAACCTGTTGTAACGTTTGGTTCGATGCATAGTATGTTGTTATTTTTACTTCTTAAAATTGCTCTCAAAATATCCGTTTCGCATTTTTTAGGAGGGTGCTTCAGACTTTTTCAGTGTCCGATATTTCAGCTGACAATACTTCCAATACACGGTTATTTCTTTCTTTTTCCTTTCAGGTGGTAATTCATCACAGATCAATAAAGTGGTGAGTCATCCTACGTCTCCCATGGTCATCACAGCACACGAAGACAGACATATCCGATTCTTTGATATTAATTCAGGTCAGTGTGAAGTGTCAAGCTGCTGTGTAGTACCCAGTAATCTTTTGTTGATTTGTTCATTTTTTTAACTCCATGCGTTTATTCCACACCCTACACCCTCCCGTCACCCTCACCCATACACTGATTTATTAATTTGATGGGATGACAAGTATTCAACTCATTTAAAACATTTAATGATTCACTCTTGTCTGTAATCTAAATAAACCATGAAAGAAGTCTGGAAAATAAAATCAAGAACGATCTGCTCTGCAATGGCATATTATTTAAGAATACACGAATAGTGTGATTTATAAAAGCAAGCATAACAGTATCCAACTTTCCTATTTCCTCCCTCCCCATTTGCTCCACCCTCCTCTCCATTTTTTATTATTAATTTTTAATACACTTTCCACCTGCCATCACCAATAAAAAAATATTGGTATGGTGCGTAAAAATCTAACGTTTTGTTTGCACAGGTAAAGAAGTACATAACATGGTAGCTCATCTAGATGCCGTCACTAGTTTATCAATCGATCCAAGTGGTCTTTATATTCTTTCTGGAAGTATGTGTTTGTATGAACTACTATAAACATTTCCTTGTTTTCGAATTTTTTGTGGTACCTGTTTTACAAGTAATTACAAAGGTGAAGACGTTCATTGGTTAACAAAAACATTTCACCTTTCATTAATCAGTTGTGTCATTATTATTTTGTTTGATGCTTGCAAGGAAAACATTAAACGTTGTCAGTAACAGTACACTAAGCGATGACTTAATGTGTTTTCAGGTCACGATGGTTCTATCCGCTTATGGAATATGGACAACAAGACATGCATACAAGAAATAACAGCACACCGTAAAAAGTTTGATGAAGCGGTCTTTAACGTAGCGTTCCATCCTACGCAGCCCTACATTGCTTCTGCTGGTGCAGATGCATTAGCTAAGGTGTTTGTCTGATAAAACGTGGTTACCTATGAAAGAATACCGAAAGAATCCTATCCTAATCCATCATTACAGCGCACACAACCAATCAAACTGGCTGCCATCTCTCGGGTGAACACGCCGTAAAATAAGATACATGGCTTTTCACAGGTGAAGTTTGCTAAAATGCTACAACGGAAACGGATTTTGTTTCGAGTGTATCGTGAACGAACATCATTAGGTACCCATGCTACGTATTTCGTAACTAATTCTTCTTAAATAAAACTCTTGTTATAAAATTTTAAGAAGGCGTGGAGGCGAAAGCACTTGACTGTAATATTTATAAAAAATGTCTTAGTTATACAAAGGTGTCGAACAGGATATATACTTAGATGCACGTACACCAAATTCTTATAATTCGGTAAATAGAAATATGGCTGCGTACAATATTGAAACGTTATGTCTTCTATTAATATTATTTCTGTAGAAGTGTGAACTGATTTTCAGAATGAATAGTGTCACAAAAAAATCTGTTGTCCATACAGCTTATAGGTAATTCTCCATGCAGCCAGCTTTTTGCTTTTGTATTTTATTTGCAAATATTTCAACTTACTTCAGATACGTATCTGCCATACTGTAATATTTCGATATGTCGTTTTTGTCTGAATCTCTCAATTAAATTATTTGAGTACAACATTCGCAGCTTCGCTTCTTGATGTACAGAATAAAAATTCTCCGGGAGCGAAGTTGATATTGTATACGTTTACGCTAAGTTCTATTTTCGCTAGAATATGACAAATGGTTTTGTGCGAGGACTGAAGTGTAATTTATAGGAAAACTTATCAAATTGTAATAATTATTTCAGATGGATATTTTTTTCCTGTGTTTAAGTTTTGAAAGAAGGAAAAATTATTCTTGTGTATGTAAGATGCTCGCCTTATCGATCTGTTTTTAGTTATAATTTGGAAAACCTATTTTGACTAAATAGTGTAAAAACTCTTCGGTAACACGAGTTATGACTTATAAGGATGTAACAACAACAACCTACATATCAATGTAGAAATTATTCTATGTAATCTTGCCCTCAATTTTAGTTCATGAATTATCTCCTTAAGATGTGAAATAGTCACTTAACGAAGCACACCAGGGGAGTGTAAGTGATGAGCTTTGCGCTCCAAACTAAAAAAGAAAAATGTTAGACATTAAAAAAACTACATATCAACGTAAATATTTACCCGGCAATGCACCCACTTTACCCATAATGCCACCTACTAACCCTTCATTGTTGTCAGGTGCGATATATACAAACCTGCCAGCATCGGTGTATAGTCTAACGATGTACAGGGTTGCTACTGCTGTTACCCTCTAATGGGCTATAGATATGATAAAAAATAGTTTAAACGCAAATAGGGAATTTATCGCCAGCCATAACCTAGCTGGCTACAGGAACCACAAACTCTAAAAAATTTAAGAAATATATTATAAGGTCAATACACCTATTTTATTAGGACTTTTCTAGCTATACTTTTTACTAATGAATTTTAAAATTAAACGATAAAGAGGGCGGATCAAAAGAAGAAGACTGCTTTGACAAACGTTGAGCAAGAGTGTTTGTATAGAGTTTATAATAGTCAATTGAAATAAAGCGTAAATACTTCTTAGGGTTGTTAGAGTGGTACAACACTATAAAATGTTTCACAATTTGACATGACTTGTTTCTTAACATGGCATTTATAGTTAGCTAATGTTGTTTCCAGCTGCTCGTGGAGCCAATGCCTTGTTTTTTACAATTCCGACAATAGCACATGTAGATAACATTTTTTGTGGTAGAGCTAAGTTGTTTACGGATCACAAATTTCTTAGTTGTGGCACTGCACGCAAACGAGTTATCTTGTTATATATTTGATGACAATGAAGTTTTTTTCAATGGCTCTTGGATCGTGGTTAAGAACTGCGAAGTAATTCTTATATTGCTTTGATTTACGATTGATTTCATATTCTACATAAACGTGTTGCAACTCCAAGTGATATGCCATCTAGGGTGACATAAATTACCGTGAAGATACATTAAACTCTGCTCGTTGTTTGTATTTCAACCTGTAAATCAAAGTAACAGATACTGTTGCCACCTAGTTCCATTGTAAAGGTGATACCAGTTGCAAAAGTATTAATGAAATCGAGAAAATTTTGTAAACGATTATGATCACCACACCGAAGAGATAAACAATCATAGGGATATCTACCAAAGCATTTTATCTCAGGAAATTCATTGTTTATGGCGTTAAGAATAGCGTCATCAATGTAAGAACACGTGTTCTAATGTAGACATTGCGATCCAACACATTGATGACGCTGTTCTTAACGCCATGGACAATGAATTTTTTGAGATAAAATACTTTAAAGAGGCATGTGGGACCTAGCCAGAAGACCCATCATACCAACCTCGTTCCCCGCGCGGGAATTTTATGTAAACAAGAATACAACAAATATGGCGGTAGATAAAAAGACTACAATCCCGGACTTAATTTATTGGAAAAGAGGGCCGAATTTCATAGTTCGTCCAACAAGCAGTTATAAACACTGTTTCTACAAAAGACAAAGGCATGACGAATGATCGCAAACGGACTTAGGACTTCGGATCTTAGGTTATTTGGTTAGTTTCAAATTCTTAATCCATACTAATTTTTGCAGACGTCAGCACACACCGTTTCCCCGAATTTTAGCACCTTAGCGGGCCGTCGTGTGGATTGTTCCGAAATGCGGACATGACAGAAACTGCCAGTAGCGCATTTTCGACGCTATTTACCTGGCCCACACTCGGCTGCAGAGTTTTGACAAGGCGATTCCATTTGCCCAATTCGAGAAATAGCCAAAAATCGGCCTTTTCCAATAATATTATGTCCAGGATTGTAGCTAAAGTTTTGCATCAACTTTAGGGAGGCTCTTTGAGAAATATGTTAGAAAAAGATACTATATTTATTTCTGCATGATACAAAGCAAATTTATCTCGATAATTAAATTGATATATGTGAGGTGTTTGTCTTTCCCTGCAGAACTGGTTGGTAGCTAGCTCGCATATACCGTTTAAATTACGTGATCATCTTAATTAATAGCTAGTAGCCATATATATCGATGTTGTTCAATTCATTACTATACTTGGGTACAAAACGCAATGTTGTTAGTCAATGTTTGAGTCTATTTTTATAAATATTTTGGTGACAAGCTGGCTGGGTTCTCCTTATCTCCTTATCTTATGTGGGCAATTAGCTAAATTATCTGTCACATTTCTAAGAAACATTTTGTTGGCTAAAAACCATGCAGCTAACTTTCTTTGAGACGTGTGTTGTTTATAATCTCCAAACCTTTTACGCAAATCGACAGGCAAAATAATGCAGGCAGTAAGCCATGTACCAGTCCATTCCAAACTTTATTTTTTGGTAGAGGCATGTTTTGAACTTGAAATATTACGTATCAGTGAAAAGATGCTAGTAGCCATAGTACAAAGTTTTTACGGTCTGCATTTTTTTGCCGGTCGATTTTTCAGATTTTTTCCGGGCATGTTCAAGACTCTCGTAAAAACGTAAACAATGAAACTTGTGTAATATAATGAGCTTATTTTTTTGGCATTGCCTTTTAAATGAAGAAAGCTCTCACAAATTTGTCATATCAAAATTTTATTCCTATTTAACTTTATACTTAAGGATAGGCATAAAAAATGATTTTGTATTAGCTATACTTTCGGTTTCAGAATTTGTGCAATTTAAATGAGGCCGATAAAGGTTTTGTAACAAAACTTCTAAATATATGGACCAAATAATAACAAACAAGTAAGGTTTTTTAACAAATTAATTCTTCTAAGGCCAATGTACCATACTGAGAAAATTTAACATCAAAAGGTACTATTATTATATTTAATGCCAGCAATTGATTTTGCTCCACCAGCATATTTTCACATATCGTGGCAAAGTACAAATAGCATTTTTGGAATTAATACCCTGCACGTATATAATAAACCAGCTTTAACTTAACCCATTACTTATATCGCTAAATGATATCAAATGTTGTCCCAAATAATCTCTAAACATTAATATGCCAAAAAGGGTTTCTTGTCTTGGTGACAGTTTATATAATATATATAATTATAAACAACATGGCAAAAGTTTACACTTTAAGACTGGTAGGAATAGAATTTCAATTCTCAAGTTCTGGTTATGATCGTTTTAAAAGAGAAAACAAAAAACTTTTGGAAAAAATGAGTTGCACATTTGGATTTATCAGCATAAATTAAATATGATAGGAAATTTTGAATAATATATGATTATTGAGCAAACATGCGTTTTATATCATTTAACTATTTTTCATAAAATGTATCATCTAAAATATATAAGAATATGTTACAATACAATCATCCCCCCCCAGCTCGTCTTTGTCGAGTTGGTCTTGTGGAGTTGTGCTGAGGGTCAGGATTTGTGGTGGAGGGAGCGTCGGGAGGTATGAGGTTGGTCGCAGGAGGCGAGTGTTCGACTGGTGGTTGTACTATGTCGCCTTGGGTGGGTTCATCTGTTGTCGAGTGACCTGTGTCTATGTCATGTTGTTCATCTGGGGCATATGACGGAACACATGTTGGTATTATGGATGGCGAGGATTGTGTTTTAGAAGACGCATCTAAAATGGGTGTATAACCGGGTGGTTTCAGCCCAACTGATTTTCGCAGATGTTTTCGGTTGCGCAAGGTCAGTCTATTTGAACCAGAAACCTTCACAACATATTGATCGTGATCCGCTACTTTAACAACAATTCCAACTTTATCCCAACGAGTAGGATGGTTACCGTGTTGATTTTGGATACGGCAAGTATCACCCTAGGTGAGTGGTTGCAAATCTCGAGTATGAGCATTCAACGTCTCCATCTGTTTGAGTGCACGATTCTCCAATGTGGTCTCCCTTTGCTTCCATAACTCCCTCCAGGCAGGAAGGATGTCATCGTTTGAGAAGATTTGTGATTTTATAGGAAGGGCATCCTTCAGAGATCGACCAAAGATGATTTGAGCAGGCGAGAGCTTGTTTGACGAATCTGGCGTGTTGTGGAATTGAAGGATGGCTCTAACAAATGCATTGGTGTCAATGGTTCCAGTGCTTGTAATGGTATCACGTAGGAGGCGCTTCATCGACTTTACTGCAACTTCCGCACGACCATTCGATCTTGGGTGGTACGCAGAAGACATTCTGTGTTGAACGCCCCAACGTCTCAGGAACTCCATTGTCTCAGCTGATTTAAACTCAGGTCCACCGTCACTACTCAACTCATTAGGGACACCAAATGCGGCGAATAAACGTTGGAGAGCACGTATCAAGCCAGCTGAGCCTTGATTTCGAGCACTGGGTGATCTCTGTACGATCTCTGGCCAGTTGCTGAAGCGGTCAACTATTATTAGATAGTGGTGACCTTCTAGCTGGCCATAGTCTGCAGAAATAGCCTCAAATGGAGAGGATGGTACGGTTGGCTGAGATGGTGGGAGGTGTGGTTGACTTGGGGAGATTTTCCAACACGCCTGACACTGTTCACGGGTTTGGTTGATGGACGAAGATATTCCTGGCCAAAAGACTGTGGCCCTAGCACGCTCGGCCATACCAGTGACTCCTTGATGCGCTGAGTGAAGGGTGTGACAGACTTCTTGACGTAAGGATGGAGGTATAACAATACGGGGACCATATAAGATTACATCATCGACTACATACAAGTCATGTCGATAGCGCCAATATGGTTGTAGTTGTGGTGGTAAGGATTCTGCAGTTTCCGGGAAGCCGTTGACAATGTAGTTGATCAACTGGTTCAGGTAAATGTCGTTGTTGGTGGCTCGTTTGACGTGATCCCAAGTAAGGGCACTTACTTTATTCAGTGCAGCATTGTTAGCAACAATGATTGATTCGTCCAATGCTAATGCACCCAAACAATCGACCGAAGTGTCCGATAACCACTCAACGTTGCATTGGGAGGCGTTTCCTGGGTTTCTTGACGTAGCATCAGACGGTGGAATCGACTTTCCTGGTCTGTGGACGATTTTAAAACGCCACATAAGGGTTCGTTGTTTCAGACGAAAGATTCTTGTGTTCGTTATTTCGTCTAGGGACCGGTCGCCAAAGATTTTAGTAAGAGGTCTTTGGTCTGTGGCAATAATCAATTTGTCGCATCCTAAGGTAAAAAACTTAGCATCCTCTAATGACCATGTAATGGCCAGCGCTTCTCCCTCTATAGGTGCGTATCGCTGTTCAGCTGTCCGAAGGAACCTGGATCCTGCAAGTGTAATCTTCCAACCCCCCCTCACAACATTCTGGTACATCTAAATCACAGTCGCAGCACTGCTGGCTGAGCCAATATCCAATACCGTTCTTTGACCAATCTGGACTAAGGCAGGTTTTGCGTGATGGATCAAAAATCTGAACGCCCTGTTTGATTGCTGCGATGATTTTTTCCTTTGACTGTTGGAATGCCGCTTCCAGATCATCGGTCCACTGGAACGGTGTTTTCGGGCTCAGTAACGGTTTGAACGGGTTCATGATGTCTACCAGTTGTCCATAGTGTGATACTTGGTTGATGAGGCCAAACCATGACCGTATATCCGATATGCTCCTAGGTCTTGGAAAGTTGTGTATTGAATCCAATATTTTTGCAGTGATTTTACGTCAGTGGCTGTAATCAGGAAACCAGCAAATTCAACTTCCTTCTGACAGAACTGGAACTTCTCCGGGTTTAATATTATCCCTTCGTTGCCTGTCAGCTCCAGGTAGTCAATGACACGCCACCAATGTTCTTCGATAGATCCATCCCACATTGCAGTGTCATCGACGATCTTTGTTTTACGAGTGACATCAGCAATGATGCGATCATACTGATGTGTGTACCCATCGCCATTGCAAGGTACCCTTTCGGAGCGACACAGTATCTGAAACGCCCATTCTCAGTGATGAATGTGAGTAAATATGCCGATCCTCTTCCCTCACTGGAACTGAATGGTACCCATTCCAAGCGTCTGTTACTGTGCGGTACGTGCTCGGTGGAATTGTTCGTGCTTGTTGGAATGGTGGTATTGTGTGGTGAGTGTCTCTAATGCAGTGACGGTTGAGTGACTGAAAGTCAACAACTCTCCTTGAACTGCCATCAGGTTTACGCGTCCAGATAGCTCTATGACACCAGGTAGAGGGAGTATTTGCTGGTACGTTTTCGATGACACCTAAATTCACATCGCGGGTCAGTTGGTCTTCAACTTCCTGTCTCCAATGAATAAGGACAGTCTCAGGGGTGTGGACAGCTGTGGGTGGTTCATCCTTGTCAATATTTATTTTAATTGGAGGACCTGACATCATGGGTAATGATTGGTGCGGGCATTTGTTGAAGGTAGACGCCGCATATCGATTGATGAGCCATTGTTTCATCTTTTCAGTATTCTCAGGTAGTGGTGAAAAGGGTAGTGATTCTGGGCGAGTTGGGGTTTGCTCCTTGTTGCACAACCATATGGACTTTTGGGGTGATTTAATGAATCCGTGGTTAAATCGATTGAGGCATGTGTGTCTGCCACGATTTTGGGAAAGTCGTGGCCAATTATCCCCAATTGCTCCATTGCGTTTCGACTGAGATAAAATAACTCAGTTGAGTCCGAAACGTATACCATTTCAGCAGCTTCTAGTGTTGATCCAGATGTGCTCTTTCCAACGAGTCGACAGAACATCGCACCAAGGATGGTTATACCTTCATTGTTCGCCGCCCGCATGCCGCGCTTGACTGGTAACAAATCGGATGTTTTGAAACCTGCAGCGGTGAAGGTTTTGAGGCACATCAGGGTTGACTGAGCACCCGTGTCCGTGATTGCTGTAATTGTCTTCGGACTGATTTTCAGTCGGGTGAGCTTTAGGTGGTCATAATCAGATTGATTCGTTGATATTGTCAACTTCACTGTTGGCTGTTTGCTTGACTCCTTTGCCATCCAACCATATGTGCCACTGAATATGTAGTGGTCAAGGCATAATGCAGGTGTCTTGGATGATGTTGAAGAAACCCCTGAAATTTGCGTCGCTGCAAGGGCATCGAAGAGAGCACCATTTGTGTTGTCCGGTGAAGAGGCTTTTTGGTCTTTTCGCTTGGAAATTTTCCAGCAATCGACACATAAATGGAATTCCCGTAACTGCTGTTTACCATTTCTCCCGCGACCAATTTTGTAGCAAAGAAACAATTTGTTGCAGAGTTTGCATTTCGCTTTGACGTGTAACTTGGCTTGTATATCCCTGTCGATTGATAAAGTTGTGTTTGAGGCAACGTTCTGGACACCAAAGGTTTGAAGACATTGCACGAATTGCCATTTCCTTGTTTTCGATTAACCCAATGGTCTGGTCCAGCGACTTTTCATCCAAGTCTGGGTGACCAAGAATATCTTTTTTGATGTCTTCGTCAGCTATACCAGATATCACCACATATTTTACGATATCTTCTGTGTAATCAACTACTTGATGACAGTTAACTGCAGGACATCGTTTTGAAAAAGCGCAAGTCTTGGTTTTTCCCTTTACACTGGCAGCAAATGATCGAATCGGTTGACCATGATCTTGGTGTAAGGCTAGCAGCTCTGCTCGACGGACACTTGCGGCAACGGAAACAACGGACAGTCGTTTAATTGCATCAATTAAATCACGTTCATTTATTGAGGATATGTCGTTCACATTCTTGAACAAATCTGTTTCCAGATCTTTGTCGCAGCATTGCCACAGTTGTGTCGTGAGCGGACCATTAGGAATGTCAGTCCCTTGTTTGAAGATATTCCACTTCTCAATGAATGTAGTTCATTCTTCTTCATTTGTCCCATGGGAGATGGAAGGGCGTTCAATCATAGGCGCCTTTTGTTTTGTGGGACCCATTGGTGTTGCAGCTTGCGTGTGAATCAGTGCGTGAATATTGAGCTGTGCTGCCGCGAGGATGGCTTCAGTGTCGTCGGTCGCAAAAGCGCATCCGGGAAAGGGGCAGTTTATCTCCGGCATAGTTCAATCTGCGACTTGTATTGCAGAGAGAAACAGAAATAATTAATCTTATACATATGAGGACACTGCTGTGTGTTATATGTAACTGGCAGTGTGCAATCACTTCGTTTTCAAGTGTTTCTCTCGTAAGGAATGATCCAACAGGTCGATGAATCGCAGGTTGCCGCTCTTGTTCAAACAATAAAAAAGTAAAGATTAAGCTTACCTCAAGGGCTACTGCTGAAGTATGAGTGTAGCAGGCAGTGTACCACTACTTCGTTTTTGTGTGTAAGCTGATGATGTCAATATACAGTGATTGATCCACCAATTTGCCAAGTTTCTGCCAGGAAGTAAAGATAACAACTATCCCAGTCCACTGATAAGTGTTGTAGAGATGATACATGAGCAAACATGCGTTTTATATCATTTAACTATTTTTCATAAAATGTATCATCTAAAATATATAAGAATATGTTACAATACAATCAATTATTAGAACGGGCTTTATTATATTTTAAATTTTATAAGAGTTTGACTGTAATATTCAACTGCAGTGAACCATTTTCACTGCAGTTGATTTGTGTAGTCATTTTATCATAAAACATAGAATGTTTGCTACTGATGTGGACAGTTTACTTAGTGTATAAAATTGAAAAATGCATGATTCCAAAAAATTTAAAGCTGAATTCAAATATCTTGGTCGTTTTTTTTTAAAAAATGACCAGAAAATGTCAAGCATGTTAACCTAGATCCAAGAATAATCCATAAATTTAATACTACAACCTGTCCTTCTTAGTTTTGATTTCAAAAATAGGAAAAATTGTTGTGCATATTAAAAAAATTTGAATAATATAGATATTATCATGTCATGAACAAGCGAGTTTATTCTAGGCTACGTTTCGACAGCTACAGCTGTCATCGACGGGCAATGATCGTAATCATTTTTGGCTATTTATTATTTGAAGAGAAAATTAGAAGATCGAAATTAACCAATCAGATCACAGCAATTAAAAGAAACCATAAATAGTATAGACAGAAATACTCATATCAATAGTATTCCAAATATAATGAGATGCAAATTTGGCGCTCGCTTTAAAAACAAAATTTAGAGATTGCGGGCGAAGAAAGACAACATCAAAGAAACTTTTTTATGGATGAAAGCAAAATTGTCAGAATATTACTGCCTATACTCTATTGATCTGGCTTAGCTTGAATGTTTAATATTTGCATTTAATTTAGATAATATTTTGAAAGTTTGATACCATTAAAATTCATGAGCTGTAGCTAGCTATAACTGCTAGCTGCGCTGTGTACTACATAGGTACCTAGCTAACGTGACATCCTGAGAAAGCTTTACTTAACCACATATTGATAAACGACATATTCAATGGCTATTATTTTTCAGGTGGGTGATTTTGTTGAAAACATGGAGAAATTGTATGAGAAGAACTGGGTACTCTATATACAAACAATTTTTGTACTGATATACTGGGCAAAAATGCCCAGTATATCTGGGGATTTTTGTATCACGTGACCAGCCTGTTCCAGGGTCATTGTTGGCCACTCTGTAATAACGGCTCAGGGGCCACAAGACCCTGGGGACGAGGTTGCCATCATACTATTTCTTACTACCAGGAAATCGGAATAGTTAAGGTGAAAAAAATTACGCTGGGTCTCAAACGATTTTTCTGCGGCCGGAATTCTGACCGCGCTTTTTGATTAGTTAATTCTATTGTTCTTTTCTCACGTGCTCAATATTGGGAATCTTTTGTGTTAAGCGAGAATGGCTTCACTCACCTGAACAATCATAATTAATTCTTGTATTATTTAAGAGGGTAAAATGTGACCACGCCGGCTTTGTGCTCATTGGCTGATTGTAATTTGGGGTTTGCTGTGAGCCGGATTTGAATTTTAGGGATTTGCTCTGACTTTTGTTTGCGTCTAAGCTTTCGTTTAAAAAAACTGAATTAGATATCTTTGAAGAAAGCTTAGTTAACTAGGCTATGTGGGACCATGATATGGCTACTAAGGTTGAACCAATTGGCTTTTTTTGTTAGCTGCTTGATTGAGAAGCTGTCATAAAATAATGGATATCTGCAATCAATCCAAAATTATAATGCTCTGAATTATCACATTCCAGCATGATAATGTTAAAGCATGCGATATGAAAAGTATTTTTGTAAATAACATTCAAGACATTTTGTTGGAAAGGCAATGAAACACGAAAAGGGCACAGGTAAGTTTATCATTAAGTACTACATTCGGCATACAACACTGGGCCTTGGGGGTGGATTTAGACTTCGGCCACTTCGGCACTTGCCTAAAGTAGAATTTGCCAACGCAAAAACCTAGTAAATCTAAAACTAGTAATTGGTCTAAAAGCAACGCATAATTTTGTTATAAGCGTTTAATAAGGTTTCTTTGCGCCCAGGACCCGAGTTATTAATTTCATCTTCACTCAGGAGTGTTTGACTCTCCTTCGATGTGCCTTGCCGAAGTACTGTGGTTTTCACGGTAGTCGATGGTATCTTTGGTAAAAACAAAACTTACCGCAATTGATTCTTTAGTATAGGAAGAAGCGTTCGATATTTGACTAAAGGATCGGTGTCTGTTAAGGGTGATTGTTGTAGTTGTTGTTGATTTTGTTGATGCGGGTGTTGGGGATAGCTTGCACCTCCAGGTGCAGTGCTGGATGCCATCTTTGATACTGTTCCATCCAAAGTAGGGCTGCCCAAAGTCGGCCATTTTTAAATCATATCCCAATTAGGGCAAAACTATGCGAAGTAAACAGCTTCTTTTATCAGTAGCAACTGCATTCTTGCGTCTTAAAATAACTTTATTAAACTACTTTAAGCTTTAACTTAATTTAACGAAAATTCGCTCTTATGAAGACATATTTAACCAAAATTTAAAATTTTAATTTACAACTATTTTAGCAAAAGCATGTAGAGCATACATTGTAAGTAATCGACTTTGATTGGAGAAAAAATCACCCAAATTAAGGGCATTTTAAATGTTGACGATTTTTGACAGACTTTGAGCAGGAATAAAAACCCTCCAATTCTGTATGTTTTTTTTAGGTAGATGTGTTATTTTTGTAAATAAATCAAAGCAAAGTAGGAAAATGCAAATTAAACTTGAAGGTGTTTAAATTTCGCGGGATTTTAGTTTTCCAAGGGAGCAATGTTAACATTTTCCGATTAAATTCCTTTGGCGTACTTTTAATTTTTTTTACATTTTTAGACAAGAAAGTGTTTGAAGATAAAATTAAACAATGCCCTTCAATTTCCTTTTGGTGAGTCCTTTCCCTACTTTAAATTCTCGCCGATTCTTTCCGAAAAAAGTTTTGAGAAAGTCACTAAACATCATGTGCATGAGTTTTTACACCATCATTAAAATTACATATGGAAATATAAACTACTTTTCTGTTGGCATACACAAAACGTTGTGAAGTCCGAGTGTTGGATAAACCATCAATTTATTATTATGTTTTTTACGCGCTTCTCAATTTTGCGATCCTATCTAAAATTTCTCGTTGAGACGCCGTCAACTTTCCCTAATTTTAAGTTAAGCAACTAAATACGCAACAATTTCATTATGCATATGATGAAATTGTTGAATGGCCTTAAACAACATAATTGTATCAAATTAGTAGTTCTTCCTTGAGCAAGCTCTTGATAATAATGAATGAGGAATCTAGATCATATAGGCTAGGGTACATAACATAAGATAAGTCGTAATCGATAGTGTATATATACATGCCTCTTGATACGAATAGACCGTCGAAGCGGAATATCAGTTTTGTTGTGGATCCGCGACAATGTTTTCGGTGTTATTAGTAGTTGGTAATTCTTCAGGGGTAATGGTGCTTTCGTGGCTCTGTGTAGAAGGAAGTTCTTCAGTTTGTCGTAATGTTGGTGTTTCAATATCAACCACCGTGTTTCGTGTTTGTGGTTGAATTGGACGTAAGAATTGTCTATTTCTCAGAGTTGTTCGGCGACTACCGTCCACAACAACACGATATTGCCTGTGGGGTAGGCTCTCAGCGATTATTTTGGTTTTCTCCCAACAAAGTGGGTTGTTTCCGGTCTGATCCTGGATAGAAACAACATCTCCGACGTCTAAAATTGAAAGTTGTTTCTGTGGTTTTGTTTCGCAGGACTGCTGGTATCGTTTTATGAAATTGTTCTCTCGCATATCTGCAAGATCAATCCATTGCTTTCGAAAACGTGTTGGTGATGTCAAGTGATCATTCAGGTTGCGTCCGAAAAGAAGTGTCGCCGGTGAAATTTCCCATGTCTGGGGCTGGAGTATTTCTGTAGAGGAGTAATGCCTTAGCAACATTATCAGTGTCCAAGGAGCCTGACGGGTAAGTAAACGTTTCACAGTTTTGACGGCAGCGTCTGCTTTTTCGTTGCTGTGGACATAGCCGACTGAAAACAAATCTGTGTGAAACATTGCAATACTTCAAGAATGTCTCGAATTCATGTGAGCCGAAAGGTGGCCGAACGTCTGTTGATACTTCTTCGGGAACGCCAAAGTTAGTAAAGTATTGTCGTAGAATCGAGTTTATTGTTGCCGCAGTAGCATCAGGTTTGGTCGACGCTACCTCTGGCCAGCCTGAGAAGCGATCTGCATAAAAAATGTATAAGCGTCCCGCCGAGGTGTTTTTCTCAATGAAAATGATTTTCATGAGTACCCATGCACTTTTGTATGAAATTTCTATCGTTTCAATAGATACAAGTTTCTTATTCCATTAAACTTAAATAATCTACAGTTAACATTGAAATTTGCTCATATATGGATTACTATTTTTACATCTTGCGACATTAATTATTGCATTTTGGCATGTTTTCAATAATTTTGCAACATTAATCATTGCAATTCACGAAGGTAAATTGCATTTTGCGACAAAAATTATTGCTATTTTGAGAAAAAACTACAATAAGTTATGTCCATAATAATTTATGACTGCAACAATGTCCTTAAGATATATCCTGAAATCTGACACTGATATATATGTTATAATGCTTGCCATATGTTGTCTGAGCTAAAGATGTTAGTTACAAGAAGCAACAGGCCACAGGTTAACAACTACTTTTTATAAATATATTCCAATAAAAAATTGTGGATATTTGGATAAATAAAAAACTTCTATATAATTTTAATGTCATTTTTCCTCGGCCCACTTACTCTAAACTAAATCCTGAATAATTTGCTTGCAACGTTTTGGCCAAATTGGATGCAATTCAAGACTTTTCCTTTCTGCACTTTCTGTTGCAGCATTTACTGGTGTAATTACCTTTTCTTGAACATTCTTTAAAACATTTTGTGTTATATTCTAAATCGAATCTTTCCAGTCTTTACTAAAATGTTGAAACATTGCAGGGTCGTGTTTTAATCGACTATAACCTTCATTAGCACAGCTAACAATACCCATTCGATTGCATAAAAAATCTATTATATCACTGGTTTTACCAAGTGCATTTGGTGATAAAATATCACATGGAATTTCAAGTGTGACTGTTTCATCCTTTGGATCATGCTCTAAATACAAGCGACCTAATTATTTTTTGCAAACATTTTTTTCTGTTAACTCAAGTTGTTGCTCATTGCAATCACTGGCATGAATGTGATCAACATTTTTATCTAAAAGTGAGTCAATGATCACACGGGCCACATTTCCCTCAATATTTCCATGTCCAAAGAAATCTAAAGTTGCTTCCATTGCACAAACCATTACCAGAGCCACCTTTACATTTAGAAATACAGGTTATAAAACGGGTGCGCTCATTTACAGCATCCAGATCAGATACAGCAACACCATCATCTTCAGCACCTATATAACAACCATTTAAAGAAGACAGGAAATCTCCGTAATCAAGAAACATGTTTTTACGAAAAGCTTGACTAGAAACCTTTTCATGATCTAGTGTGGCAATAATACCTTTGCCACCACCTGCCCAAAGACCAGCCAATGCAGATTTTACACCCATTCCATATGAAAGACGAAGTCCATCCTTGATGTAATCTTTCATTGTTTCATATTCCCAAAGACGAATTCCACTACATGCCTGGCCTCGATTAGTTCTCCACACAAATGCTCCTAACAGGGCACCACATCGTTTTCCAATTTCCAAAAATAAACCTTCATGATTTCGATAATCATGTTTGTCGTTTAAACAAAATTCAGTGACCTCGTTGAAGGTTGTTTCATCATTTGAGCTGATGGGTTGCATAGATGTCTCATCATAAACAATAAAGCATCTGTGGAGTTTATTTCGCTTCATATACTTTACAAAGTCACACAGCTGCATAGACATTATTGATAAAGAACGATACTGCATAACCGATACCCCATGTCGTCCAATGAATTTAGTTAATCGAAAGGCAGAAGCCATTTTCTCCTTCAGGATTTTCACATTTGCACAGGTCCAAATACTTTGTTTGTCTGGGCTGAGAAACCGACCATAATGGCCTCTGACAAACGGCCTGGGAATCCCCTTACAAGTTGTGATTTTGTTATACAAAAACAAGACGTAAGCTGTGATGGCCCATATGGCTGACTTCTCTTTCAATTTAAAGACACCTCTCTTCTCTGATTCAAACAATTCTCTACCGTATTTTAAAAGATTCTCGTCAGTGTTTTGACACTGCTCTTCTGCACTTAGCACTTCTGCATGTGACCAGAACTTCACAACTAAATTAAAAACTCTGGTCTGCAATTTTGCTCCCATAGTCTGCTCATTTTTCTGTTGTAGCAGGTCTCAGTAAGAAGACATGAATAAAACAATATCACGAATCAATTCGACTTAGTAGCAGAGTAGTTAATCAATAGATACAATAAAAATGGCAAAATAAATGGCTGCCCAGGGTACTCAAAATCGTGGTATTGTCCAACAAGCAATACATGCTTTTTCTTTATTATAAGGATGTGCTTTATAAGAATATCATAAAATATCGTAAAAAAATAATTGCTTGAACATTAATTCCTTGCGGTACAATGTTGACCAATTAATGACTTGGACTTATATTGTAGGGCTTAAAAAGTTGGTTAACAAGTCTTTTCGTTTTTTGGTGTTGATCCCATAACTTGGGATCTGCACGTCGGTTTACAATCAAATTTTGTGAGTAAACATATACGACCTATACAAGCTTATCTAGAAAATTTCATTGCAAATTAAGTTGCAGATCCTGAGTTATTGGATCATTGAAAAAAATGTAGGAGGCCTGGGATGAGCAAACGAGTTTCATTTTGGCAAAAAAACTTATGTTAATCAATTTACCTTTATAATATCTATGCATTGATAAAGTTTGAATGCACATCCCTTAACAGGTCTAAAATTACTGATGACAGATAATATCAAAATTTGCTATCACTTAAATATGACATCATAATTCATGCAGCATAATTAAATCTGAAGTTCTTTAAATGTGAATATCTTGAGAACAAAAAGAGCTTTTTAAAAAATTAAAAAGACTTGTTAACCAACTTTTTAAGCTCTATAATATAGGTCCAACATCATTTTTTACCTTGAGTTCCCTTTAGTTCTGCTCCAACATGTCACAAATCGGTAAAACATCCAACATATGCATCGATTTAATATTAACCGTAGACATCATTTTCGACATACTTTTATATGTATGTCTGATTTATAATTCTGACAATACTGACATCGAATTATTTCAAACCAAAAAGTCAGATTCTTCCTTACATATACTATAAAAAGTTAAACCACAATCTATATTACGAAGATCTGAAGGAGAATTTGAAAAATGTTGAAAGTTTCGAGGATCTCCAAAGAAAAGCTTCAGACGTTTTGAAAAAGCATTTGCCACTAAAAACAAAACGTCTTCAATCACAGTCTTTTCATCAATAAAATCACCCGCAAAGCTATCTGAATATAATTTTCATTTATATAAGAAACAGCGAAAAAAACGAAGCCGTTCTATAATTCATATTCTATTATTCATATTGTTGTTGTTGTTGTTGTTGTTTTCGGAAGTCGCTGTTCTTGAATTTATCAAATCCTTTTTTTCCTGAAATCATCATCGTAAAGATACATGGTTGACATTGCAACCCCGCGGAGTTTACGATCGGCAATTTACGATTGGTAACTTACGATCAGTAACTTACGATCGGTAACTTACGATCGGTAACTTATGATCGATAACTTACGATCGGTAACTTACTGTGGGCATTATACGTTTCATGGTTTCGGTGGATAGTTTACACTCGGTAGCTCGCGGTTGAATATTCCATGTATTTATTCGCGAAATGTTATTTAATATAACCTCAGCGAGAAGTTGCTGGTCCGGAATCCGGTGAGCAATCCGGTGTACAAATTTTTTTCTCAGAAATGCTTCGTACCAGCTCGAATCTATTCGACTTAGTAGGTATCGTATACGTATACAAAATACCACTGCGGAAAGTGTATTTTACGGGAACGGTGAATTCCTTTCTACATAAATTTGTGTGTTGTAGTGAAGAAGTAGAGAGGCCAAAAACTACATTTGCCTGTTCTATAATTACTGTGCTTCTTTTTTCATCACAGTGATCACCAATGATGCTGGTCAAACACAACAGTCATCGTCATAAAGGAAAAAAACGGGGAGTTGCTTATACCTCAAGAAAAAACCATGACTAAAATGATACGTTTTAAGAAAAGTAATATTTCACCTAGTTCAAAATTGCTGTAGCTTTAAAACGCAAATATATTAGATGCGTACAAATATATAAACAAGAAGCCCTGCGGCTTGAAGATTTCCGTCATTCGCCTGGAATATTCTGAAATTTGAAGTGGACCTTGAAAACCGAGAATTATAGGGTAAACAAATAATCGAGTATCCCAAATCTGAATTAGTATAGTAATAGCATGTTTTCAAGGGCTATTTGGGATTAATAGGCCTGAGTATCATTTGTAATGTTGACAAAAGCTAGTAATGTAAAGATTTTTTATGGGCTTGGTGAAAATTACAAATTTATGAAATTTCTTATCGTCAAACATAAAATGTTCCAAAGGGCGAAAAAAATCCCGAAGAAATTACTCATGATAAAATACTTTATTATTAAAGAACGGATTAATCAAAAACACAACTTGTCAACCTCGTCCCCAGGGTCTTGTGGCCCCTGAACCGTTATTACGGAGTGGCCAACAATGACCCTGGAACAGGCTGGTCACGTGATACAAAAATGCCCAGATATACTGGGCATTTTTGAAATTCCAAAGATAATGAGATGCAAATTTGGTGCTCGCCTTAATAGCAAGTTTAGAGATGGCGGGCGAAAAAAGACACAACATCAAAGAAACTTTTTTCGTAGATAAAAGCAAAATTGTTAAAATATTACTGACTTTACTTTATTGATCTGGCTTAGCTTGATTGTTTAATATTGGCAAAAGGCCTTTAATTTAGAAAATGATTTGGAAGTTTGTTTTCATTAAAATTCATGGGCTGTGCGCTGTGTACTATATAGGTACCTGGCTAACGTCACATCCTGGGACAGTTTACTTAACCACATATTTATAAACAGCATATTCAATGGCTATTATTATCCAGGTGGGTGATTTTGTTGAGAATACGTTAGAAATTGTATGAGAAGAGCTAGGTACTCTCTTTAATATGCACAACAATTTTTCAAATTTTTAATATCAAAACTAAGAAGGATAGGTTGTAGTGCTAAATTTATGGATTATTCTCGGATCTGGGTTAACATGCTTGACATTTTCTGATCATTTTCAACAAAAATGACCAACATATTTGAATTCAGCATCAAAATTTATGGAATTCTGCATTTTTCAAGTTTATACACTAAGTAACCCTGCCCCTGTTAGTAGCAAAACATTCAATGTTTTATGATGAAATGACTACACAAATCAACTTCAGTGAAAATGGTTCACTACAGTTGAATATTACTGTCAAACTTTTATAAAATTTAAAACATAAAGCCTGTTCTAATAATCATATATTATTCAAAATTTCATATCATATATAATTTATGCTGTAAATCCAAATGTGCAACTCACTTTTTCAAAAGTTTTCTGTTTTCTCTTTTAAAATGATCACAACCCAGACCCTCTATTCTTACCAGTTTTAAAATGTAAACTTTTGCTATGTTGTTCTTAATTATATATATAAACTGTATCCAAGACAAGAAACTCTTTTTTTGCAGATTAATATTTACGAATTTAGCAAGATCTTATTTTGTAAAAGGAACAACATTTGACGGTGTGTATAAATTACATTTAACGGTATATATAAATAATGGGTTAAGTTAAAGCTGGTTTATTATATACGTGCAGGGTATTAATTCCAAAAATGCTATTTGTACTTGGCCACAATGTGAAAATATGCCGGTGGAGCATAATCAATCGCTGGCCTAAAATATAATATTAGGACCTTTTTGATTTCTCAGTATGGTACATTTAGAATTAATTTGTTAAAAAACCTTACTTGTTTGTTCTTATTGGTCAAGATTTAGAAGTTTTGTTACAAAACATTTGTCAGGCTCATTTAAATTGCTCAAATTCTGAAAGAAAGTATAGCTAATTCAAAATATCAAATAAGCTCATCATATTTGCCTACTTACATAAACGAGTTCCAATGTTTATGTTTTTATGAGATTCTTGCGCATGCCTGGAAAAAATCAGAAAAATCGACAGGCAAAAAAATGCAGACTATAGGTGAAGAAAGTCAAATTATGGCTACTAGCATCTTTTCACTTATATGTGTTCAAATGTAAACTACATGCAAGTTATATATTATATATATTGATTTCAAGTTCAAAAGATACATGTACCTGAAAATAAATTTTGAAATGGACTGGTACACGGCTTACTGCCTGCATTATTTTGCCTGTCAATTTGCGTAAGAGGTTTGGGGATTATAAACAACACACATCACGCTGAAAGTTAGCTGCATGGTTTTTAGCCAACAAAATATTTCTTAGAAATGTGACAGATAATTTAGCTAACTTGCCAACATAAGATTTAAAGAGAACACATCCGGCTTGTCACCAAAATATTTATCAAAATAGACTCAAACATTAACTAACAACATTGAGTTTTGTACCCAAGTAGGGTAATGAATTTAACAACATCGATTATGGCTACTAGCTATTAAGATGTTCACGTAATTTGGACGGTATACGCTCTAGCTAGTTAACTACCAGTACACCTCACATATATCAATTTAATTATCGACATAAAGTTGCTTTATATCATGTAGAACTAAAAATGGTATCTTTTTCTAACATATTTCTGGAACGAGTCTCCCTAAAGTTGATGCAAAACTTTAGCAGGTCTTTTTATCCACGCTACAAAATATATCGACCGCCATATTTGTTGTATTCTTGTTTACATAAAACTCCCGCGCGGGGCAGAAATAAATCTTTGCAGGGCAATAAATGTTCATAAATTATTTTTCGGTTATAATTATCATAATTTATAAGCGATCATGTGACCAGCCTGTTCCAGGGCCTTTTCGCCGCTATCAACTTATCAACAAGACAAAATGCCCTGGGAACGAGGTTGACAACTTGTATCAAAACACAAATAATTTTATGTAAATATAAAGCCAATCAAAATAATAAAAACAAGGTTCTAAACAAAAAATTAAATCGACAATTAGTATGTTGTAAAAAATAGCCAATCGTATAACATTGAAAAATCGCGGCTTTTCTTGTGATAAAAACAAAACAACTCATGAAGTAAAATAAAACCGGTCAATTACAACCTGGTCTATTTCGCAGTTAAAATAGACCGGTTTGAGATTTGAAATTGACCAGTTATGGATAAATAACACGTTGATCACCAAAGCGGCTTCACAGTTTTGTAACTAACCGGTAATATTACAATACAACTAAATAAATAAAAAATAAAAAATAAAAATTTACACATAGTATTCTAAAAAAATAGTTATATAAAACTTTAACTGGATATTTTCAAAACTGATCTGGAAATTCTGAAAATTCCAGGATACAAATCCTGTTATGTATAAACTTGACGATTTGAATATAATAAGTTCTGAACAAGCTCAATTTCAATGAATAAAGTAGTTCAATATAAGTAACCCTGTACAATATCTTCCCAAGTGGTGCAAAGATGATGGATCAAGTGGGAATTGAACCCACAACCCCTCGCTTGCCACGCGATTGCTCTACCGACTGTGCTATCAATCCGGTGCTATCTCTAAGTCGTTCAATGTTTCATTAATTCAGCAAAAAATATATTTTAGCATTTAAATGTTTCAGTTTTAAATGGTGTAATTTCATTAATAGATTCGAAAGATATTAAAATTTTCGTTTGACCTATTTTTGATTTCCGCCAGCGAAGGCGGAATCTTTAAAATCGCCTGAGGAGATAGAGAGATAGAGAGATAGAGAGATAGATAGAGACAGCGCAGCTAGGCTGGACGCCCGAAACTTATCCAGGCTAAAGATTTTTTTCTGAGAACGAGGCTAAAATGAGTTTTAAGCCAATAAGAATCCTAACAGTGCAACAGATTGTTTTATTATCCAATGCACAATACTTTATTAAAGTTTATATGCTATCGAAAGTTAAAGCTCGTGCAGTGTAGCATAATGAAGATCGTCTTATAACGCGCCATCTTTGATGTTACGTCATTTCTTTCTGTACAATTTTTCAAGCACGTAGACTAAAGCTATATTCAGCAGAACTAATTAATTATTCATGAATTTTATTTTTTATTTATTGAGTTGTATTTTAACATTGCAGGTTAGTTAAGGCCAGGATACACTTGTATAATATCATTAAATATATTCTATAATACAGTTATAATTTTTCTACAATATACTTATAATTTGTTAAAATATCGTTATAATTTCATTTAATTTCATAACATCGTTGCCACAACAACGCTAGCAGATAATAGATCTATTGTCACACAAACAAAAGGCATTCGAAACCAGATCACCAACAATATTATTAAAATCAAACTCGTTTGATTTTATTCAAATATATAGCCATGCAGCAAATTATGAGGTTATGACGCACATGTCAGGTGTTGAAATTATACATATTATGGCTATATTATAAGAAATTATAAGAAATTATAACTCTATTTTAAACATATTTTAAGAAATTATATTGATATTATAAGTTATATTTCAGTAGAATACTCAATGATTTGTTTACCCCATAATTCTCCGTTTTCAAGATCAACTTCAAATTTTAAAATCTTTTAGGCTAATGGCGGAAATCTTCAAGCCCCTGGGCTTCTTGTTATTACTTTGATTCTGCTGATACACAAAACACATATCAGCCATTTTGAAATGAACTATTGTTTGATCCGCTAATCAATTACGTAATAACTTATTAACATTCGATTGTTTTCTCGACCAATGAAATTTACTAAAACTGTCACGCGCCGGAATTTAAAAAGACAACATGAATAGATTTGCAACTGATCGCATCACGGATGATTTCAATAGAAACAAGAAGCCCTGCGGCTTGAAGATTTCCGTCATTAGCCTGAAAGATTTTGAAATTTGAAGTAGACCTTGAAAACGGAGAATTATGGGGTAAACAAATCACGAGTATCACAATTCTCAACTATTATTGTAACGGTATCCGGAGAATTGCCCCCCGGAGAATTGCCCCCCGGTGAATTGCCCCCCAGTAAATTGCCCCCTGGAAGATTGCACCCCGGAGAATTACCCTCCGGAGAATTACCCCCTGGAGAATTGCCTTCCGCAAAAATGAAAAAAAAAAATTGACATCTGATCTTCAATTTTTTTTTTTAATTTTTTGTACACGCCCTAACAGCTGTTTAAGTGACGATATTGCCTATTATGCAAATAGGAGATGTGTGAAAACAGTTGCAACATTTTCTGAAACGAAAGGAACGGTTGCGCAACACACACTGAAGAAGAATTGCCGAGAACAAACAATAGCGTTAAGGGATGGCACCGAAGCTTCCAGGGACATTTAACATCTTGTCACCCGAATTTCTGGAAATTCTTGGGTGTATTAAAAAAGGAGGAGGCTATTGTTCGTGTGTCGATACTTCAACATCTTGGATGACATCCTGCTCCACCTCGACGAAGACGATATCTTGACAATAACGCCAGAATTTTGCATATCGTAGATTGGCTTTATAATACTTTGTACATTGTATTTAATTTAGCATTTATACTAATTTTTAAATACGTTTGTTACACATTTACTTTGTATCGTTTTTAAGCGAATGTGTCTCTTTTATTGCTATAAAAAATGTGTTATTTCGTTTGAATAATGATTGTCCTATTCTTCTTAGATTTATCATTTGTAGCATTGTGAAAAACTGTGTTTTTAAAAAAAAATACATATATATATCTTTTTAGAAAAAATACACTTTTTTTTATTAAAATATTTCTATAGCAGCAAAAGGCTGGGAATGGCTAAAAAATTTAAGAACAAAATAAGAACAATCCCAGGCTGAACACGTAACAAAAATTATTTTCCTGATTCTTTTAAAAAAATACAAGTCATTTTATTGGGGGGCAATCTTCCAGGGGGCAATTCTCCGGGGGGTAATTCTCCGGGGGGCAATCTTCCAGGGGGCAATTCACCTAGTACCATTGTAACTAACCATGGACTAACCAACAATGTTAAAATACAACTTAATAAATAAAAAATTAAAAATTAAAATTTTACATATATGAAGTATTCTAAAATAACAGTTAAAACTTTAACTGGATATTTTTAAAACTGATCAGAAAAATTCTGGAAATTTCAAATACAAATCTTGTGATGTATAAACTTGACGATTCGAATATAATAACTTCTAAACAAGAAGCCCAGGGGCTTGAAGATTTCCGCCATTAGCCTAAAAGATTTTAAAATTTGAAGTTGATTTTGAAAACGGAGAATTATGGGGTAAACAAATCATTGAGTATTCTCAATTATTATTGTAAGTTTTTAGAGCAATATAATGTTCTGGTTGGATTTTATTTAGATTTGAAGAAAATAATTATTTTGAAAACGAGGCTATTCTTAGAAAGCTCGGCTATATAAGGGGTTTGACCGTAACTTTCAGCTCGGATTGAGGCACTTAACGAACACAAATATTTACGAAATTAGGTAATTTGTTCTACCTTTTGCTAAGAACATGGGATAAGAATCATTTTTAGTATCGACCTCTTTAATTGAGTTTGGCATAATTAGGAAATTCGGGAAAGGTCTATTTCAACACCTGACATGTGCGTCATAACCTCATAATTTGCTGCATGGCTATAATATTTGAATAAAATCAAACGAGTTTGATTTTAATAATATTGTTGGTGATCTGCCTTTTGTTTGTGTGACAATAGATCTATTATCTGCTAGCGTTGTTGTGGCAACGATGTTATGAAATTAAATGAAATTATAACGATATTTTAACAAATTATAAGTATATTGTAGAAAAATTATAACTGTATTATAGAATATATTTAATGATATTATACAAGTGTATCCTGGCCTTAACTAACCTGCAATGTTAAAATACAACTCAATAAATAAAAAATAAAATTCATGAATAATTAATTAGTTCTGCTGAATATAGCTTTAGTCTACGTGCTTGAAAAATTGTACAGAAAGAAATGACGTAACATCAAAGATGGCGCATTATAAGACGATCTTCATTATGCTACACTGCACGAGCTTTAACTTTCGATAGCATATAAACTTTAATAAAGTATTGTTCATTGGATAATAAAACAATCTGTTGCACTGTTAAGATTCTTATTGGCTTAAAACTCATTTTAGCCTCGTTCTCAGAAAAAAATCTTTAGCCTGGACAAGTTTCGGGCGTCCAGCCTAGCTGCGCTGTCTCTATCTATCTCTCTATCTCTCTATCTCCTCAGGCGATTTTAAAGATTCCGCCTTCGCTGGCGGAAATCAACAAGCACAATTTGAATAAATGAGGTAGTTCATTGTTAATTAATTCAGCAATAAATACATATTAGCATTTGAATATTTCAGTATTTAGGCTTTCAAAATTTACTCCCTTGTTGAAGGTTTTTTGAAATTGCTGATGGTGGATGTTTTGACAGCAGCTGATCTGAAAAATAAAGAATGTTTCAAAAAACAGGAATACAATTTTACCATAAACTGAATTAAAACCAGGTTGTTTAATTAATGTCTCTTTGACTTCTCTTTGCCTCTTTGATTTGAAAAGGGAATTTATTAAAAAGATACATATCAATGCCATGTGATGCACAGGGTATATTATATATATAAATATATGTATATAAATTTAATCAAGCTGGTTTTTTATATCTTTGTTAAACAAGTAACATATTAAGCAGGCGATACATGATTTTAAAACCTGTGGACAATACAGGATTTATTTTGCCAAAATCGATTTATTGAATTCAACAAATTTGATCGTTTGGTATCCTTTTTTAATTCTAATTCTCAAATTTGAATTTCTTTTAGGAGAGTCTGATTAGTTGCATTTTTTTCATTTTGAGGAAACTAATTGGTCATTGTTTTGTTTGACAAATCCAAAAAGTTGAACATATCTAACTTCTGAAATTTCAAATCAACAAGTTGAAACAAAAAAGAGTAAACACACAATAAATTTGCAGATTTGATAAATCGATGGTCCTTTTCGTGAGATTTTTAAAAATCAAGTCTTTTCTAAGAAATCTTAGAAAAATATTTTGTGGTACTTTGGGTGAGTTCAAGAAAGATTTTCAAGCAAATTAGGCACTCAAGGAGAACTGATCATTAACCAGTAACATAATAGTTAGCCGTTTTCAATGGCGCCATAGGTTAAGTGGTTATAACTCTGGCACTTTGTGCGGGAGAACGGGGTTCGATTCCCCTTGGCAGCAATTCAATATGGGTAAGTGCATGCTACCATAGCCTCGGGTTAACCCAAGCCATGTGAGGGAAATTGGGGAGATGGAACGCTATGTGGGCTGTTGGATGTTGCAGGGAGTTGTCTGGTAGAGCAGGGACCCTAATTGGGTCTGCATAGCTCAAAATGAGCATTAAATACTCTAGGACTCCCTATCTAAGCTATGGCCCCTCCTGGAAATAATAGACAGGATTTGTGAGGCTAGCCATATAAAATATACAGATCATCTATTTATCTATGCAGAATAATTATATATACGTTGCGTACAGTATAATTAGCCGCTCATACAGCTACTTATATGATATATATTTTTTTTACTTAAATTTCCACTTTTCTTCGTTATCGATCTCCCCATAGCAATCTATATTTATATAGATCCACATAAAGTTGTGCTTCAATTAAAACCAAGTAAAGGAACAAGAAACGATTGTGCAAAAAAGTTATTAATTTTACTGTAGCTAGCAGTATATATGTCGTATATATTATTAAATAACAACATTATTCTGATTTCAAGAAAAAACATGGAAAAGACGCAGTTAGCTGTAAAGAACACAAAGAAGCTTTTAACGGTTAATTATACTATGCGTAGCATCTAATTATCCTGCATCGGCTAACTATATATTCTGTTACAGGTTAATCATCAGTTCACCCCGACTGTTCAATGCAAGCAACAATAAACGTTTGTCACGTTTCGACAAATTTTCTGCAAAAAATATTAAAAAAATCCTAAATATATATATATATAAATAAATATATATAAATATAATATATATATATATATATATATATATATATATATATATATATATATATTATATATATATATATATATATATATATATATATATATATATATATATATATATATATATATATATATATATATATATATATATATATATATATATATATATATATATATATGTTTTCAAGAAAAAACTACATTAATTTTGCTACTTAAAGTTTCATGCTTCTTAGCAATCTTCAGGCAAATGATACAAATTATACAAGTTGGTACTAACTAAAGTATAAACCTTTTAATTACGTGATAAAACGTAATAAAACAAATAAATACAAATAAATACATTGTTCGTTACAGTTCATTTCAACCATTTCAAAGTAAATTTGTTACGATGGCGACATTTGTTGATAAGTTCTGTTCTTTTATTTAACAGTCCCTTCGGTTCAGCTCGTACAATTGCTATTTTTTCTGTTAGGCACAAGTCACACGTGCGCGCTCCTGTCCTATACGGCATTGCACGTTTTTCAATACTCCATAAGATTTCAAAGTCTGTTCCGTCGTCTTTTAATCTCCAAATTAATTTCGACAATTCGGTTTCGTTTCTGTATTTCTCGTGTCGAAAGGACTTTTTGTGGTTGTTAAACCTTTCTTTAAATTCGCCTTCGCATAATCCGTAGTAAAATTCCTTTTTGTCTACGTATTTGACTTCCGCTTTGTAGATGATGCATGCAGCTAAACAGTCACCATTCAGTGGACACTGTGACTTATCCCGGCAATTGCAAGGTCGTTGTTTTTGCCTTTCTTCAGAAGTGAGAACTTTTTTATTATGTCCCTTTATGATATTTCGGATGTTTGTGCTACATGAATAGCTCAACTTGAGGGTGTTTTTATTGAAGATTTTATAATATTTGTGATCTTTACTGAAGTTTTTTCTAACAATCTTGAGAAATGATCGTCCAATGTCTGTTTTAACATTTTTACTGAACGGCGGGTTGAACCAAATTATCTTCCTTTGGCGGTTAGGGCGTTGTTTGGGTTTACTCGCGTATGTCATTGTGCTTTCAAATCCGCTGGCGGAGAGTGAAGCTTCGTATAAAGGCTTTGCGTCATCAAATGCTTTTCTGTTACAGGATGTCGCAATTAATCTTTCATTGACCATCTTCGGAATGACTTTCAATACAGTATTCGGGTGGTTTGAATTAATGTTAATATATAGCGGATCGTTGTTGGGTTTCCTGTAGGGTTTGTAGGTTTTACTGTTCACGTTAAATGATACATCCAAAAAGTCTGTTTCAATCAGGTTCGTTTCGATAGTTACTGACAATTTGTCTTCCTTAAACAAGGTTATGATGTCCTTTCGAATTTTGTTCATTCGTGGTCCATTGGCGTTTTGGATAATTGCAAGTCCATCGTCTCTGTATAGACCGACATGTTTGATATCGATAATATTGCTGATCTTTTTTAATATATATAGTCCAACTAACTCACAGATCTCCGCTCCATCGAATGAACCCATTGTTACATCGAAAAGAACGTTTCCTTTTTTAACCCAAGTCGATGATTTATCAAATAACAAGGACTTCCGACTGTGCCTTATTATATTGAGGACTTTGTTGTCGATTGGTACAGCAGATCTTGCGAAATTAATTGCTTTGTCGAGTAGTTCTTCAGAGATAGAAGGGTAAAACTCGACAATGTCGAATTTGATGAATTTTGACTTTGCATCAGTTGGTGTTTTTTTGAACCATTCAATTACAGTAGATGTATTTCGCCATTGGTTGACCTGCGTTGCTTTCTGAACTTTTTCTATGATGGTCTCCAAGTACTTTTTACTGACGATTCCCATGTCTGTTTTGGCTGAATTAATTAATCTGCACTTGACATTTTGGGGGAAGTTTGGTTTGTGGTCTTTGATTGTAATGTAGGCCTGTTTCTCTGAGTGTTTTATTACGTTTTATCACGTAATTAAAAGATTTATACTTTAGTTAGTACCAACTTGTATAATTTGTATCATTTGCCTGAAGATTGCTAAGAAGCATGAAACTTTAAGTAGCAAAATTAATGTAGTTTTTTCTTGAAAACAAAACATAAAAATAATATAACTGCTCTGTTACACATTGAGCACTCTGTTGTAATTTGTGTTAAAATTACTTCGTGTTTATATATATATATATATATATATATATATATATATATATATATATATATATATATATATATATATATATATATATATATATATATATATATATATATATATATATATATATATATATATATATATATATATATATATATATATATAACAAGCGTACTAAGTACCTTAATTTCTTTTTCAGTAAAGAGTGCTCAATAAGATAATAGAGCAAATACAGTGTGGAAAATGAAAAAAACAACTTCTTTTGGAACTCAAAGTTTCATGCGTTCTTTGAACACAATCTTCAGCCAACTGACTAAAAATTTACAAAGTTAACGTTTAATATTCAATATCATGTTCTCACGTATATGCAACGACTTCATTTGACGTCAGTCATTAGCGTCAAAATTGGCCAACAAGAATTTGTTTTTCGGTGTTTCCTTGTTCTTCTTCAATCGCCATACTTCTTTTGATAAAGCTGTATCATTCATGTATCGTTCTGTGTTGAATGACTTCTTATGGTTTGCATAACGTTTTTTAAATGCCACTTCGCTAATGCCAATATAATTTGCCTCATACCGTGGATTTTCTTCAGACATCAGATTAGCTTGGTAAACAATGCATGGTGTTAGGCATTGGTGGTTTAGGGGACAGTGTTCTTTTTTGATGCAGTTGCAGTTTTGTTTTTTTTGGGAAGGTTTGGTGTTAATAATGTTTTTATTATGGGCATCTATGTGTTGTTTCATGTTAGGCACGCAACTGTAACTTAACTGTAAGTTAAACACGCAACTGTAACTTAACGTTGTTTCTGTTAAATATTTTGTGATACTTGTGTTTTCGAGTAAAATGTTTGTCGATTAGCGATAAAAATTGCTTTGCGATTCTTGTTTTAACATTTACGCTGTAGGGGGGATTAAACCAAATTATATTTCTTTTTCTGTTTTTTCTGCTATTGTTTTTTTGTTTGTTCGTGTATGTAAGTTTTTTGGAATAACCTGAGTTTGTGAGCGCTTGTTCGTAGTAAGTTGTGGATTGGTAAAATATTTTTTCGTTTGCAGACAGTAGTGAAAGTCGTTCTTCTAAGGCTGTTGGAACTTGTTTAATAATTGAAGGTGGATGGTTGGATTCTACGTTTATGTAACTGGTTTCGTCATTAGGTTTACGGTAAGGTTCATAGGTTCCGTTGTTTAAGTTGAAGGTACAATCCAAATAGTTTACAATTTTCCTGTTACTCTGAATTGTTATTAATAATCCACATTCTTTAAATGTTTTTTGGATGTCTTTCTTAATTTTCTCTAGTTGTGGTCCACTTTTCTGCTTAAACACGGCTAATCCATCGTCTCTATACAAACCAATATCGCTTTTTTTGTATTTCTTAGCTACAAGATTTAGTATGTACGTTCCTACAAGTTCACAGGTTTCGGCACCATCATATGCGCCCATTGTAACGTCAAATAAACCACTGTTCGATTTAATCCATGTGTCATTACCGTTAAACAATAAAGATTTTTTTGAATGTTTTATGATTTCTTCATCTTTTTTAGAGATTTTGACAAGTGTCTTGGCAAACGTTAATGCTTTATTAAGTGTTGTTTCATTAATAGAAGGATAAAAATCCTTAACGTCAAACATTAAGAATTTAGGTTTGTTTTTATTTTCAATTTTGTTAAACCATTCTATAACATTTTCTGTACATTTCCATTGGTTTACATGTAGAGCTTTCACCAATTTCTTGTTAATGGTTTCAAGGATTTCCTTGCTTATACGTCCAAGTTCATTTTTCGCCGGATTAATTAAGCGTACAGTCGTGTTATTTTCAAAATTCTCTTTGTGATCTTTTAAAGTGATAAAACAGTTAGTTTTAGAATTTATTTGTAATCTGTCGATAACATTGTCTCCTTTTAGAATAACTTTGCCTTTGTTTATGACCTGCTTGTGAATATTGCTGTTTGTTTTTTTGTAGGCTGATGTAATGGAATTTGTAATTAATTTATTGTAGTCTTCATTGGTTAGCCTATACATGTTTAAAGTTTTATCTGCGGCTGTTAGTGTTTTATTTGACCTACGGATTTCTTTCAAATCATTGTTTAGTCTATCTTGGAAGTTGTTACGTACGTACTGGAACATGTGTCAACTCAACCTCCTCCACCAGATCGTCATTTTTGGTCGCTCGAACAAATTTTCGTAAGAAAACTGGGCCGGGAGTCAATCAAGGTAATGACTTTCCTTGACTTGATTCCCGTTGATAGTTGAAGAAACGTTCGTGTGGTGTAGTATTAATGGCGATTGATAAGAGAGATCGAATCGAATGTAAAACATCTGGCAATACCCTTTCCCACTGAGAAACAGGTAACTTGTTAGAAGCAAGGGCAAGTCGTACTGATTTCCAAACAATCCCATTGTAACGTTCAACTTGGCCATTGCCAATCGGGTGGTATGGTGTACTGTGACTAGATGCCATACCTCTTTCAGTTAGGTATTTAACAAGCTCCGCTGACATGAATGATTTTCCTCTATCGGAATGAATATACTCCGGCATTCCACAAAGCGAGTAGATAGAATCTAAACATCTTATGACAGTGGTTGTCGATACGTCTGGAGTAGGGATTACGAAGGGAAAGCGAGAGTACTCGTCGATCACTGTCAGGAAATACTTGTTGTGCGATGCTGACGGCAATGGACCCTTGAAATCAATGTTCAATCGCTCCATTGGTCGTGTGGCTTTGATCAATCGTCCATTGACACTCTTGAAAAATTGGGTTTTAGTTCTGCGCATTCGTTACAATTTGCACATGTACGTTTGACATCCTCGGTTGAAAATGGTAAGTTCTTGGTTTTAACAAAATGCAGTAGGCGCGTGACACCGGGGTGACAAAGTTGTGCATGGATATCTTCAAGGTTTCTTGAAATGGCCAGACAGTGAGCTCGAGTGAAGGAATCAGCTACAACATTACTTTTTCCTTCTCTGTATTTGATAACGTACGAAAATTCTGCGAGTTCCATTCGCCATATTTGTATCTTACTGTTATTAATCTTGGTATGCTTTCGATTGTCAAACATATAAGCAACAGAACGCTGATAGTTTACAAGAGTAAAGGTTTGGCGAGATAGTAAATGGTTCCACTTTCGTACAGACTCAATTATGGCAAGAGCCTCCTTTTCAACAGCAGGGTACTTTTCGATAATGTTTTTGACATAAAAGCAACTGGGCGACCGTTTTGATCGAGGGAAGCAGAAATGGCAACATCAGAAGAATCACATTCAACAACGAATGGCACATCCTCGTCAATTGGAGCGAGCACGTCTTTTCCAAGTTCGGTTTTAAGAGCATTGAACGATTCAATTTCAACAATTTTAAGGGGAAAGCGTCAGCATCTGCGAGAGGTCGAATTTTGTCAGAAAACTCCGGTATCCATTTCGCATAGTATGCAAACATGCCCAATGCACGTCTGAGAGAAGCTGCATCTGACGGAGGCGGAAACTCCAGTAATGGAAGCAATCTTTCTGGGTCAGGTTTAATAAAGTTATGACTTATTTGATAACCCAGAATATTGATCGATGTTGCACACTTTATAGTTTTCGTTTCATTGAGAGTGATGTTTCTCCTTTTAGTGATTTCTCGAAAATCTTTGTCATTTCGTTCAAGATGATCTTCATCGAACCCGCCTACATTAACATTATCCAGGTAGGGGAATGTGTTATCTAGGTTCTCCTCTTCAACAAGATTGTCCATTTTCCGTTGAAAGCATGGAACACCATTAGTCACACCGAAAGGCATGCCAACAAATTCAAATAAATCTGCTAGACCTTCGAATGCGGTATATTGCCTCTCGTGTTCTTGCAGAGAAATCTGGTGGTAGGCGCCTTTGAGGTCGTACGTAGAGAAGAATTTATACTTTGAGAGTTTTTTTCTTACATTAGTCTTCGCTTGACCTTGCAGAGGTGTATATATATTGTCAACTACAACCGCTGAGACAGGTACATTCACTCCTTCTTCATTGAACAGCACAACATCTACAATATCATGATTCCTTTCTTTCATTGTGGTGCCACCAAATCCAGCTATTATCATTTCCTCTTGATGATGCACTGATGCTCCAATAAGCTTTGATATATTGCGTAAAATGTAACTGCGCTGGCTACCACTGTCTAACATAATCTTTACTTTAATTTCATCGTTACATCTATTTGTTAATGATCTTGGTGCCCTCAGAGACACTTCAGCAGTCTACAAAAGGATATTGGGTCTCTCATTGATTGTTGCTGCAGATTGGTAAATTTTCTTTGAATCTTCTCTATCATGTTCAACTTGTCTCTCATCCTTCTTGAATTTTTCATCATCCTCACCTCTCTTCTTGTCATCTCTTGTAAACTTCATCTCATCTGGGCAAATGCTTGTGTGATGTCTGCCTTTGCATCTGAAACAGGTACGTGTTGAATGACAATCTCCAATCATATGACAGGCGCGGATTTAGACTATGTCAACCCTGTCACGCGACGTAGTAAAGAAAATGAGCCAAATATTACGCAGCGATGCACGAGAAATAATTTTCGAAATAAATCCCGGTGTTTTCAAATTATACCCGGAATTCCGGGGACGAAAATCTACTTCTTTGTTTGCTTCGCCTTATATACTATATCACATACCTCACAACGCGAATTCAATCAACCGATTCTGGGCAAACATATTTTATGTCAGACTGTAACCATATACTTCATAACACACAAACCCTGTCAAGGTTGTTTCTAGGTATAACCATGGAATGTTTCTTCGTAAGGGTTTGACCGTAAGACTATACTTTATAGCACACAAACCCTGTCAAGGTTGTTTCTAGGTATTGATAAAGATTATAGGCGTTTGGTATAAATATCGGTCGCACATGTTCGAAAGGATCTTTCCGTTATCAACATGGGTTGCAATAGCTTGCGAGAGCGTGTGAAGTTGGTTTTCGAATGAGAAAATTCTGATGGGATACATGAAATTTATGCCGAATTGCTAGAGGAACTTAAATGTAATTCTATGTTACCATTTCCTGACGTGCTACAAAAAACAAGTTGATTTTTGTTTAATCCAAGGAAATTAACCTGCAGGGTACTATTTTCCTGCCCATGTAAAAACAAACAAGGATCGCTGCACAATAGCTTTAAGGATACGGTAACCCCCTGAGACACATACTCAGTATATTTAAAATATCTCCTCTGCTCGCTATATTAACCCTAACAAATATATATATTCTGAAAGCCAAATAAATTATCTCTAGAGTGATGATAAAATATTTCCATAAAAAAAATCCAAAAAGGAGAAAAAAAATTATATTCAAAAATTCACCCTTCCAGTTCATTTTGTCGAACACTCCCCTCAGTAAAATTTTTGTTCGTTGAAAAAAATATGATTTGGAAGCTCTTATTCAGCTCTAAAAAACTTTGCTTTTTTTACTCAAAACAACACGTGGTTCCGAAAATATAGCATATTTTGTGTTTAGCTGCTTTATAACTGATTTATCTATTTTTAAGCATGATAGATCGATAACTCGACATTTCCTCACTTTCTGCGTTAGAAAAAGCAAAGTTCTGTAGCCAAAGTTATAATTATCGCAACAAACTTGTTTTCGTACAATTTCGACAAGATGGAGGGGAGTGTTCGACAAAAATATATACCGTTACGACTGAAAATTTTATTTCGAGAAGAAGCAAATCAAAGATCTTTGCTTTACCTGCAAAAATCATGAGGAAGAAATGTTACACCCACTTAAACGTTATGAATAATTAATAACTCATGAGTATTTTATTTAATATTAAAGGTAAAGTATTTTCGCAGAAATTTGGGTCTTGTTATTGTTAAACAGACAACAGGATAACATAACATAACAAGATAAAAACGAAAAAAATAAATAAATAAATTAAAAAGGCATAGATAATAACTAATAATAAATTTGTTATATAGATTATTAAAGTGTGAACGTTTCCTATGTTATATGTAGAGATGCAATTTTTTATTCGTTCTGCATAACTCTCTTTAATTATCATACAGATTAAATATATTTAAGGAATTTTAAACTTTGAGCACACTATTGCAAACACTAAAAGATAAAATAGATTTTTCCTCATTTTATCCCTCTTAACAATAAATATTTTTGATTCTTTTTGTAAAAATATCAGGAAAATATGCCAAAGAATCAAAATTAAAAAAAATAATTAAAAAAAAAAAAATGACCCTAAAGGGGGTTACCGTATCCTTAAGGTTAGTTGTTTTTGCTAAGCTATGTGTTTCTCCTTATTTGTTACTATGGCTAGAATGTGTTTTTTATAATCTTAGCTAATCAAAACGTGCAAAATATTGGACTGAGAAGAGCAATTTTCAGTCAATTTTGTGGAGAATTTAGCTGTATGTGGTGTCCAGTGTTAGGATGCTCCATCTTTTGTTAGCTATTTTCTAGCGTTTGTCTGATATCAAAAGTCAATAAGGATAAAAATATAATGTTAAATATACTTTGTTAAATATATATACTTTGTTAAATATCCTTTTTAAACATCTGTATATAAAATTCTCGGGTGCCATTAGGCGATTTTACGGATCGATTTGACCCACAACAGACTCGCAGGCTGCACTACCACGTTGTACCCTTTTAAGATTTTAGGTTTAGCTTTAGCGAGACATGAAATGCAACATATGTTTCTTCGTTTATTAATTTTTATTTTAAATTGATCTAGTGGTAAATCTTTTTTACATATTCTGCAGCGGCTTGTTTCTACCCTTTCCATTTTTTTTCTTCTAACTTTTATGTAAAAAAAAAAATTATTTTCTTGGACTGTCCATGAACAAAAATTTCGGATTCCAAAAAAATTACAAGATAAAAATGTCTTCTCAACTTACCCTGTTCAACGCCGTACCTGCTGGAGCCATCGAGACTCTGTTCGATGAGCACTCGAAACCTCATTTCAAGCGTGCTGATCTCGGGAGATTCTTGTGCATCTGTGATATAGCGCGCAATTTTCGACATTTGGTTGAAGAAACTACAACAAGGCAAGAAATCTCAGGGCAGGGCACCACCCTACCCCGGTCTGGTATCATGACTCTGGATGGCGCCATAGAAATAACAAGACGTTCGAGAAAACCCAATGCAGTAGCTTTGACAAAGTGACTTGCGAAAAAAGGTGTTGAAAAATTACAAGAGCTAAACGAAGAAAAAGATGCTAGCATTGCACTCCTCGGGGATGATTTTGAAGACAGAGATAAAAAACTTATGGTGCTGGAGGACGATCGTGAGGATAAGGAGCGACAACTTGCAGTACAGGCCCAAGAAAATGCGGTCCTACGACAAAGGTTTGTTCCACGTGCACAAGATCGCGGAAAAGATAACACGATTATGATTTATCGCAAGCATACCACGCAGGACAACGACTTTCATCATCATCTGCCATACTATTGTGCACGCATTCAGAAAAATGCCATCCCAAGAAAACGACGATGGTTCAGTGACAAATCTCCAAACTCTGAAGAGATTGTTGTTATAGACAATCCTAATGGTATGCATGCTTTTAACAGATTTGAAGAAGAGGGGCATGTGGAGCGATATCAATGTCACTTCAGACCGATCGATCTTACTCGGGATGATTTGTACGATCTAGGTGTTCCGGCACTGGAAGATTATATATTTTTTTGTCTTGGATTGTCGTGTTTCACCCATATAGTACTGGGGTCCTCACCAACCAACTCTTGCGCATCTTGAGGCTTAAACAGTCTTTCCGCAAGCACTTTGTTGTACGATTCAACGAACGCTGTAAAGGTATGATGATATTTGGTTGTAACTCGCTTAATCTCCACCCCTTTACCTTCTAACAATTTTGTCACCTCAGATTTAAACTCAGATCAATTATCACATTGAAAAATTGTAGGATAGCGGAGAGGACCGGCCTTGTAAATATTCTTGATCATCTCTGCAACCTCGCTAGCTTTTTTCGTTTTTAAAGGTCTCGCCACTTAATATTTCGAGGCTACATCGATTCCTGTTAGAATATATTTGTATGTGTTGCCATAAACCTTGTCATGGGGCATATATAATAGATCAAACTGGTGCATTTCCTTTTTTTAAGTAATGGTAAAATGAGGATAATCAATCTTTTTTGGCCCTCGAATATGTCGTAGCCATAAGAGTTGGCGGGATAACCAATGTACGACTTTTTTACGTGGTAATTTACTTTCCTCAGCCAGTAGTTTAATGGCCTTTCGTCCAACCCAAAGATGTTCTGGGTTGTAGTAAATACTGCTTAATTTTTCTGCATCCTCCTCTGTTACGATATGTTGATTTGACATGTTTATTACATGTTAAAACGTGTATTTTTTTTTATTACAAATATTTATACAAAGCAAGCCATACAAAAGCTAGCGACGACACAATGAAGACAAGTTCAAAATCCTTTTGCTCTTGGGATGGTTCGTAGAAATCCGAAAGCTTTGGAGGTCTATTGAGCTTAGCAATGTTGTATTCTGCCTCTTTTTCTGCATCCTCCTCTGTTACGATATGTTGTTTTTTTGACATGTTCTTTTATTACATGTTAAAATGTGTACTTTTTTTCTATAAATATTTATACGTTGCAAAACCTAGAAGGGCCAAAGAGCCAACGATAAAGGTTAGTTCACCGTCCTGTTGATGTTTGGAAGGTACGTAAAAGTCGGACAGTTTTGGTTCATTATCGATTGTTGCAATGTAATATTGCCGCATCGATTCATCCATTTCCTTCAAATCCTCCCCGGCTTGCCTTTTGAGCTCTCGTTGTTTATTATGCCAATCAATTTTTTTTGCCGATCCCTTACCCACTCCGCTTGGGCAGCCTGCAGTTGCTCAATAGCCTGATCATGCCTCTTGCGTTCTTCTTCTCCATGCCCCGAGAGTTTGCTGAATAAAAAGTTGGACCCGGAAAATACTAGAGCATTTATCCCAGCCCCCGCTATAAGAACTCCGATGGTTGCCATTTATTTTAAAACAATTGATGCAACATTTTGTCAGCTGTCCATTACGGGGGTTAACCCTGAAATAGGATAAGGGGTAATTACAGCGCGTACATTTTCCAGTCTCGTCCATGTTGTTTTGTGTTTGCCTATATTACAAACACAAATTTCGCTGGACATTATTATTATTTATTTTTTAGGCACGATCGAGGCCGGGATCCAGCCTTTTTTCACAGCCATTTCTCGACTTGCACGTCCTGCTGCAAAATACCCTGTTATTTTTAATACATCATTCGTATCCATCTTCGCAGAAGGCTGACCTATTCCTAAAAATTTCTTACCTGCTAATGCATACCCCAGTGTAAACCCTATGTCGACAAGGGTCTCGTATAACATATCAATTATTTCTTTCTCGTACGGTGTCACGTTTGTCATTTATTATATAATTTTGTGCATTTAAAAAATGTCTGATTTTTGTTGAACTTTTTTTTCAACAGGAGGCGGTTGCTCTGATGATTTTTCAGGCTGATGCTGCTGTATTCCGTGTTGTTTAAAAAATTTATAACAGACGACACCGCCTAATATCGCAATACCAACCGTTACTACTGCCGTAGCTCCTAAAACAGCGTTAGAACATGATGAACTACTTGGTACAGTACTTACAGTACTTGATATTGAACTGTCTCCAGAAGAGTGTTTAAGTTCTTCTTTCCTGTTTTTCATCAGTGCAGCTAACTTGTGGCCTTGTGCTACTCGACCTGGATTCTTTACCGGTTTTGTAATTATATGTTGTTCTGTACCTTGTTGTGTACTGTCGCTCATTTTATTTAACATTATTTTATAGAGGATGACCTTTATAAAATTTCAATCACACTAATCCCAAACCTTCTTTCTTATATACATATTTCGAACACTGTTCACCTAATTCCAACTCACAGACATGGGCTGGAAACCTACCCGCGGGTGGAGTGAGTATGATTTTTCCACCCACATCAATACCATGGCTCAGCCATGTGTCAAAGCTTCTAGTATTCCATCGATACCTAGCCTTCAAGTATGCAATGTCTGCAGCATATTTTTCGCGTAATCCTATAGCTATTTTCGATAGATTATTCCCCATCTTTTTCTTCTTCTCGATCTTCTAGGTTCTCATTTTTTTTTGATTGGACAGAACTGTTGTATGATTGACTGTATGGGCAACAACGAGAAGGGGCGCTAGAAATTTACCGAACGCAGAGTACACGAGGATTCCCAAATCAGCCGTACTATCCTTGATAATTGGATCTTCCTCGATATCTCGCTTTAATTCCTCAGCACTATCGATCTGAACAACATTCCCTACAACATTGGCGTACATAAAAATTGCATGAGAGGACAGTGCCTTGGCCGTTTTTTCTCCCTTCTCATGAATTTCACGTTGAACATATTCAGAATGTACATTTCTTCGGTAAAAGATGCCCCTTACCTTTACGTATGGCATCTTTCAAAGATTGACGTTTATCCACTACTTTTTCCGGTTGTTGCAAAGATTCTGCGGGAATATCAACAACATCAAATAGTTCAGCAAGTTGTGACATTCTGTTTATTACATGTTTGTATTTTAGAAAAAACAATTGTAAAATCATATAGGGTAAAATTATCGAAATATATAAACAAACTTCCATTTATTGGAAGTTTGTTTGTTCAAGCACACTAGACTATATATCATGCTAACACGACTCTACTCAGAGATATATCGATGACCTTTCGTCTGGGTATCCGCAACCCACATAGGCTGCATGTTGGTGTAGTGCAGTCTTGCGATTTGTTCTTCCTCACTAGGATATTCTCCATTCTCCCTATACTTTATCGGAATTTTGTGGTCAAACTGCCACTGCCCTCTATTCCCCCAGTTTATACCGCCTTTAAATTGGGCTTGGATGTGCTTCATGAATGTTACAATATCACATCCCAGATATTCTTGGGATGATATCTTCGTATCATAATTTAGGGCAGCGCGTATTATGGCTAGAATTAGCTTATAGAGATACCCAGGGCGATCGCATATGGAGCACTGCCGTTTTTCTTTTTTGTGTGGGCATTTATTACGTTCTGTTGATGCCTTCCATACATCGAGGCATTTAATGCACTTTTTTGTCAGCTGTGCATTACGTGGGGTCACCCTGAAGTTGTCTAGTGGTAAAGTGTGCTTACAAGCTATGCATTGCCTTGTATCTTCCATGTCTTTTGTGTATGCCTTAGTGGCAGACACAAAAATATATTGGACGCGCTAGAAAGCTAAAGGCACTGTGTGTATGCCGTCATCTAGGACGCGACGTTTGTCGTAGAATGCTGAGAGCCCTAGCTTACTTTTGCATAACAAAAAATTTAAAAAAAAAATTGAAGATCAGATGTCAATTTTTTTTTTTCATTTTTGCGGAAGGCAATTCTCCAGGGGGTAATTCTCCGGAGGGTAATTCTCCGGGGTGCAATCTTCCAGGGGGGCAATTTACTGGGGGGCAATTCACCGGGGGGCAATTCTCCGGGGGGCAATTCTCCGGATACCGTTACAATAATAGTTGAGAATTGTGATACTCGTGATTTGTTTACCCCATAATTCTCCGTTTTCAAGGTCTACTTCAAATTTCAAAATCTTTCAGGCTAATGACGGAAATCTTCAAGCCGCAGGGCTTCTTGTTTCTATTGAAATCATCCGTGATGCGATCAGTTGCAAATCTATTCATGTTGTCTTTTTAAATTCCGGCGCGTGACAGTTTTAGTAAATTTCATTGGTCGAGAAAACAATCGAATGTTAATAAGTTATTACGTAATTGATTAAAAAAACAACATATCGTAACAGAGGAGGATGCAGAAAAAGAGGCAGAATACAACATTGCTAAGCTCAATAGACCTCCAAAGCTTTCGGATTTCCACGAACCATCCCAAGAGCAAAAGGATTTTGAACTTGTCTTCATTGTGTCGTCGCTAGCTTTTGTATGGCTTGCTTTGTATAAATATTTGTAATAAAAAAAAATACACGTTTTAACATGTAATAAACATGTCAAATCAACATATCGTAACAGAGGAGGATGCAGAAAAATTAAGCAGTATTTACTACAACCCAGAACATCTTTGGGTTGGACGAAAGGCCATTAAACTACTGGCTGAGGAAAGTAAATTACCACGTAAAAAAGTCGTACATTGGTTATCCCGCCAACTCTTATGGCTACGACATATTCGAGGGCCAAAAAAGATTGATTATCCTCATTTTACCATTACTTAAAAAAAGGAAATGCACCAGTTTGATCTATTATATATGCCCCATGACAAGGTTTATGGCAACACATACAAATATATTCTAACAGGAATCGATGTAGCCTCGAAATATTAAGTGGCGAGACCTTTAAAAACGAAAAAAGCTAGCGAGGTTGCAGAGATGATCAAGAATATTTACAAGGCTGGTCCTCTCCGCTATCCTACAATTTTTCAATGTGATAATGGATCTGAGTTTAAATCTGAGGTGACAAAATTGTTAGAAGGTAAAGGGGTGGAGATTAAGCGAGTTACAACCAAATATCATCATACCTTTACAGCGTTCGTTGAATCGTACAACAAAGTGCTTGCGGAAAGACTGTTTAAGCCTCAAGATGCGCAAGAGTTGGTTGGTGAGGACCCCAGTACTATATGGGTGAAACACGACAATCCAAGACAAAAAAATATATAATCTTCCAGTGCCGGAACACCTAGATCGTAAAAATCATCCCGAGTAAGATCGATCGGTCTGAAGTGACATTGATATCGCTCCACATGCCCCTCTTCTTCAAATCTGTTAAAAGCATGCATACCATTAGGATTGTCTATAACAACAATCTCTTCAGAGTTTGGAGATTTGTCACTGAACCATCGTCGTTTTCTTGGGATGGCATTTTTCTGAATGCGTGCACAATAGTATGGCAGATGATGATGAAAGTCGTTGTCCTGCGTGGTATGCTTGCGATAAATCATAATCGTGTTATCTTTTCCGCGATCTTGTGCACGTGGAACAAACCTTTGTCGTAGGACCGCATTTTCTTGGGCCTGTACTGCAAGTTGTCGCTCCTTATCCTCACGATCGTCCTCCAGCACCATAAGTTTTTTATCTCTGTCTTCAAAATCATCCCCGAGGAGTGCAATGCTAGCATCTTTTTCTTCGTTTAGCTCTTGTAATTTTTCAACACCTTTTTTCGCAAGTCACTTTGTCAAAGCTACTGCATTGGGTTTTCTCGAACGTCTTGTTATTTCTATGGCGCCATCCAGAGTCATGATACCAGACCGGGGTAGGGTGGTGCCCTGCCCTGAGATTTCTTGCCTTGTTGTAGTTTCTTCAACCAAATGTCGAAAATTGCGCGCTATATCACAGATGCACAAGAATCTCCCGAGATCAGCACGCTTGAAATGAGGTTTCGAGTGCTCATCGAACAGAGTCTCGATGGCTCCAGCAGGTACGGCGTTGAACAGGGTAAGTTGAGAAGACATTTTTATCTTGTAATTTTTTTGGAATCCGAAATTTTTGTTCATGGACAGTCCAAGAAAATAATTTTTTTTTTTACATAAAAGTTAGAAGAAAAAAAATGGAAAGGGTAGAAACAAGCCGCTGCAGAATATGTAAAAAAGATTTACCACTAGATCAATTTAAAATAAAAATTAATAAACGAAGAAACATATGTTGCATTTCATGTCTCGCTAAAGCTAAACCTAAAATCTTAAAAGGGTACAACGTGGTAGTGCAGCCTGCGAGTCTGTTGTGGGTCAAATCGATCCGTAAAATCGCCTAATGGCACCCGAGAATTTTATATACAGATGTTTAAAAAGGATATTTAACAAAGTATATATATTTAACAAAGTATATTTAACATTATATTTTTATCCTTATTGACTTTTGATATCAGACAAACGCTAGAAAATAGCTAACAAAAGATGGAGCATCCTAACACTGGACACCACATACAGCTAAATTCTCCACAAAATTGACTGAAAATTGCTCTTCTCAGTCCAATATTTTGCACGTTTTGATTAGCTAAGATTATAAAAAACACATTCTAGCCATAGTAACAAATAAGGAGAAACACATAGCTTAGCAAAAACAACTAACCTTAAGGATACGGTAACCCCCTTTAGGGTCATTTTTTTTTTTTAAATTATTTTTTTTAATTTTGATTCTTTGGCATATTTTCCTGATATTTTTACAAAAAGAATCAAAAATATTTATTGTTAAGAGGGATAAAATGAGGAAAAATCTATTTTATCTTTTAGTGTTTGCAATAGTGTGCTCAAAGTTTAAAATTCCTTAAATATATTTAATCTGTATGATAATTAAAGAGAGTTATGCAGAACGAATAAAAAATTGCATCTCTACATATAACATAGGAAACGTTCACACTTTAATAATCTATATAACAAATTTATTATTAGTTATTATCTATGCCTTTTTAATTTATTTATTTATTTTTTTCGTTTTTATCTTGTTATGTTATGTTATCCTGTTGTCTGTTTAACAATAACAAGACCCAAATTTCTGCGAAAATACTTTACCTTTAATATTAAATAAAATATTCATGAGTTATTAATTATTCATAACGTTTAAGTGGGTGTAACATTTCTTCCTCATGATTTTTGCAGGTAAAGCAAAGATCTTTGATTTGCTTCTTCTCGAAATAAAATTTTCAGTCGTAACGGTATATATTTTTGTCGAACACTCCCCTCCATCTTGTCGAAATTGTACGAAAACAAGTTTGTTGCGATAATTATAACTTTGGCTACAGAACTTTGCTTTTTCTAACGCAGAAAGTGAGGAAATGTCGAGTTATCGATCTATCATGCTTAAAAATAGATAAATCAGTTATAAAGCAGCTATTGTAACACAAAATATGCTATATTTTCGGAACCACGTGTTGTTTTGAGTAAAAAAAGCAAAGTTTTTTAGAGCTGAATAAGAGCTTCCAAATCATATTTTTTTCAACGAACAAAAATTTTACTGAGGGGAGTGTTCGACAAAATGAACTGGAAGGGTGAATTTTTGAATATAATTTTTTTTCTTCTTTTTTGATTTTTTTTATGGAAATATTTTATCATCACTCTAGAGATAATTTATTTGGCTTTCAGAATATATATATTTGTTAGGGTTAATATAGCGAGCAGAGGAGATATTTTAAATATACTGAGTATGTGTCTCAGGGGGTTACCGTATCCTTAAAGCTATTGTGCAGCGATCCTTGTTTGTTTTTACATGGGCAGGAAAATAGTACCCTGCAGGTTAATTTCCTTGGATTAAACAAAAATCAACTTGTTTTTTGTAGCACGTCAGGAAATGGTAACATAGAATTACATTTAAGTTCCTCTAGCAATTCGGCATAAATTTCATGTATCCCATCAGAATTTTCTCATTCGAAAACCAACTTCACACGCTCTCGCAAGCTATTGCAACCCATGTTGATAACGGAAAGATCCTTTCGAACATGTGCGACCGATATTTATACCAAACGCCTATAATCTTTATCAATACCTAGAAACAACCTTGACAGGGTTTGTGTGCTATAAAGTATAGTCTTACGGTCAAACCCTTACGAAGAAACATTCCATGGTTATACCTAAAAACAACCTTGACAGGGTTTGTGTGTTATGAAGTATATGGTTACAGTCTGACATAAAATATGTTTGCCCAGAATCGGTTGATTGAATTCGCGTTGTGAGGTATGTGATATAGTATATAAGGCGAAGCAAACAAAGAAGTAGATTTTCGTCCCCGGAATTCCGGGTATAATTTGAAAACACCGGGATTTATTTCGAAAATTATTTCTCGTGCATCGCTGCGTAATATTTGGCTCATTTTCTTTACTACGTCGCGTGACAGGGTTGACATAGTCTAAATCCGCGCCTGTCATATGATTGGAGATTGTCATTCAACACGTACCTGTTTCAGATGCAAAGGCAGACATCACACAAGCATTTGCCCAGATGAGATGAAGTTTACAAGAGATGACAAGAAGAGAGGTGAGGATGATGAAAAATTCAAGAAGGATGAGAGACAAGTTGAACATGATAGAGAAGATTCAAAGAAAATTTACCAATCTGCAGCAACAATCAATGAGAGACCCAATATCCTTTTGTAGACTGCTGAAGTGTCTCTGAGGGCACCAAGATCATTAACAAATAGATGTAACGATGAAATTAAAGTAAAGATTATGTTAGACAGTGGTAGCCAGCGCAGTTACATTTTACGCAATATATCAAAGCTTATTGGAGCATCAGTGCATCATCAAGAGGAAATGATAATAGCTGGATTTGGTGGCACCACAATGAAAGAAAGGAATCATGATATTGTAGATGTTGTGCTGTTCAATGAAGAAGGAGTGAATGTACCTGTCTCAGCGGTTGTAGTTGACAATATATATACACCTCTGCAAGGTCAAGCGAAGACTAATGTAAGAAAAAAACTCTCAAAGTATAAATTCTTCTCTACGTACGACCTCAAAGGCGCCTACCACCAGATTTCTCTGCAAGAACACGAGAGGCAATATACCGCATTCGAAGGTCTAGCAGATTTATTTGAATTTGTTGGCATGCCTTTCGGTGTGACTAATGGTGTTCCATGCTTTCAACGGAAAATGGACAATCTTGTTGAAGAGGAGAACCTAGATAACACATTCCCCTACCTGGATAATGTTAATGTAGGCGGGTTCGATGAAGATCATCTTGAACGAAATGACAAAGATTTTCGAGAAATCACTAAAAGAAGAAACATCACTCTCAATGAAACGAAAACTATAAAGTGTGCAACATCGATCAATATTCTGGGTTATCAAATAAGTCATAACTTTATTAAACCTGACCCAGAAAGATTGCTTCCATTACTGGAGTTTCCGCCTCCGTCAGATGCAGCTTCTCTCAGACGTGCATTGGGCATGTTTGCATACTATGCGAAATGGATACCGGAGTTTTCTGACAAAATTCGACCTCTCGCAGATGCTGACGCTTTCCCCTTAAAATTGTTGAAATTGAATCGTTCAATGCTCTTAAAACCGAACTTGGAAAAGACGTGCTCGCTCCAATTGACGAGGATGTGCCATTCGTTGTTGAATGTGATTCTTCTGATGTTGCCATTTCTGCTTCCCTCGATCAAAACGGTCGCCCAGTTGCTTTTATGTCAAAAACATTATCGAAAAGTACCCTGCTGTTGAAAAGGAGGCTCTTGCCATAATTGAGTCTGTACGAAAGTGGAACCATTTACTATCTCGCCAAACCTTTACTCTTGTAAACTATCAGCGTTCTGTTGCTTATATGTTTGACAATCGAAAGCATACCAAGATTAATAACAGTAAGATACAAATATGGCGAATGGAACTCGCAGAATTTTCGTACGTTATCAAATACAGAGAAGGAAAAAGTAATGTTGTAGCTGATTCCTTCACTCGAGCTCACTGTCTGGCCATTTCAAGAAACCTTGAAGATATCCATGCACAACTTTGTCACCCCGGTGTCACGCGCCTACTGCATTTTGTTAAAACCAAGAACTTACCATTTTCAACCGAGGATGTCAAACGTACATGTGCAAATTGTAACGAATGCGCAGAACTAAAACCCAATTTTTCAAGAGTGTCAATGGACGATTGATCAAAGCCACACGACCAATGGAGCGATTGAACATTGATTTCAAGGGTCCATTGCCGTCAGCATCGCACAACAAGCGATAAAGCTCTCTGTACATTTTTTGGGTAGAAGATGCCCCTTGCCCTTACGTAGGGCCTCCTTCAAGGCTTGGCGTTTATCCGCTGGTTTTTCAACGTGTTCAAAAGATTCTGCGGAGTCGAATACTTGTGCAAGCTCTGTCATCTTTATTAATAGCCTTCTGTAATGGAAAAAACAAAATGCGATCAGAGCATAGGGTAGAATTACAGCGATTAGTAGACATATGTCCATGGTTTTTATTCTCAAGTGCCGGACCGACGGTAGTGACCACGGGCTAGCGTGGTAACCTGGTCCTGCTGCACGAGCCTTTTATCGTCTGCCCTGTTAAGCGCTAATTTGTTCACCTCCTGAGTGTAGATTTGATGGTTCTTATTCTGAATTAAGACTTGACTTTTGTAGATGTTAACGCCCTCCTCCAAGCATCGTCTATAGTCGTCAAATGTGATGGACATTTTGGTAACGCACTTCTTTACGCCCTTTGCCTTCCTGTCACCACCCTCTTTTGTAAGGCTCTCGTAGGCATATAGTTTTGCCCTCAACGTTATGAACTCCGTCATGATTTTTCCTGCTAGTTCGTCCTTCATCAAGCCTACCACTTTTTTGTTTTTACCAATGGGAAGAGGTCTATTATCGTCCTTGCTATAGGCACTCGTGTCGAAGCGTGTCTCAACATCGTTGGCGATATCCCTGTAAAAGTCGTGGGTTCGAATGTCATAAACGAACGAGTCCGTATCCATATAACAGAGCTGCAACTTACTACCATATTTTGCTTGCATATAGTCGTAGTGGAACTCATACATCACAATTTTTGACATGTCCAGGATTGCCTGGCCTATGTATACCGGCTTGTTCATTTTGACCTCTGTTTTACCCATCTCTACACCTAGGAGGTGCTTACTGAACCGGCTTCCACCCTTGAAATTTGGTTTCATCACGAGTTTCATATACTTGTCCTCGTTGGTAACCAGTTGAATGTTGCGGTGGTTCCGGATATTCTCCATAGTCTTCCCAAACACCGAGAGGTTCATGAGCTTATAAAAATCCTTCTCAAACTCATTTTTGGCAGCAGTCCTCAGCCTCCTGTTGTGATCGATGTACCCTTTAAGCCATGGCTTTTGATTGAATCTATGTACTTTCTTCAACTCAAGCCCGTGCTTTATGGCTTCGTGGAGGGCTCTAATATGTACCACGTACCCACTCTTGTTTTTCAAATTTGGTACCAGTTTTTCGACCTTGTTGATCGTCATGCGTTCCGGTAAAAATGGTAACTCATTATGTTTGTCATGTAGCCTCTCGGGATAGTCGATATCTACCTCGAGCAAGTATCCATACTTCTTAGCGACAAGTTTCGCAATTCGTTTTTCTGTAAATACCTCAGTATTTGACAATCATTTGAATCCATCTGTTGGGAGATCCTGACACATAGCCCATCCGTAGAGGTTGTTCGCATCCAAATACTGCAGGTAGGAGGATTCGTCATCCGGGTTATACTGTTCTCCCATATACTTGTTGTTTGCCTTGGCATAGCGATGTACCGCCTGGGTTATACCTCCACGGATACCTTTTTCAAACATCAGGAGCATGTTGGGATCTGTGAGTAGTTCTAACTCAATTCCGGTATACTTGAGTGCTGCCTTCCATGTCAGGCCGGGTGCGGAGTAGAAATGGGCAGGATCAAGCTTGTCGGCCAATAGTAGGACATCTGTGGTGAGATACACATCGTGATAGTCGCCCATGGTGACTGCATCACCCTCTGGGGTGATACAATTCCATACCTTTTTTGCATAGACATAATCCTCATCACTAATCCCTTTCATGTTCAGCTTGCTGTAAAATACCTCCTTGGGAGGTAGTTCCGACTCTTCAAATCGTTGCCATCCATCCATGTACTCGTACGGATAGACACCCTTTCTACGCATGAGTTGAAATGTATCATCCTTGTTGAAAAACCAGCGGAGATTTTTGCACTGTTCGTCAGTGAGGTTGCTTGCCAATTTATCCAGGCTTGATGCCATAAATCGACAACTATCGATGAACCTAATCTCTATCTTCTTATACATTTCTCCGTCACCATACCCCATACCTGCAAGTGGTACCTTGATTTTAACATTGAAACTTATATATTTTTCGTTTTTCTGCGTGTCGTATTTTTCTCCCAGTTCCCTAATAAACAAGTGCGCGTCGTAGCCGCTTAGGTTGTGGAATATTACAGGTATGTGACTAGGTATCTTGTATTTGAGGTTACAGCTGTTATGCGCCGCGCCTCTGTACAAACCGGTGTAGTGACAATGGTCCCGAACTTTACGGTTATTCTCGTCGTTAAAGGGTTTCAAACATATATGACATTCCGAGGCCTCGGAATGTTCCTTTTTTAACACCTCTGTTAGTTCTAACATTGGTTGTTGCGGGAATGTCCCATATAGCCTCTTCACCTCATCCTCCAGGTGGTCCACGAATCGCTTGACGCAATCCTCATCTCTGTAGACTGTTAGGGGATCTGGTACATCAGCATATGCAAATGTACTATATGTACACCATCCGGATGGTACATGTTTGTTCAGCTTTTTTGTTTTCGTCCCCCTTACATCTTCTACTGGGATGAGTAGGCTCTCGAAGTCTGCGTATATAGCAAAAGGTACCTTAAATTGCATCTGACCATCCCTATATTGTAACCATTTTTCAGACTGGAGGGGCATTGTAATTTTAACAGCCTCGTGGTCCCTGCAGTAGCCATAATGCTTGTCCCTCGATTCAACTGTGTTGAATGCCTGTAGGCAGTTCAGGCAAAAATGCATTGATTTTGTGTTCTTTGAAGTCTCACTACCTAGGAGTCGCGATAGACTCTTGACGGCTGTGTAATGAGTCTTTGAACCATCCGTGATAAGCAACAGATTAACCTGCCTGTTACGCTTAATATTATACTTCGATCGCCGCAGGATATTGATCTTCTTTCCCATTACGTACAAGACGTTTACCGCAATGTCCGTGTTATTCTTTTCAAACTTGGATATATCCTTGATAGTTGTTGGGAACTCTATATCCTGCCAATTGTAGAGGTCTACGTAGGGTCTCAGCTTAGTGATTCTTTGTACATCTTTTCCAATTTCTTCATGGTGTAGGGATGCCATAAGAGCCCACTTGAAACACTCCTCATCATCATTTTTTGGGTTGATGATGGCCTTTTTCGAAGCTATAAATTTTAGAGGTTCTATATACGATGAGCCCCTTGTTAGCCGCAGCTTATGGAAATCTACATCAAGGTGTAGAATTCAACTAATGGTGAATCCGCTCTGAGGATGTTCCACGCGTGTCTTGATATTGGCAAACATTTTATCCAGCACGTCGTCTACGTCGCTAACCTGGAAGATTTCTGTCATATTACTATTGAAGGCTTTCTTCACCTCGATGTACTCTTCGTTAACCTCCCCCGAGTTTGGTAGTATTTTCTTCTTCCACATTTTCCATAGGGACAGCTGTACCTTTGCCGATCCCATTTCCCCTACCTGCTCTTCAATCAAGGTTTTCACGTTAGGTCTTACCATCCCTATATATCCGTCGACGTCGGCTCCTCCTATACCAGGAATGCGAAAAATTTTAAATGTTTTGTGCAACGCGTGCTATGTTCCTGAGGCGTAAAATCTTGCCCCGGCTGATCATATAGATTTTTTATATCCTCTAGATAGTCTTCTTCAGCCTCTTTTTCCACTTCATTATGAAGGGTAGGCTTCGCGATGATGTTAGTCACACCATCATAGAGATTCATCACCTTGCGCTTGAAGGATGCATAGGTTCTCTTGACCCCTTCTTTTATAGGCTTTGGAACTGCGTCCACTAACCAGTTGTACCATCCTCACATCTTATCCCCTACAACCGAACGATATTTTAACAGTTCCTGTCTCTCGAAGAGGTCCATCTCGGATGGGGGTAATAGCCAGTTGTGCCATTCCTGGATTTTATCCCCTACAACCGAACGATTTTTTGACAGTTCCTGTCTCTCGAAGAAGTCCATCTCGGATGGTGTTATAGGTCTGACTGGTTGTATAACCCTCCTAGGTGGCCCCTGTGGTTGATATTCCAGCAAAGCAACCAGTTCAGCCTTGCGTAGCCTGTAATAACCAGAGAGCCCACGGCTTTTCGCAATATCGCGCAATTGTTTCACAGTGTGTGTTCATTCTTTATTGTATGGATTTTATTTTGTCGGATGATTTCATCTTGCTCAAAACTAGCGCAGCTACTGCGCATGCGTTGATTTTCAGCGGTATGTGGGGAAAATTACCTCTAGGTCCGCTAGAACTCTTTTTACTCATTTTAGTATGATTTTTTGATATGCATGGATAAACATAGCATTATAGGGACTTTACCTTGATATGCATGAATAAGCATAGCATAATAGGGACTTTACCTTGATATACATGGATAAACACAGCATGAGGTCGATTTGTTGGGTTTGACTGTGGGATGTGCGTCTAAGAACTTGTGATGATGTGCGTGCGCGTGTGCGGGATGTGCGTTGCGCCAGAACATACATTTCTTTATCTCTCTGCCGTCGTCTGTCTGTGTGCCCGCGAAAAGCGCGTCCTGTTACGGAAACACGAAATGCGATATATATAAAGGACGGGCGACCCCGTGGATTTTTCCACGGGCTAACGACTAGTCTCTTTAATAATAGCCGTATTCTGTCTGTTCAAAAATGGTTGCGCGCAGCTTTTTTCCGGGAAAAACCCACAGCCCGGAGTATTTTTTAGATTTCGGTCCGGTGTTCTTATTAGATATTTTAACCAATCAGAATACACGAATGTTAATATAAACCAATCCCTTAGTCGAAAATTTTCCGCGGCAATGGTTGGCATATTTTACGGTCCGGTTCAAGAAGAAACACAAAAAGGAGACAGACAAGAAGTTGAAAGCAAGTGAATGCCAGGAAAGTTTCTGAATTAAGAAAGTTTCTGATTTAGTTCTAAATTTTACTTTTTGTTAATTTCTACTTGTGAGAAGACAATTTTCTTGTGTTCTTCGTAGATTTACTTCTGTTTCTCTTTTTATTTAGCTGTCTAGCTAGCTAGGGTAATTATTTTGAGTTAACACTTTGCTGCTCTAGCCAGATCACTTATTTCCTTTTTATTTGTTTTGAATTTTGTTACTTATTTACAAAGGAACTACACGTGGCTATAATCATGAATGTTCCTCCTCCAAACAAATTTCTAATTGAACATGACTATGCATATCTCCCGCCTGAAATTGCAAATGATAATGTTGATGCTGAGCATAATTATGCACATCGTCTTCCACGCCTACAAAATCATGTAGATGTTAGTGGTGCTCAAAGAAGGGACCATGTTGAAAGGCAAAGGCAACATCATGTTCAGCAGGTAATGGAAAGGAGAGCCAATCAGACTGTTGAAGAGGCTGACCAACGTAGGCAAGACGATGCTTTGCGACAAAATGTAAGACGTGCAATTGAAAATTTTGTACAGGTAAATGCACGGCGTAGAGCAGACCTTTTGCGTCATCGAGCTAGGCCCCCGCCATTTTTAAATTTAGCTCGACTTAATAACAATGTTTTACCTCCTACACATTTTGCAGGTGAGTTTAATATTGTATGTGAGCATTGTGGAGCTATTAAATTCAATATTGAAAATCATTTTAAGTGTTGTCACAATGGCAAAGTGGCCCTACCTGCTATATTACAATTTCCTGCTGAAATACGTGAATTGTTAAGCAACGACTCTGCCCAAGCTAAACAGTTTCGTAAGTATATCAGAGTATACAATAATGCATTTAGTTTTGCTTCTTTGTCAGCAAACATTCGACCACCGCCAGGTCATGGACCCCCCTGTTTTAGAATATGTGGTCAATTATTTCACAGGTATGGTGCTTTATTACCTGCTCAGAATGAAGTACCTAATTTTAGCCAATTGTATATTGTAGAAGCTGCAGCTGCCTTAAACATGCGTATTGAGAATCCAACACATGCTCATTGTAATCGTGAAACAATGCAGATAATTCAAGATGTTCTTAACAGGGATTCTCCATATGCTGCAGCTTATAGAAATATGGCTGAAGTGGAACGTGAAGAAACGGCCAGAGCAGCAGCGGAAAACAGACAGCCTTCTGTTGTAAGTATGGTAATGTGCGAGGGTAATGATCGCAGAAGGCATAATGCCCCCTTGCATCAGGAAAGTGGTGCCATCTTTGTTGGTAATGATGGCGCACCTCCTGCTGCAAGTGATATTGTTGTTTATCCACGTAATCAACCTTTGCGGCGAATCCCTCATATATCATGCAATATTGATCCTATGATGTATCCCATTTTATTTCCACGTGGTGAGCCAGGTTGGGACCAAAACATGGCCCATGTCAGGGAGCATGCAACTGCAGTTAGAAATAGGCTAACCCAGTTGGAATATTATATTTACCGCGTTGCTATAAGGCGAGAATTTTCTGCCCTTCATCTAGCAGGTAAATTGTTTCAGCAATTTTTAGTAGATGCATATGTTAAAGTTGAAGGCCAACGGCTCGCATTTATTCGACGAAATCAAAACCAGCTTCGAGCAGAGTCTTACCAAGGACTTCTGGATTACCTCCAAAATGCTGCAGATCAACGTAACTTACATGCAGGTAATGTTGTTGTCTTGCCTTCTACCTTTTCCGGCTCACCCCGCAACATGCATCAGTTGTACCTTGATGCAATGGCATTGGTTTCAAAGAAAGGTAAGCCAGATTTGTTCTTGACTTTTACATGCAATCCAAAATGGCCAGAAATTCTTACTAATTTGTTACCTGGTCAATCTGCTTCTGATAGACCAGATTTGGTTGCAAGGGTCTTTAAATTAAAATTACTTGCTTTGAAAAAATATTTAAAAGACGGTGTATTAGGTGTTCCGTGTGCACATGTAGATGTTATTGAATTCCAGAAAAGAGGTTTACCGCATGTTCATATGCTTTTACATCTACACAATGAGTTTAAATTACGAACTGCTGATGATATTGACTCATTAATTTGTGCACAGATTCCGGATCAAAACCAAGATGCTGAATTGTATGATATAATAAAGTCATGTATGATCCATTGGCCATGTGGCCACCTTAATAATACATCTCCGTGCATGAAAGAGGGTGAGTGTACTAAGCATTTTCCTAAGCAGTTTAATGAGGGAACTGTTATAAATGTTGACGGTTATCCCATGTACCATCGCCTTGATAATGGAAGAACGGTAAGAATTCGAAACTTAGATGTTGATAATAGGTGGGTTGTGCCTTATAACCCTTTCCTATGTAAAAAATATATGGCACATATAAACTTGGAAGCGTGTGTGTCAATTAAAAGTGTTAAGTATTTGTACAAATATATTTACAAAGGTTATGATACTGCACACATAGAAATCAATGAGCGCATCGATCATGATGAAGTAACAACATTCTTAGATGCTAGATATGTGTCTGCACCTGAAGCAACTTGGCGTCTCTGTGAATTTCCTATGCATACTCAGAGTCATTCCATCATAAGACTTCCTGTTTACCTTCCAAATCACCAACAAGTGTTTTTTAGGGAAGGCAACGAGGCTGTTGCTGCTGACAGGGCGGAAAATTCTAAGACGATGTTAACAGCCTGGTTTCAATTAAATCAGCAGGACCAGCATGCGCAACGATTTTTGTACACTGAAATACCTTACCACTTTGTTTTTCGGAATACACATCAATCAGCATATAATGTTTCGTATATCCTGCTAAAAAGTACACACCTTGTAGGTTATATATATGACTTGATTCCAGTTCGTGACAGCAAAAACATTCAGTTTCAGTGCTCATTTGACGGCAATTGTTGCATTTACACCACGACGTAGCGTCAAGGTTAATCCTTAAGTCTGCTATTTCCCCATCGCTATCACTGTCATATGTCACCCACGATGAGTCCGATAAATCCCCCCTACGTTTAGGTTCAAACTGGAAGCCAAGTACAAGACAAGTACAACGTTAGAACATTCTGATTCCGACTCATCCGAAGAAGACATAATTATTACAGTACTTAACAAACGTGTTGCTTTGAAAGAAAACAAATAATTCTGCATTAAGCAAACAACAAAATTTTTTTCTAGCGCTAATGAATCATCTATATCTCATAAATATTTAATACTTCAAAACATATCAACAAGGCATTCTAAACACGAATTAGTTATGGATTCATGTGGAAAATCCAGCGCTACCCAATAGTGGTTTTACAATCGATCGAATCATGCATTTGGATATTGATTTCCATAAACTGCAGCTCACACGCGGTTCCTCATATATTGAATTACCATATTGGATCTATGTAAAAAAGGCTGTCATCAATCCTAAAAACAGCAGCGATGAAGAATGTTTTAAATGGGCAGTTATCGCGGCATTACATCATGAAGAGATTGATGCCCACCCGGAGCGTCTTACTCGATTACAATATTTTACTGATCAATACAACTGGAAGGGTTTAGAATTTCCACTAGACATTAAAAAAATAATAAAATTTGAAAAGAATAACCCTAAGATTGCTGTCAACGTTTTATATCCCTCAGGAAAAAGCAGCATTAATATTTTGCGTAGATCAGACTACAACGCATTACGTGAAAAACAGGTGAACCTGCTGCTTATCACAGACAATGAAAAGACACACTACACATGCATCAAAAGCCTCTCAAGGCTGTTGGGAAGCAAGAACTCTAAAAATGAAAAAGCGATGCATTTCTGTCTAAATTGTCTGCAGGGCTTTAATTGTGTAGAATCTAGGGACAAACATTATAAATATTGCATAGATCATGAGGCAGTCAAGATCACAAGCCAAAAGAAGATGGAAACTGGTTGAAATATCAGGATGGTCAGATGCAATTCAAGGTACCTTTTGCGATTTATGCAGATTTTGAATCCCTTTTGATTCCAATGAAGGATGATGCAAGAGAAACACAAACAAAGAAGTTGAATAAGCATATTCCATGTGGGTTCTGTACATACAGCACATTTGCTTATGGAGATGTACCAGATCCATTGACAACATACCGTGGCAAGGATTGCGTAGAGAAATTTGTAGAGCACTTGGAAAATGAGGCTAGGAGACTATACAATACATTCTCATAGCATCCGATGACGGAGCTTACGGAGGTGCAAGAGAAAGAGCGCAACGAGGCAACAAAATGCCACATATGTATGAAGCCATTCCTACATCAGCCGACGGAGCTCATAGAAGATGACGATAACGAGGCAACAAAATGTGATGACGATAACGAGGCAACAAAATGTGATGACGATAACGAGGCAACAAAATGTCACATCCGTATGGAGTCGGAGTATGATGATGATAACGAGGCATGCTACATTAAGCAATCCAACCACCTCAAAAATTATCGCAAGGTTCGAGGTCATTGCCATTACACAGGGATTTATCGAGGGGCGGCTCACAACAATTGTAATTTAAAATATAGAATCCTGGTCACATCCCAATCATCTTCCATAACCTGAGCGGTTACGACGCGCATTTGTTTATTAGGGAGCTTGGGAAAAAATTCAACACGCAAGATATAGGATGTATTGCGGAAAACAAGGAGAAATATATAAGTTTCAGCGTCAAAGTCCCCGTGCCTCTCGCAGGAATTACTAATTCAGATGGAAACAAGGTGATAAAAAAAATCACCCTACGATTTATCGATTCTTTTCGATTTATGGCATCAAGCCTTGATAAATTATCCAGTAATCTTACTGGAACAAACGCATGTGGAATGAAATGTAAAAATTGCACAGGTGAGTGATTAGAATTTCTGAGTATATCAGATGATTATATTGCAAGATTTTTATGTCAAAATTGTAAGTTAGAGACTCCAAAGCAATTGATAAAAGAAGAATTAAAGTCCAATTTACTCTCAATGGCACGATTCTTCGATAAGGATGATATGTTTCGATTAATGCTTCGGAAAGGGGTATACGGATGGTTGGGAACGATTTGAAGAGTCGGAGTTACCAGCAAAGAAAGCATTTTATAGACATCGATTATAAATATGCTAAAAAAGTATGGAATTGTATCACGCCAGATGGTGATCAAGTTACGCTAGGTGATTATCATGATATCTATCTAGCTACAGATGTGCTACTTCTAGCAGATATCTTTGAAAATTTTAGGGGTGTGTGTCTTCTAAATTATAAGCTCGACCCTGCACACTTTTACAGTGCTCCGGGACTGGCTTGGAAGGCCTCATTAAAATGCACTGGGATAGAATTAGAGCTCCTCACGGATCCTGACATACATTTAATGTTTGAAAAAGGTATTCGAGGTGACATTGTGCAAGCTGTTCATCGCTATGCTAAGGCCAACAACAAGTATATGGGTGATCAATATAATCCTAACAAATAATCGTCGTATTTACAATACCTTGATGCTAACAACCTTTACGGTTGGGCGATGCGTGAAGATTTACCAACCCATGACTTTAAATGGGTAAGTAATGTAGAATATTTTACACCCCAGAGGATCGCAAAACTGGTAGAGAAAAATAAACATGGATATTTATTGGAAGTAGACGTGGATTATCAAAAGGAGCTACATCAAAAACATAACGAGCTGCCATTTTTACCAGAGCGGATGACGATTGCAAAGGTGGAAAAATTGGTGCCAAACCTAAAAAACAAGCGCAAGTATGTCGTGCATATCAGAGCCCTTCACGAGGCTCTAAAGCACGGTCTAATTCTAAAAAAAGTGCACCGAGTAATCCAGTTCGCGCAGAGTTCCTGGCTTAAACCTTATATTGATATGAACACCAAATTGAGGACTGCTGCTAAGAACGATTTTGAAAAGGACTTTTTTAAATTAATGAACCTCTCTGTGTTTGGAAAAACGATGGAAAATATACGGAATCATCGTGATATGAAACTTATGACAAGCGAAAAAGTATATGAAAAATATGTGATGAAGCCCAATCTTAAAGATGGTCATCCATTTAGCAAAAATTGAATGGGTGTTGAAATGGGTAAAACAGAGATCAAAATGACTAAGCCAGTATATCTCGGGCAGGCAATATTAGATTTGAGCAAACTTATCATGTATGAATTTCATTACGACTACATGCAACCAAAATATGGGAGTAAAATACAACTCTGCTATATGGATACCGATAGTTTTGTCTATCACATCAAGACCGAAGATTTTTACCGGGATATCGCGGGCGATGTAGAGAAACGTTTTGATACAAGCGCCTATACAAAGGAGGATGATAGACTACTTCCTATTGGTAAGAACAAAAAGGTGGTGAGTTTGATGAAGGATGAACTAGCTGGAAAAATTATGACTTATTGCTTTGCGTGCAAAATTGTATGCTTACAAAACTTTACAAAAGGAAGATAAAAGATGTAAGGGTGTTAAAAAATGCGCCGTGAAAAAATCAATCACATTTGACGATTATAAAAAATGTCTAGAGGATGGTATAAATCTGTACAAAAGTCAGGTCCTCATTCAGAATAAAAATCATCAAGTTTACACTGTTAAAAGTAATAAAATTGCACTTAATCGCGACGATGATAAAAGAGTTGTGCAGAAAGATCTGATGTCAACATTGGCCCGTGGGTACAGTGAGGAAAATTAGAGTCACTCCTCATCAGTATAAAGCGGTAAATACAAGATCAAACCTCATTTGCCTCATCTATTCAAAAATGTTTACAACATTTCTGAATAATCAAGGGTTTTCTGCATGATGCGCAAATGAGATGTTCGGTGATGCGTGATTTGCCACACATGTTTTACTCAAGGTGATAGTGCAAGAGTATATACGAACTTCGAATTATAGTAGAATTGTGAGGGATGCGCGGGCTAGAGCATGCCTTACCTGGAAGCGGCTGTCTAGCCCCAGTTTGTACCACACTGTGCCATGTCGGTTGTGTCATGACGGGAAAAATTGTGCCAAAATGTCGGTAAAAAATGTGCAGGAACGGTCTCTGAAAGTGCTCACTTAAAAAAGGTGAGTTCATTAATGCGTAGTACAGCACAGAAATTCAAAAAACCCTCTGGGTTTCAAACAGCAACAACAAATTGCTAAAATATTTAATGTTGTTGATACTCCTGTAGAAGCGGCGACAAATAAGGAAAAAGTAGTAGATAAACGTCAAGTCTTGAAAGATGTAATAAGAGAAGGGAAAGCACATCTTTTACCTAAGAAATGTACTGAAGGCTTTGTAGACAAGGCGTCAGATGATGTGATCGAAAAGGCATATGGCGAATATATTCAACGAGAAATTCAAGAGAAAGGCAAAAAAACAGGCCAGGCCTTCTGCGCATGTAGTCAATTTGTATTCAAATGCTGTAAGCAACCTGATTTGTATCGACTCTGTTCAAAAATTGAGGGAGGATATCGATAATGATCCAATTATTAAAGAATCCATGACTGATTCTGTTTCATGTTACATTTGGTAAATTTTTAGCTCCACTTTTAGTTTTGGCGCACACTGCGAATCATACTACAGTGCTGTCCAAAAAAAAATAAATGAAAACGTAGAAGAAGAAGAGGAAAATTATCGAGAATAGTGTGTGATTTTAATTTTATAGAGGTACATCTTCTATAAAATAATAATAATAATAATAATAATAATAATAATAATAATAATAATAATAATAATAATAATAATAATAATAATAATAATAATAATAATAATAATAATAATAATAATAATAATAATAATAATAATAATAATAATAATAATAATAATAATAATAATAATAATAATAATAATAATAATAATAATAATAATAATAATAATAATAATAATAATAATAATAATAATAATAATAATAATAATAATAATAATAATAATAATAATAATAATAATAATAATAATAATAATAATAATAATAATAATAATAATAATAATAATAATAATAATAATAATAATAATAATAATAATAATAATAATAATAATAATAATAATAATAATAATAATAATAATAATAATAATAATAATAATAATAATAATAATAATAAATGAGCGACAGTACACAACAAGGTACAGAACAGCATATAATTACAAAACCGGTAAAGCATCCAGGCCGAGTAGCACAAGGTCACAAGTTAGCAGCACTGATGAAGAAAAGGAAAGAAGAACTGAGGCACTCTTCTGGAGACAGTTCAATATCAAGTACTTCGTCAAGTACATCAGCAAGTACATCAAGTTCTACCGCCGTTTTAGGAGCGACAGCAGTAACGTTAATTGTTATAGTAGGCGTTGGTATTTGGTATAAATTTTTTAAAGAGCAGCAGCAACCTGAAAAATCATCAGAGCATCCGCCTCCTGTTGAAGTCGCAGATCGCCTTGAGGCTCCGCAGGGGCATTGCGCTAGCAAAAAAGTTCAACCCCCAAAAATAGACATTTTTAAAATGCGTTAACTATATAATAAATGGCCTCTAATATAACACCGTACGAAAAAGAAATAATTGACATGTTATACGAAACCTTGGTCGATCAAGGATCACACGACCTTCTGCAAAAATGGACATGGACGACGTGCTGAAAATGACAGGATATTTTGCTGCAGGACGTGCAAGTCGAGAAATGGCCGTCAAAAAAAGGATGGATTCCTGCCTCAATTGTTCCCAAAAAATAAAGAATATAGATATTGAATAAATAAACATGGCAACTATTGGAGTTCTTGTAGCTGGTGCCGCATTAATGCATTAGCATTTTCCGGTAGTAATTTCTTATTCAGTAAGCTCTCGGGACATGGAGAAGAAGAACGGAAAAGACATGATAAAGCGATCGAGCAACTACAATCCGCGCAAGCACAGTGGGTGTGCGACAGACAAGTAAAAATCGATTGGTATAACCATCAAAGAGAGCTGAAGAGGCAAGCCGGTGAGGATTTGAAAAAGCTCGATGAAGGAATGCGTGAGTACTACATCACCACGATCGATAATGCACCAATAATTTTCGATTTGTATGTACCTTCCAAACATCAACAGGACGGTGAAATCACGTTCATTGTGACGTCCCTGGTTTTTTTAGGGCTTGCTGCGTATAAATATTTGTAACCCGAAGGAAATCCTAGCAAAAAAAATACACATTTTAACATGTAATAAACATGTCAAAAGTAAAGCAACATATTGTCACAGAAGAAGATGGAGAAAAACTGAGCACCATTTACTACAACCAAGAACATCTTTGGGTTGCTCGTTGAAGAGGGTGGACTATCCAAAAAGAAAGTCAAACATTGGCTGGCCCGGCAACTACTTTTTCTTCGGCATATTCGAGGCCCAAAAAAGATTGATTATCGCCATTTTACAATTACAAAACCGAACGAAATGCATCAGTTCGATCTGTTGTATATGCCACATGATAAAGTTTATGGGAATGTTTATAAATATATCCTGACAGGGATCGATGTCGCTTTACGTACGAAAAAAGCAGCTGAGGTTGCAGAGAGAATCCAGGATATATATAAAGCAGGACCTCTACGCTATCCTACAATTTTTCAATGTGATAATGGTTCAGAATTTAAATCAGACGTCGCAAAACGTTTGGAAGGTAAAGAGGTGAAAATTTCTAGGGCTACAACCAAGTACCATCATACATTTACAGCGTTCGTTGAATCCTATAACAAAGTGCTTGCAGAAAGGCTTTTCAAGCCTCAAGATGCCCAAGAATTGGTCAGTGAGGACCCAAGTAGCATATGGCTGAAAAACCTGTACACTACAGTGAAGAATTTAAATAATACCAAGACCGAGATGATTGGAATGAAACTGTCAAAAGCTATCAAGCTGGAGGATGTACCACTTGCAAAAAACCAAGAGTATCCTGATAAAAAACCTTTGCCTGAGGATGGTCTCTATTTATCTTTGTTACAACCTGGAGAAGAGCATGGAAATGCAAGGAGACGTGCAACCGACGCTTTTTGGAGCAAAAGGACGTATAGGCTGGATCGTATTGCGGTAGAACCAAACAGTCGTGTGTTGCATTATTTGAAAGACGGACCTGACCGTAGTTTTGTTGCAGAAGAATTAATGTGGATTTCCGAAGATGTAGCAATACCTCCAGAGCATGTGATGAAGTGGTAGATTTTAATTATTTTTATGACTTGCAAAAAGTCATAAAATTTGCAACGCGCGGAGCATCGCTGCTTACACCATATCCGATCAACATATTGGTATATTTTTTAAATAAATGTACCGCCGTTTTGTGGACCAAATCGATCCATAAAACAATCAATCAATCAATTTATAAGTCCTAGGGTGTTCAAGTCTTACATACAAGCACGCATGTTTTGATTTTTCCAGTTGAGTCTTGATTTCTTCCCAATCACTATCATTGATCATATTAGTTTCTTCATTAATAAGCTTCATATCTGAACGTTCATGTGGATACCACACAAACCACTGCTTTTTCTGTCTTCGAACATTTTTTGGTAAACCGGTATAGGATTGTGTTAACAACCATAAACTATGCCTTCGATGTCTATCAGAGATCGCTAGTTCAAGCAAAGGTTGTCTTTTTTTATCGAGAGATTCGTCTGCTATCACATCGTCGACAATAAAGAGTGTGTCTTCACCGGCTAGTCGCAACGATAATTTTTCTATCAATTCAAAAAGTTGAGCCTCGGGATTAATCAAGAACACATAGTCATCTTGCCAAAGCGAGGATCTCTCGAGGTAGGTGCTATTCCATTGTATAGTTGGGCATAGGATAATGATGTTGTGAAAATGTTTCTTATACTCATTTTCAAGGAGATCAAGGCGGGCCTGAAAATATCGCGGTATGTGGCTCTTTCACTATATCTAGAGTCATTTATTTGAAAGCGATCTGCGACTTTAATACTCTACGCTATGGAAACGCCCATCTAAGATGTTCAATTGAGCATCTTGGAGCAGATAGATATAGCATTTAACATCCCCTGTTCCATTGGCTTTCTTCGTCATATGTAGTGTGATACCATCCGATAGTCTCTGTAAAGGTCTCCCAGTACCATGCAGACTATGATCAGGAGACGATCGAAAATCGATAAAAAGCCCAAATCTCAAATCCCAAAGCTCAAATTGATCCTTCCCCAGCATTGTATGCAAATATAGCTCATTGGGTTCACCTTCAACAGTGATAGCTATATTGACGATCTTTGGGTTGTAGAATACTTCGTTCAACCCAGAGTACACTTTAACTTTTGACGGGTCTACGAACAGCAATAGGACACCTTTAAAACTTTTGGCAGGCGTATCAATTTGGAGATTATAGCTGGTATCCTCTTTTTTAATGGTGATCACCTTGCTTCGAAGTATTCTCTCGAAAGGTAGTGCTAAGAGATTATAGCGTGCTACCATAGCACTTGCAAGCCCTTCGTGGTTTACTTTATCAAACCCTAATTTAATATTGGTGATCTTGTAAGTAGCATCTGCCGCTTTTGCTGCAGTAGATTCTGAAGCCGCTGTACCTGCATCCTTGATGACATCTGCATACGATGCAAAATTGAGGCGAACTGCAATCTGTCGTGTAGTCCAGGTTGGTAGAACGGTAAATCTCTTGTCAATTCAAACATTTTCCCCAGAGGGATACAAAAGCTATTTCCGTAAGCCGCGACAATCGCTTTTTCTTCGTCAGTACCCACATGATCGCTAGCTTTTACTTGCAAGGCACGGATAGTACTATCCTTCTTGAATCAAGTTGTTTTCGCGCTCGAATTTAGATACCCATAGATCTCTGTAGACAGCGAGGATATTGGAAACGATAGTACGCTTTGTGTTTGACCCAGTTAGTTCGAGATTGAACAAGACTTTAAGGCTCCGAAGAAAAATGACATCATTCTGTCCCTTATTTGGTACGTCGATATACAAGTCCTCGTTCTGATTGATTGTAGATGGGACATGACTCACCTTTACACGCTGCTTTTTCGCCCTAATTGCAAACATCGTTTTTAATTCTGCATAGGGATCGAGGGTTTTTCCAAATATGTTATTACTCATAGCTAGTTTATTATTAGATGATTTTTTATTAAAATAAAATGGATAATCCAACATATGAAGGAGACGATTTTACACCACAGGAAAATATTCCAGACGATACGGATGATGTATCTTTTAGTAGGCCTGAGGACCTTGCCCAGCCTGGCACCAGCTCGACGCCAACATCTGAAGAAATAGAGATGAAGGACCTGAAACCAAGTCAGATGGAACGGGTCAAACAATCGAAGATCAACTCTTTTTATGAATATCTTAAAGAGGGGGGGGGGGGGGGGATTTGAAAAATTTGAAAAGTAAGATGCTTTCCTACGATAGTGAGATTAGGGAAGCAGAGGCTAAGGTTAAGAGGCTTGAGGCTAAGAAAGAACAACCTGGAGTATCAGAGCAACAGATAGAGATTTGGAACACAGATATTACAAAAGCCAAGGAAGATTTAGAACGACTCCAAGGTGAAAAAGAAGCTGTGGAAGAAGCGCATGGTTTACTATCATCCGAGATTCAAGGTCAACTCACCGCTATTAAAGACACGCTGATGAAAATCGCAGGAGATGACAAGACACTCACTGAAAAACTTAAGATTTTATTCAAAGAGCAGGGGATTACTATAGCAAGCATTGTTTCCGCTGTTGTTTTACTCATATCCACCATTGTGCTGGCAGTGACAGGGGGAACAGCGGGTGCGGCAGCGGCAAGAAGTGGTGGGGGTAGTAAAAATTTTGTACAAAAACAACTGGACAGGCTTGGAAATTTTTTAAAATATTTGGCAGGGAAAGCAGGTGCGGCTCTTCCCGGAATCATAGGGACGGTAGTATCCTTCTATTTTAGGGTTGCCGCAAAAGTTGTTGAATTTATGGCTAAGCATTTGTACATGGCGATTGCAGGTGCCGCCGCGATTGTTGTAGCAAAGGTAAAAGATCGTAAATAAAGAGTCTAATTTGCTGATCAAACACACTAGACGTTTAATTTTTGAGCCAGATATAACCAACAATAACCGCTACTCCGGTCGTAATCAACGCGGCCTTAGTGTCATCGTGTTGCTGCACAATGTGCCGAGCTTCACGATTTATTACCTAGTGCTTCTGCGGAGCCACTAGGTGATGTTTAGGGATCACGTGGCTTGCCTGTGGCGCTCCTGCGAAGCCACTAGTCGGGAGTGCCCTCGGTTTAACAATAGGCTTCTTCACCTTATTCGGACCAACGTTCACCGCTGCAGGTGCAATCAAGACATTATTATTATAACCCTCAATTTTACCAATACGAAGATTCATATCAGAGGGCAACATGTACACGCTGGGCATAACAGCAAAATTGACTGGGGTTCTAGCGTATTGGAGCACTTTTTGGAAACATGTTATATCTTCCCCTACATTCTCTCCTCGCAGCACCATACTTTCAAAATTTTGTCTCGCTGCATAGTTGTCTGCGCCAGAACCGAGCAAAGATGCTTTTGCTTCTGACTGCGATCCAAGCATCACTATCACGTAGGCGCGAATGCTTTCACTCATTTTGGTCAAATCTTCTGCTGTAAGACTCTGGCTTGTTGGCATAATAAATTCTGCATAATCACCATCAACTTGTGGCCACCATTCACCGTAGGTTAGTGAAGCACCTACTGCTTTAAATTTATACAAACCGTGGGGATCTGCACCGTACTCGCGACACACCTGCGCGAATCCAGAAGTTGAATAAGGATTTTTGTACTGGCTAAACCCATCGTCAAAGGGCATGGGTACTTTCATTCTCCCCAGGATATGGTAGTAGACATGAAATGGAAAGATAGAGTTGACAAGGGGTAAGGATCGGTGATTGTTTGCTTGATGGTAAAAAATCAAAAATCCTCGCGATGCTTCCCACAAAGGAATTGAATGCTTGGGGAGATATGATTATTTGGAATTTCGACACGCCGATATATCTTCCTCTGAAAGGCTCAACAGATAGGCTAGCGTTCCTGCTTACCGATCAATATCACCGTGAAAAAAGTGTAGCTTTTACAGGAATCCTTATGCAAATACTTATAGAATAAAAGAACATGGATAATAAAATGAAATTATATCCAACCTTACCGCCAAGTGCACTTGAGTACGATACTATGCAGGATGAAAGTCAGGTCTATAGATTAAAAAAGATTGAAGAGATTGAAAAGTTTCTACGATCAGAAGTGAGCTATAGAGACAACCTTACCAAGCGATGCAAGCGTCGTGCAACTGCAGCTACAATAAGTGATACTTCAGTAGTCACCGAAATCACTGCTCTTGAACTTGCTTCAGTCGTAACCCTTACCACAGGAGTTGGACTTCCAGTGAGTATTGCTTTGGCTTCAGCTGGAATCATCCTTGGACTCTCTTCAGCTGTCGTGCAAATGGGAGGTGATTATCAAATCCGCGTGGAGATGATGTTGGGTTTTAATGGGGGGGGGGGGGGGTGATTATAAAGCAAATGTCGAATTAATGACGCTGATACGACAACGCGCACATGACTTTTGAGCCATAATGATAGCTAGTTATTTAGGCACGGGACCATAAACCATGCCCAAACTTGTCATGTTTTATGACATTTATTACATAACTTCTGATAAATTATGTAAATAATGAGAAATCATTTGGCTCCACGCCCTAATTGGAAGGGTATAAGAATTGTAAAAATATTTGGGAAGAACTTAGTCCTAAAGTAAAAACTGAAAATATGGCAGGAAAAAAATCACAGAAGAGAGCAATAACATTCGAATCTCCTTTTAAAAATATTACATTAGAAAATTTAATTAATTTGTAACTTTTTAAAATATAAACTTAAGATATAAACGTTGTGTGTGTTTTTTTAGTTTTAGTTTTTCGCTTCGAATTTCGTTGTAATTTTGTACAAGTTCAATGCGTTTTTGAAAATGTGTGCGTTTGTTAAGTTAGCCACATTGTTTATTACTTTATGGTAACGTTTTTATCGCTAATATTAGAGTTATGTGGTGAGTGTTTCTTTTAAAAAACGAGTCGAAAATAAATATCAATTTTATATTGAGCTGTATATACGTTTTAACCTGAAAAAATCAAATATTTAGATAACAGAAACTAATCTATGAAACAGAATTGATACAAAGAGCAAATGAAGATCCAGAGAAAGTTACGAATGGTATTATTCTCTTATTCTCTATAAATTTAAATGTGTTTTGATAAATGTGTTTAATTAGCCACATTATTTTATGGTAACAGTTTTTTCGAGAATCACTCTACTGATTTATGTACGTGAATTATTGAACACGTTTTAACTTGAAAAAATTAAATATTTAGATAACAGAACATGATCTATGAAACAGAATTGATACAAAAAACGAAAGAAGATCCAGAGCAAGTTACACATGCCACTTGGGAATTTGGGCGTATGGATAAAACCGTGAAAAAAACGTTGATGGAATATGAAAAAAGCAAAGTGGCGAGACTAACAAACTACCATAATGATATCCTTCAGCTGGATACCAACGACCAAAACAAACTGTTGATTTCAAAGTATGATATTGTGAATTTCTTTAGCGAGAAAGAAGATGTTGACGGAGACATGATATTTCGATTTGGTTTCACTGGGAGAATGCCAGAAAGACTGTCTCAATTTTCTTCCAAAGTTTTGATCAAATTCTTCTGTGATCTATTGGAGCATGTGAATGTAGAAAGAGAAAAAGAATTTGGAAACAAGTAAGTGACTTTTATTAAAAAGTTATCGTTAAGAATTTTATCATTGCGATCGTCATTACATGAAGTTTCATTTTTTTGTCTTTAAGGAAGGAAGTATCCTCCCTAGAAGTTCACAGCATTACCTCAGTCCTAACAGACGTTTACCAAGAAAAGTATGAAGATCTTTTGCGAGCTTTGTGTGGTGACGTGAAAATGAAAACGATCTCTATAAACCACCCGAATGATGTGAGACAAAGAATTTATGCCAGTGTTCAAGGTTTTAAATTAAGAAGTAGTCCTATGGATCAGTATGGTGGCCGAGAACTGCCACACGAAAAACTCTGTTTAATTGCGTTTTTAATTGATTTATTTATTTATAAATTTAATTAATTTCTGTTTTTGTTTTTTATTAACTTTTATTTTACTTCTACTTTCAATTTAATTTACTTTTAATTTGCTTTTTCTGTTTAATTTATTTTACTTTTAAAAAAATTCAACTTTATTATACTTTTATTTTATTTCTACTTTCAATTTAATTTACTTTCAATGTGCTTTTTCTGTTTAAATTTATTTTACTTTTAAAAAAATTCAACTTTATTAACTTTTATTTTACTTCTACTTTCAATTTAATTTACTTTTAATTTGCTTTTTCTGTTTAATTTATTTTACTTTTAAAAAAATTCAACTTTATTATACTTTTATTTTACTTCTACTTTCAATTTAATTTACTTTTAATTTGCTTTTTCTGTTTAATTTATTTCACTTTTAAAAAAATTCAACTTTATTATACTTTTATTTTATTTCTACTTTCAATTTAATTTACTTTTAATTTGCTTTTTCTGTTTAATTTATTTCACTTTGCATAAAAAATCAGCTTTATTTTGTTTTTATTTTATTTTAATTTTAATTTAAACTTGTTTTGCATTTGTAATTTAAAAAAATAAATTGAATTTAAAAAATTAAATTTAAAATCTGGCTTGGCCGAGAGCTGCCATAGTATACCATAATGCAATTCGAACACCTGGTTTCTATATTGTCATAAGGATATGTAGTGTTAGACATCTTGTTGCTTTATTGTCATTAGCAGGTACACCTGGTTTCTATAATGTCATAAGCTCGTGTATTGTTAGACACGGACGTAACTTTGTGCTTAGGCCCTTACCTTACTCAGACGCTATTTCAAGAGTGGCGTGGTTTGGATTAAGGGTCTGTACAAAGGAAAAGTCTAAATAACGTATCGGTTAATGTATTTTATATATAACAAGAAGCCCTGCGGCTTAAAGATTTCCGCCATTAGCAATAATCTGAAAAAGTACTGAACTTTGAAGAGGACTGAGTAATATGGGGGAACAAAATCATTGAATATTCTAAAATTTTAAAATTCAATTTTTGATTATTATTGTAGTTAACTGTAAATCATAGCTAACTTAACTTACATAAACTTCATTTCTCTAAGAACAATTTTAAAAGAAAAATAATAAACCTGAAAATTGATGAACAATAAAAACAATAAGAACAACGGCAAGGCTGAAAATTTCTCTGAAAAACAGCTTGGGAAATATCTTTAAAGGTGTCAGCAAATTTATTTTTACATAATCAGTTACGAAAGGTTATTTTCAGACTTTATTTCACAATTTTATAGCTATACTACATTATGTTTCACCAAAAATATTCAGCCTCAACAATTCCTTTAAATTTAAATTCATGAATAATTAATTAGTTCTGCCGAATATAGCTTTAGTCTACGTGCTTGCAAAATTGTACAGAAGGAAATGACGTAATTATTAAAGGGAAACGTTAATAACAACAAAGATGGCGCATTATAAGACGATCTTCATTATGCTACACTGCACGAGCTTTAAATTGAAATAAAAAAAATAAAAAAATAAAAAATGAATTAAAAGTAAAATGAATTAGTGAATTTAAAAAAAAAATTAACAAAAAAATTTTTTGAAAGTAAAATGAATTAAAATGAAAAAAAATGAAAAAAAAAAAGAATTAAAAGTAAAATGAATTGAAATAAAAAACAAAAAGCAGAAATTAAATAAATTTAAAAATAAATAAATGAATTAAAAAAGCGATTAAACAGAGTTTTTCATGTGGCGATTCTCGGCCACCATAGATCAGAAACAATTTAGGCAAAAAATATTAAATGTTCTTAGGAATAGCTTTTTTACTTGTGGCTCTTTAGATTTAAACAATCAATTGGCACAAAAAATTTTAAGTTTTATTAATATTTTAGGTATAAAAAAATAATGGCTATGGAAAAAAATACTTATGAAGGGTTGTCTTACAATGAAAGTAACGATAAAGAACTCTGTGAAAAAATTGGTAAATAAGAAGAGGATAAACTAACAAATTTGCTTGAAAACAATCTCATGGAAAACAATCCTTTTGAAAAAGACAGCATTGGTGAGGGTATGAAGGAGTATTTTCAAAGTCTTGTGCCAAAATCTGAATCAGGTACCCCAGGTCATGTTCCCCAATGTGATGCAAAGAGACCTGTTGAATACTTGTCAAAATATTCTGCCGAATTGTTACATAGATACGCTATTCGCGCTCTCCTGTACGCCATAACTAAGATCAGGAAAGAAACAATTGATTTTTAAGAGGAAAATGTTAAACAACAAGTCAATGGGTGTAACGAAATGGGGGATGTTGTTGTCTGTACAGGGTGCCTCGCAATTCAGTTTCTTAAGGAAGACAAAGAACTCACAACAGAGTTGGAAGAACGAAAAAAATATTTGTCAACAGTAATCTTTATGTTATTTATTATCTGTATTAATGTTGGTTTCTCCAATTGATTGGTGTGTTAGTAACATGTTCTTATGTTCTTATAAACCTTTATTATAAAATGGTCGTTTTAGTGGTGTTGTAAATGTGTATTCTATGAATAATAACAAAAAAGATAACTTCATTTATGTTGTATTCTTTGTGTTGAAAATGCTTTGTTCGTTTTGCGTTGCAAAGATGTTTCTGAAAGACTGTGCTGTATTGAATTCATTTTTGTTTATAATATGAGGGTTTGTCTAATACACACATATTAACAATAATTTATTCATTATGTAATTTCTTGACGAAAATAAAATATCTCTGAAAATCTAAATTTACCCTTATATTTAGAAAGAACCAAGAATCAGGAATGGCATTTACTTGTGGAGAGACGAGCGTGGTCTCTGGAGGGAAGATTGGGAGAGAGACATAAAGTATCTCTCTCCGAAGTAGTTCCCTTTTTTCCTTTTGTAAATATTTTTTTTAAATATATTTGAAACAACTCTATTTATGTTGTATTTATTTCGCGTTGAAACTGTTTCGTGCGTTTTGCGTTGCAAAGGTGTTTCTGAAAGATTGTACTGTATTGAATTCATTTTTGTTTATAATATGACGGTTTGTCTAATACATACATATTAACAGTGTTGTTTTATTTTTAGTGCAAATATAAAAATAATAACATGTCTTGTGTGGCGTTCTTCCAAAAGCTGTTCAAAGGAACAACACAAGTAATAATTTATTCATTATTTAATTTCTTAACGAAAATGAAATATCTCTGAAAATCTAAATTTACCCTTTCTGAAAATCTAAATCTGCCCTTCTCTTTAGAAACAACCGAAAATCCACAAGGGGATCCTCTTGTGGAGAGACGAGAATGGCATGTGGAGAGAGGATTGGGACAAAGACATTGAGTATTTCTCCCAAAATTAGCTTCTTTTTTTTTTTTTTTCTTTTTGTAAATATTTTGTTAAATATATTTGAAACAACTCTATTTATGTTGTATTTATTTCGCGTTGAAACTGTTTCGTGCGTTTTGCGTTGCAAAGGTGTTTCTGAAAGATTGTACTGTATTGAATTCATTTTTGTTTATAATATAAGGGTTTGTCTAATACACACATATTAACAGTGCTGTTTTATTATCATACGATCTTTCTAAAAAATACTTACATCAATGTATCAAAATACAGTTTTGGTAAATTAATAGTACAATATCCTTTTTTGTATACTCACACCTTAAAAATGTTTTGCTTGGTTTGCGTTATTGTCATAAAAATTTAATTAATGCTGCTTTATTTTTAGATCTAGAAAATGAAATGTTTGAAATGCTTGTTTTGTGAGAAAAGATTTCAAAACGGTGCATCTATACAATTCGAAGTGAAACCTCATTACGAGCAGGAACACCAGATTCATTGGAGCAGTAAAACTTTGAGAAGTTATTTGTTTGCGTTATCAAGAGACAAAATGAGTGACATTTTTTTCTGTCCAAAGCACCGTGTAGAATTCACAAGCAACAGAAATATTTTTGGAACATAACGTAAAATACCATATCAAAAGTACAAAAAGTGGTGGTGCTCGAAGAAACTTAAGAAAAAAAGTTGCTTATTAATAGAAACATACGAATTAAAAAACAAAGGTAAACAACCTTACGAGTTTTTGGAATTAGTGCACCAAAAGTTTAAGGTTCAACTAAAAGAACTGTTTCAAACTTCCCCACCAAACATTAAGTTCAAAATTCAAGTGGAAATCGAGGCAAGGTTTGATAAAATCCACACTGGTGGAGGCATTGAAAAAGGCTTTTATCAAAATAGGTTTAGCGGTGTTAGAAGTGCAATTGCTACAAACTATAAAAACGTTATTGACAGTATAAGCAAAGAAATAGACAGTAATTTATCTCTCTCAAACAGTTCTGGAAGTGGTTGGAGAATTGCAGATATCAAGACAGCTTATTTAAAAGTTATCGATTAAAAACTTGTTGGTTCTGCTTTTAAGGAGGTACTGTTTGGTTAACATGGATTTTATTCTGCACGAGGCCGAGGAAGACGGCGATCACCCTAGAGCACTTAATAGTGTTTGCGCAACGGATAAGGAAAAAACATCATATGGTCTGAAATCTGGAGATTTTGATGAACTAACAGCATTTGGAATTTATTGATGATGATGTTATTGAGATCTTGTCGTCGTCTTCCGAAAGAGAAGAAAATTTAAAGACAAAGAAAAAAAGAAAACGTTGTACCGAGATTGGCTTCAAGAAGAGAAGGAGAGTGAAAGTTGATGACCTGGACGTTGATTTTGAAAAAGAAATAAAAACAACAAAACAGGCAGTTGAAGAGCAGAAAAAAATACAAAAGCAATTGGTGAGTTTTGTAAGAGTAACATTATACCCCTTGCCTTAGTTTTTGTGTTTTTTGAATATCAAATTTATTTTTTATAGGAACCTTGTGCACTTAATTGTGTTCGCGAAACGAATAAGAAAAAACCATCATATGGTCTGGATTTTGGAGATTTTGATGAACCAACAGCAAGCGATTTGCAATTTATTGATGATGATAATATTATTGAAATCTTGTGGACGTCTTCCGAAAAAGAAGAAAATTTAAAGACAAAGAAACAAAGAAAAAACTGTACCAATATTGGCTTTAAGAAGAGAAGGAGAGTGAAAGTTGATGACCTGGACGTTGATTTTGAAAACGAAATAAAAACATCAAAACAGGCAGTTGAAGAGCAGAAAGAAATAAAAAAGCAATCGGTGAGTGTTGTGAGGGTGGTATTATAGTCCTTGCCATAATTCTTGTGTTTGTTGAATACTTAAGTAATCTTTAAATAATTAATTCTATAGTTATCTGATAAAAGCGAGCACAATGATGATGGTAATAAGGATGGTTGCGATGGTGATGGTAATGGAATTGATGAAGATGGATGTGGTGACCAAGGTGATGATGATGAATACGAAAGCATTGGAGATGGACCCGTGCTAAAAGACGACCTTCAGTTGTATAAAGAATTTGGTGAGATTCACAATGCGATGTTGGCGAATAAGGAACAGGTCGATTTCTTTGCTAATGATAAAAAACATGAGGAGCAGGTGTTTAAGAAAAACTCGATAATTATGGAAAAGGATGATTGGTTTTCAACTATACTGCAAGGTATTCATTATTTAAAGTCTGGTGGGAAGGAAGATAGAATTGATGAAACTGCTTTTGCTGTGAATCACCCAAAAATGCATGGAGAGCTTAAACCTTACCAGAAAGCCCTGTCTGTGTGTATGAAAAATGAATTCATTCAAATTCTTAACTCGATTTGCGAGGAGGTTGGTGAAAAGTTTGGTTTCTACTTTGTTCTATTCAACAGAACTCCTAAATCTTACAATGTAACTACAGTCACAACACAAAAGAAATTGGAACGGAAACTCTTGGCTACTGTTTCTGTCGTTTTTGAGTACAATCCAGTGGTTCGCCAAAACATGACCGGAATCTTTTTGTGCTATGAACACTACAAAAACAGCCTTTTCAACAATCTCTCGATTTTGAAAGATGTCGGAGTTTTCTACAAAACCAACCAAGGAAGCAAAACAAGAAGATTAAAAAACTGTTTAAAATGCATGGCTGGGTATTTAAGAATAGATCAGCTTGAAAAACGTAAGGAAAATTGTAATGGAGAACAAACATTCGAATTTACCAACACCGATAAAGCCAGAACATTTGAACAACACCTAAAATGTATTACAGAACATCCTTACACATTCTACTTCGACACAGAAACAACAAACAAACAAATTGGCGGTGATTTGGAAGAAGCAGAAAATGATCCCTGTTTCATATTGTTGGGGAGCACATATACTTGATGGTCTGTCCATCGAGATGAAAGATTTCGTTATTTTTCGAGCGTTATACAGTACTGCTGAAGAAATATCAGATTACTCGATGCTCCCAAAACCGGTGTCACCGTAAAAACATACTCCCCTAAAAGTTTACTCCCCAGTAATAATTTACTAGGAAATAAGTACTCCGCAGTACTTATTTCCCGGGATATTGTTACTACCGGGAGTATCTATTTACCAGAAAATTATTACTCCCCGCAGGAAATTTTTACTCCCCTATCTTAATAAATAAAAAATGACCATTATTATGCTGTTTGTAAAAAGAATTTATTAAGAGAACTTACAGTGGACTACCGAAAGAGTTAAAAATCCGGTGGGGTGGGTATGGCTTCTCTTTTTCAGTGGGACCATTAAAATCTATATATATACAAGCTTTTATAAGAAGCAAGAGTTGTTTAAAGAAATGTCAATACAAAAAGCTTTCAGAATTAAATGATTTTAATTGTTTCTTATAAATTGTTGGTATATATGCAGCTGAACTTGCCTTTAGAATAATCATTTCAAGATCATTTGATTATCTATTTTCTCACGATAACTACAACGTTACAACGAAAAACTGTAATAAAATGAATAGGAAATAAATTTAACAAAATACAAAAAAGTACAATTGGTTTGGAGTTTAGAAACAAAATGATTATAGCTAACAAATCACGAGTGAAAAAACTTTTCGGAGCTTGAAATCTTATAAAATCTGGAAAACATGAACTGCTTGAGCTTAAAAATTCATAAATGAAATAAATAATAGATTATTAGAGCTTTAAAGAATAGAATAACAAACTTTTGACCTTGAGCTTAAGAACTTATCGGATAAAGTAAATAATAGTATTTTGTTGTAGATAAAATAAACGTTTCAGTTTAAAAAATGTATCAAACAAAGTAAAAATAACTGGAGCTTGACACTCTAGAAAAACATAAAAAAAGAACTGTTTAAGATTAGAAAATCGATAAAAACAAAGTATAGAAAACATAGAAAAATATAAACTGTTTAAGATTAGAAAATCGATAAAAACAAAGTATAGAAAACATAGAAAAATATAAACTGTTTAAGATTAGAAAATCGATAAAAACAAAGTATAGAAAACATAGAAAAATATAAACTGTTTAAGATTAGAAAATCGATAAAAACAAAGTATAAAAGAATATAAACAAAAATAAATAAATGATCAAAAAGCAGTAGGAAAGTAATACTGTTATGTGTAACAGACGTATCTAAAATGTAAAAATATTCTAAGTACTAGATACTTTGGGAAACGGAGAAGGACTTTAATTTTCTAAACATGTGATTAAATGTTTTCGCATTTCATCGACTTTAAATACTGCCTCTGAAGGAGATTGACCATCAGGGAGCTCTGCAGCATATGCAATAGCAAATGGACCACAATTGTAGCCATCTTGTTGCTTTTGAACGGGAAGAAACGTAATCAGTTGTCCAACATTAGCCATATACCTCAGGGAACAATTTTTGACGGAAAGAAATTTTGGCGGATTTGGCGGATCGAGCGAAAATCCGCCAAAATTAATTCCCGCCAAAATTCTTTTTTTTAAGCATCCGCCAAAATAAATTCCCGCCAAAATTCTTTTTTTTAAGGATCCGCCAAAATTAATTCCCGCCAAATTTAATTTTTTTTTCTTCATCAGCCAAAATCGATTTCCGCCTAAATAAACTGCAGCCAAATTTATGTCGCTATTTTTTTATTTTTTTTTTGAAATAGTATTTTTAATCACCAAAATCTCCTATTTGTGATCACAGTGACAAAATCACTCCTTCTAAGCCAGAAAAGAACAAAACACAGAAAAATCACAACTTTTCAATTTTTTTCTTTCTTTGCGTTAATCAATTTGTTCAGCATTGTCTTTTCTTTTACTTCCCCTAGGTGTAAAGAATGTTCTTATATCGTTCATTCCAGTTTCTTTCTTTCTTTGACGAACTGGGGTTTGTTTGGCGGTACTGTTCTCTTCCAATTCCATTTGGCGCTCTGGATCGCATTCTAGAAATGAACTTAACACCATTTCTTCCTTTGGTTCTATGTACAGCTCTGCTACGAGCTGTTTATATCTCTCCATTACTAAGAGATTGTTTACAGTCCCCGGGATTTGGGCTTTTATTTTGCAAGGTATTTCCACGCCACCTTGAACTAACGGAGACTTTCTGTAATGAGTTGCTGTGAGCTGAGCAGAAACAGTTGCTCCTCGGTCGATGAAAAATTTGGTAACTCTCGATATTTCCTTCGGTAAATGACCTACCGCTACATCTTTCCCAACTTCACAAACTTTTATTGCGTATCGGTCGAAAATGTTACCTTTTTCAAAATGGCACTGTAAAACTTGTTCAGGTTCAGGTGCCCAATATTTTCTGTAGTGATGGAAGCCACGAACAGCAGCATAAAATTCAAAAACACTACTGTATGCCATATCTCCAATGAAAGTTGAAAGTATTCAATTAAAAAAAATACAGCTAAATGCAGCGACACTTTAAAACTGAAAACATAAGTTTTATTCTCATCGAACGTTTTTTTCGAACTTCGAAAGATTCGAAAACACAAGTTAACAGGCGAATGAAAAAAGAGGAAAGGTTCTGCTTATATATTTGGTTACAATAAAATGGCTTCAAGTTCACAATCAACAAGCTCAGGTAAAATGTTTGTTTAATGACCAGATCCTTCCTTACGAAGAACTGAAATACTCATTTTTTATGAACCATTTCTTCTGCGGCCTTTTTATAAAATTGCATTATACGTCTGAATTGAATTCGGGTCATTTAAATTTGATGCGCATAAAATTTTAACAATAAGAACATCAGATTTAAGAATGTGTCCCAAAAACGATAAAAACACGTTATTAAGCATTTGTTCTGACTTTTTAATATGTCCACCTTATTATTCTTGCAGAAAGTTCTTTCATAAAAATACTATCTGTATTGTAAAAAAATTTGTTTTCAGTTATTCAAAGGAAGACCTCCTTTGGAATCATTGATTATGAAGCTGTTACAGACGCCGTGACCAGTGCTACCAACAAATCGACGAAGAGGAATCGATATCAAAAATGGTCACCAACTGAAAGGTTTGACATCGGTAAATACGCTGCATTACATGGACATGCTGCCGCAGTGAGGAGATTTGCAAAGAAAGAAAAACCACTGAACGAAAGTAGTGTCAGGAGATTTGTGAAACTTTACCATGAAGAGCTTAAAAAAGCTTCAATACAAGAACGTAATGTGCAAGACAAACTGGCTCCAATACAACGTGGGAGAAAACTGATGCTCGGATCTCTTGATCAGAAAAATCAAAACTACTTACGCTCGTATCGTAGCCGTGGTGGACCAATCTCAACTATCGTCGCCGTCACAATCGCAAAAGTCTTAATTGCCAGAAATCCAGAGCTTGAACTTCAGCATGTAGACTTGGACTCGTCATCTTGGGCAAAGAGCCTCTTCAAGCGTATGGGATTTGTCCGAAGAATGAAAACAACCGGAAAACCAGAAATTCCAGCAGATTTATCCCCATTACCTCCAACCCCAACAGAAGAGATGAGCGAATTAGAAATGCCAGAATCGGAAGTATTGGAAGATTTTGTTAATGGGCAATTAGATTACGACGAGGATAATGAGTCTGAGTGGGAGGATGGTAACGACGATGAAAACTTCAACCGAAACGCATTTGACTTTATAATTGATGACGAACATAATTTGTAAAATAACTTTGGATTACGTTTAGAAAAGATAGGTCAATGGAATATTTTGCATTCCCATTTTTTTAACAAACTCCATCGTATGACAAAAAATTAGTCACTTAGGCCATCCGCCAAAATTAATTCCCGCCAAAATTATTTCTTTTAAGCATCCGCCAAAATTAATTCCCGCCAAATTTTATTTTTTTCTGCATCCGCCAAAATTAATTCCGCCAAATTACGCTAAAATTGGCGGATTGGGTCGTCCGCCAAAATTTCTTCCCGCCAAAATTTGTTCCCTTAAGGTAGTTCTTGTAAAGCGATTGAATCGATTTTTTTGAAGAACGAGTTAACTTTGATCTAAGACTGTCACAAATTTGAACACGCCCATTTGAGCAAAAGCTTAGAAACCAATGATTTGATCCATCATGAAGGAGCTGAACATGCTCTTGTAAAACTGATGGTACGGGTTTTGAGTTTTCCTTTCGGAATTGAGCACTGATTGATACGAATCATCTGAACCAATTTCTTTACAGATTAATTTTTGTGCTGCATCCATAATACGGTCATTTAACCATCCATCGCTTGACAACAAAATGCGATGATCCTCTTGCTTCAGAAAATACAAATCGTTACGTAGCCAAAATACCTCTACTACATCATCAAAAGCTGATTGTTGACTTGATTCTTGAATATTACTCTGAAGAATTGTCTTCCTTTTCCAAAATTCCCGCTCAATTATAAACCAATTGTGATTTCGTTTCTCCAACAGCAACCATTCTGAGCGCCAATTCTTTTTTTTCCCAATGCCTTTGCTTATGCATTCAATAATACCACTAGATTGACCAAACACTGTGAAATTTCTTTGACGCTGACTTTAATTATGTTTGATCGTTTGGGTATATTTTTGTACATATTTTCTGGAAATTTGATATGTACCATCGGAAGAATATCCTCCTTTTCCCTTCTAATAAAGACTTGAAGCGTTTACATGTATTGATAATAGAAGCAAATGTGTCCAAGGCTGTGGCATTCTTTAAAATCATTTCGAGAATTTCATCTGGTAATTTATCAAAATAGTTTTTACCAGCTATTTGTTGTCGACTCTTTGGTTGATGGCTGGTAGTACCTTGTTCCTCATCGTCTTGGTTGCCAGGCTTTTGGGGTTCTCGGTTTGAGTAGAAAGGTTTCAGCAACTTGCGTTATACTTTTTCTTTAGCAGAATACTTTTTTTATTTACAAGGGCACAAAGTCCACTTTTGGAAATTGATTTTAGAGTGTAAGGTCCCATCCATTTGTAAGAAAATTTTCCTCCTTACGTTTTTGATTTTGCATAAGAACTCTTGACCCGGTAGGCAATGCGACTTCTGGTGTTCGATGACGATTATTGTAGTCCTTTTGTTGCTTAGCTTGCGCTTTTTTTATATTTAGACTAGCTTGATGGTATGTGGCTTCTCTAAGTTTAGCTGTTGAGTCGAGAACAGCTTGAAACGTCACAATGTCAAAAGGCTCATTTTCTGAATCAACGTCTGCAGCGTCATCGACAAGATCATATTTAATATCTATCGGCAAAACGGGATTTCGATTGTACATTAGGAAAAACGGCGAGTACTTTGCCGAATAGTGCACACTAACCCTATGTGCAAAAAATATACCCTCGATAATACTAGGCCATTCTTTCGGATTTTCTTCGAGAACTTTCACCAAAGAGTCTTTTAGCTATTGTCCGATTTTGACGCTCACAAAGACCATTGCTTTGAGGATGGTGTGCAGATGTAACTCGCTGGTCTGTGCCTGTCATTTGATGTAGGGTCGTCGAGACTTCATTTACAAACTCCTTGCCTTGATCATTGATTTGAATTTTTACACAGCCTTGGCGACAGATGATCTCGTATAAAAATTGTGCTACTGTTGATGCGCTTTTATCTTTGATAGGCTTTGCTTCCGACCATTTAGAAAAATTGTCGATACAAACAATGAGGTGTTTGTATCCATCCACGTCTGGCAGGTTACATATATGGACACCAATTTGTTTTATAACTTCACTTGGAACTGGTATACTATGAAGTTCTGGGGCAATTTTTTTATAAATGTTTGTTTGCTGTTGACAATTTTTACAATTCTTGATGTAATTTTTAACATCATCCACAATTCCAAACCAAAAAAATATTTCAATTAACTTTTGATACGTAGACTCGCGGCCTCGATGACTGGCCATAGCCTTCGCACTTGCACTTTCACCGATTCCTTCGTGAATGTCATGAATAATTGTCATCTTTTTCTCTTCTTCAAAAACAACCTTCCTTGAGTCTTTGTAAAAAAGCTCTCCATTCTTCAGTCAAAAGTTTTTGCATGTTCTTCTAAAATTTGCTGTTTGCCTTTACTCTTTGTTATATCTTTCTTCAACAATTTTTAAGTCAACGTGTTGTTTCGCCGCCATTTTATTGTTGATTATTGATTGTTTGTGTTTGAATGAAAATATATAAACCATTATAATAATAAACATTCGAATTAAAAGGAAGCTCGCGCATTCGAATTTGCAATGGAATGTCTTCATAAGAGTTAGTTTTATTGGGAAAAAAGTACTCCCCCATTCGTGGGAGTTAGTTTTTACTGGGAAAAAAGTGCTCCTCCATTCATAAAAGAGTGATTTCAAGGGAGTAATAATTTCCGTGTGGGAGTAATAATTTCCTTGGAAATTACCACTCCAGGAGTATTAATTTCCCAGGAAATTATTACTGGGGGAGTAATTTTTTTCGGGGAGTAATTATTTACGGTTACACCGGTACGAATGAATCTAACAACAAAAGACAAGGAAAAGTTGAATGGTTACACAAACAAACTGATCGTTTATAAAGACCATCACTCCCTTATCCAATTAATGATAGTTGAGATGTATGTGGTTGAAAAAGCTTTGAACTTGTTCGTAAAGAATAAATCAAAGAAAGCTGATCCTATTCCTCGTGGTGTGGTGCTTGACGATATTTGTTGCATTTGCAAATACCCCGTTGGGGGTCCTGAATATAAAATACCGAACAGGGAGAAATTGGAATTTGAGCTGAATAAAATTCACAATATGGAGCTGAAAACGCTGGCTGATTATGGAATAGAAGTGTCAGAGGATCCCAAAGAATGGTTGAGATTAGCGATGCTTGCAATGGATGAGGATATGAGTATCAAATTAAATTGCCAAAAAGAGCAAGATAAAAGTTCATACTTCAGGTAAAAAATCACTTTTTAAGAATTATTATTATTATAATATTTTTTTTGTTCAAAATATAATTAGAAATAAATTCATGTTTAGAGATACTGATGATCCACACTTTTAGTCTGATGTTGCAGACCTTAAGGAAAAGACCGGACTTACTACGGATTTCATGTCAGTATTTGCATTTTTGATGGAAGAGCGTTCAAGGTACTTCCGTTGGAATGCTGAATATGAAAGAAGGTGTCTGGAAGTTATCCATGACGAAACCGTCATCCACCATTCTCATTTCACTAACAAAGTGATAGGAAAAGCTCATAAGAGGTGCAACAATTCTGTTCAAGAAGAGAAGTTAAAGGTATGCAATGTAGCTAGAGTAGAGATGGAATATACCCAGTTATTTTGTGAATTCACGGTCAAACTCTCATTAAAAATATCATACAGAATTTTGCTTGTGACGTCACAACTTTTCATCACGCTCCATTGTACAAAATACCGTTGATCATCAGCAAAAATCCAATGATCATCAACGCATGCGCAATAACATCAATGCTATCATACTCAAATGGAGTAAAGTCCCCATCATGCGGTGTTGAGTCATACAAAAAAAATGAGTGCTTTGTAATCTTCGGACTTTGTTAAAATCTGTATATAATAAAGAGAAGATGAGCTGGTTTAAGAATGCAATCAGCAAGCTATATAGCACCGTGTCGGCACCAGTGGCGGCAACTCGCGACGCTCTTGCCGATCGATTACAGAATGTGAGGGATACCGTTGCCTTCTACTATAACAAGGCAAAGGAACAAATTTCGGGAGGGACAACGCTTCACGACGAGATCGAACAGGAGGCAAGGGAGGACTACACGGGGGATATTCAAGACCCTGAGGACGATATCCAGATGCTGGAGGATGGAAATAGGATCAAAACATGGCGGCTAGGCAAGCATTTGAACCAACCTCTAAAGGATCCGATTATGCAAAAAATTAAGCCACACGTGGACATGCGTGTTAAGGTTATGTATAGCTTCGGCTGTGATATTTACCAAGGTGGAGGTGGTGTATCTTTGTATCACAAAACTAAGAGCTCCGGGTCGCTGTCAAGTATAAGGGAAATCGAAGCGTTCGTTGAAGAATGTGAAATGAAGCGTCTTGATTTGGAGGATGGTGAATTTTGGACTAAGGGCTATTTACCACCTGTTAGAACCACCGAGACCCCCGGAGCATATGAGGGTAAAATTGTCTTCGATCACGTACAGATCAGGGTGATAAGCACACGTGAGCCTCTTTTGGGATGCGGCCCTCTCCCAGATTGGCTGCGGGGCAAGAGGTGCATATACGCCATGGATGGCGAAGATGCTAGAACGGACAACTTATGCTTTTGGTGATGCCTAGCTGTAAAGGAGAGGGTTAACGTAAAACGAGGAACAGAGTTTCTAACAAGACCAGCCCTCACGTTAGCCCGAAAGGACTACGAGGACCCCAGGCTAAAGCGTAAAGATGTGCGCCCTACGAGGCTGGTGGATATTGAAGGAGTTGCCAAGCAATTCAAGGTCAACATTAGGGTCTTTGAACCCAAGACAAACTCCGAGAAGGCACCATGGAGACTCGTCTATGGGCAAAAGCAGTACAAAAAGGGTTTTGACACTATCAATCTTGGTATGCTGGACGGGCACTGTTTTTACATCAAGGAATTAGATGTGCTGACCCAGCACTGGGAATGCGAGGTATGTAAACAGAAGTTTAATTACGCCTTTTCTCTTACGCGGCATAAAAGGAACGAATGCGAGGGTGTCAGGACGACGATTATCTGCAAAGGGGGGAAGGTTAAACGTATGCCGGGCAGGGCCGAGAAGGTATTTTACGATGAGGGGTATAGCTATGGTGCATCAAAATGGATAGAATACATGTCAAAACAAACCGGAAGGCATATCCATCACGCGCTCTGTGGCCATGGTGGTGAACGTGTTATCCGTGAGGGCAAAAAAGAATGGAAGGTAGATGGGTATGAACCTATCACAAAAACTGTTTACGAGTACAACGGTTGTAAGTGGCACGGATGTCCCTGCCTGTCCGGGAGAACCAAAGCGGACAAGGCTCATTACGCTGCAACCCAGTCTAAGGAAAGGATGATACGGGAACAGGGGTACAACCTCGTCACAGCTTGGGAATGTGAGAAACCACCCATAATCAAGAGGTACTTTCAGAAGGAATTTAGGCCCTACCCACACTATATTGTATTTGATTTCGAAGCCCTCCTATCACCTTTAAATTACCAGCAAACCTCTGATCTAACATACCTTTCGAGACATGTTCCTATAAGTGTTGGTATTGCCGATAGTTTGAATGGGGACCCGACGTTCATCGAGCACGAAAATCCTAAGGTCTTGGTTAAACAGTTTGTGGGGCAGCTGGAAAAGAGGCATGCCCTGATCGTGAAGGAGGTCGAGAGAATGTACCCAAAGCCTGACGACTTTGACATGCTCTCAAAAAAGAACCAGGAGGTGTGGAACGAGTGGGTAGGCCAAGTATCTGTAATCAGGTTTAATTCTGGCAAGTACGACATCAACCTGATCAAGCGGTATTTTGTCGAAGAGATCGCGCAAGGCGATAAGATCAAGGTGGCGAAAAAACATAATGACTACATGTTCCTCACCACCTCAAGATTTAAATTTCTCGACATCAAAAATTTCCTTGCTCCCGGGCTGAGCTATGCCGGTTGGTGCAAATCGTTGGAATGTAAGCTCGAGAAGCTCATGTTTCCGTATGAGTGGCTAACGAGCCACGACAAGCTGAACCATGTTGGACCTGTCGCGCACAAGGACTTCTATAGCCGGCTAAGTGGGAAAAACACACTATCTCCCGAAGAGTACGGGTCATTCTGCGCCGAGTTTTACAAACGAGGCTGCGTCACCATGATGGACTGGTTACGTGAGTACAACCTAGCCGATGTGGAACCGTTCATTGAAGCCATGGACAAGACGAGGTTACAGTATAACGTGTCGATGCGCTACGTATTGAACAAATCCCTACGGCTGAACCCAAAGCTAGAGTTATACGCTCCGGGAGACCCATGCAGGCATAGGTGCGAGGACTCTTGCTACACCAAGACCTGTAAGGCCTGCAAGGAGGTACGGAAAGCATGTGAAAAATGCACGAGGAATGAGGCCTACGACCTTTTGCGGACGGGGATGGTTGGTGGTCCCGCGATCGTATTCTGTAGGTACCATGAACGAGACGCGCCAGGTATCAGGTCTCACGTGTACAAGGAACCACACGAATGTAAGACTATTTTAGGGTATGACGCAAATATGCTCTACCCGAGTACCCTGATGCAAGACTTTCCTTGTGGGAAGGAACAGCTGATCAAGGTGGCTACACCGACATCGGAACACAATATCGGGATACTACCGCGAGGTGTGCTGGATGGATCGTTGTTTGGCTTCGCGCAGGTCGATATTGACTTAACCGAGGATCTGCGTGACAAATTCGGCGAAATGGCTCCCCTGTTTGTCGTCAAGGAGATACCTGATGATCAAATCCCCGACCACATGCACGAGTACATGAAAAGTACGGGCCGCAAACGTGTTCCGGGTACACGTAAGCTTTTGGGGTTGCTAAGGGCTGAAAAGATCTTACTGTATACCCCTGTGCTAAAATGGTACCTCGACCATGGGCTGAAAGTGACTGCTTTTCACCAGTTCCTCAAGTACACCCGAGGTAAACCCGTTGCCTGGTTCTCGAAAGAGATTGCCGATGCACGACGGGAGGCTGATAAAGACCCTGATAATCGTATTGCGGGGGATACGGCAAAGTTGAAAGGCAACTCGTTCTACGGCAAGATGATTGAAGATTTGGCGAGGCACGCAAATACTACGTTTACGAGGGATGAAAAGGAGGTTGATGCAGCCCTGCGAAGCCCGTACCTCGAGGACCTTGAAGAGATTGGAGATGCGTATGAGGTAAGAAGGGGCAAGCACAAGTGTACTATCGATAGGGCCTACCAGTGTGGTATTGCCGTTTATCAACTCGCGAAGTTGCGCATGCTCGAATTTTACTACGATTTTCTGGACAAGTATGTGGATCGCCGAGATTTCGAATACATTTACATGGATACCGACAGTGCGTATTTTACCACATCTGGGGAAGAGTTGAGGGCTGTCGTTCGCCCCAAACTACTTGACGAGTATGATGAGGATGTAAAAAACTGGCTTGTCACCGATAAATACTGGAGTCGAACAGGAGGGTTATTTAAAGCGGAATTTATTGGGTTTCGGATGGTTGCCCTGACGGCCAAGTGTTATTTTGTGGAGGGTAAAGAAGGTACTAAATTTTCATGTAAGGGCATGTCAAAGAGACAAAATGCTTTGACCTGGGGTAGATACCTGAGTGCGCTAAAGGGTGGTTTAGACATGGCCAAAAACATAGGTTTTCGGGTACATGAGCAGGGTATAATCACGTACGAACAGAACAAGCTCGGCCTCTCTGCGTTTTATGACAAAAGAGTTGTACATAACGATGGGGTACATACCTCTCCGCTTGTGGTTTAAACATTTTTGAATAACGAGGTTTTCCAAAAGCTGTCCAAAGTTTTGTAAAGGTAGTACTTTACAAAACGAAAGAAAAAATATGGAGGGGACCAGGAAATGCACGAGCTGTAAGCACACCTTACCACTATACAACTTCAGGGTGATCCAACGTAACGGACAACGGACAAAAATGTGCATTAGATGCCTTGATAATAGTAGGTCGTCAAAAGAACGTACCAAATGCCCGCACAAAAAACGAAGGCTGGACTGCCCAACATGCGAGCGCCCCGGGTATCAGTATAAGATTATTTTACAGAGGATTCACGACGCCTTAAATCATGATACAGAGATAGCATCCCAGGAATATCTAGGGTGCGACATTATAACATTCATGAAGCACATCCAGGCCCAATTTAAGGGTGGTATAAACTGGGAGAATAGAGGGCAGTGGCAGTTTGATCACAAGGTGCCGTTAAGGTATAGGGAGAATGGAGAATATCCTAGCGAGGAGGTGCAAATTTCAAGACTCCACTACACCAACATACAGCCCATGTGGGTTTCAGATAACCAAACGAAGGGCCATCGATATATCTCCGAGTAGAATGTAGCCCGGCGCGGTTGATCAAACACGCTTGCTATAAATGGAGGTGTGTTTGTATATCGCTATAATCCTACCGTATGCCATGATTGCTTATGTACTTTTTCGATATCGACTACTAATAAAGAGGATGTCTGATATCGCACAAGTATTCGACACGGCCTCTGCAGAATATGAACAGATAGAGAAACCCATCGATAAACGCCAGGCTCTGAAGGAGGCCCTGAGGAAAGGCAAGGGACATCTTTTACCTAAAAAATGCACAGAAGGGTTTGTTGACAAGGCCCCCGAAGAGGCCATCGATAAAGTACATACCGAGTACCTTCAAAGAGAACTCCACGAAAAGGGGGAAAAGACGGCCAGGGCACTGTCTACCCATGTGATCAGTTTATATGCTAGCATGATTGGGAACTTCGTGGACATCGACAATGTAGATGAATTACGTCGAGATATTGAAGAGGACCCTATTATCCGGGATAGCATGACAGATCTCGGGATCCTTGTATACTGCACTATTGGGAGGTGTCTGGCACCCCTTCTGGTAGCAGGACATACTGCGAGGCATATGAGCAAGAAGAAAGAGGAGGAGGTGGAGACTAAAGATAACAAAGATATGCAGCGCGTGTAGCATTATCATCAATCAACAGCAACCCGAGACCATGGAAAAAATGGTTGAAGTAACCAAAAAGCACCCGGGAAGAGTTGCTCAGGGGCACAGGCTAGCGGCCCTGATGAGGGAGAGGAAGCTTGGAATAGCTCCACCAAAGAAAGAACCCATGACGTTCAGGAAGTTCTTGAGATACTTCGAGAGAGATTTAAACACCCCCGAAGCTATACTCAAGGGGATAAAAGAGACCATGGAGATCCTTGAGGACCAAGGCCTTACTATCCATCTTGATGTAAAAAAGAAGTAATTTGTTATAAGTTTTTGGACTTATAACAAATGAGTGAAGAGGTTCAGAAACAGCAAGAGGAGAGGGTCATAACCAAGAAGAACGAGGGTCGTGTTGCGGCCGGTAAGAGACTTGCCGAATGGAACCGAAAGAACAAGGCCGACCTACAGAAGAACGTGAGCAAAGGTTCTTCGCCAGATGATCAAGAACCTGTCGCAGGCCCTAGCAAGTCAACGGATGTATACCTTTATGGCGTAGGTACGCTTGCCGTGCTTGCGATAGCTGTTGGCGTCTGGTACAAATTTAGTAGGGGTGGCAAAAATGGCGGAGAAACCCACAAACCAACCCCCGAACCTCAACAAAAGGGCAAGGCTCATCCTGAATTCTTTAAAATGCTCTAATATAAATGACTACAAGCAACGTTACCCCAAAAGAGAAAGAGATCCTTGATATGCTATATGATACCGTTGTGGACCTTAGTTTTACCTTCGCTTATGCCCTTGGGGGTAAGAAATTTTTGGGTATAACAAGGCCATCTGCCAAAATGGACATGAATGACGTCCTCAAAATGACGGCGTACTTCGCGGCAGGGAGAGCAAGTCGTGAAATGGCTGTCTCCAAAAAGTGGATCCCCGCAAGCATAGTCCCTAAACCAAAATAGACCGCCCGGTAAAATTTTCTATTTGTCCTTGGGGACAAATAGAAAATGGAGGAGGGTAAAAAGTGTACAAAATGTAAAAGAAATCTTTCCCTTGATAATTTCAGCATCAAGCCTTGTGGCCGGCTAAATCAACAGTGCATAAATTGCCTCAATATTAGCAAACATCACGCAAACGTCGTACAAAGTGCCACCCCGGCAACCAGCCTCTGTATGAGCTAATGACTATCTGTGGAGGTCACATTGAGGCCCAGTTTTCTGAGGGAATGACATGGGAAAACTATGAATATTTGCACATTCACCACAAGATTCCGTTTAAATATATGGAAACAGGCAGGTCTCCAACGGTTGCCGATGTTGCCAGGGCATTGCACAAGGCGAGTCTCCGGATAGTAAATGGAAAGTAAAAAATATTGTTCCAAATGCAAAAAAGTCTTAGCCCTGGACATGTTCAAGATTAGGGGTAATAGTAGGACAAAAAGTTGCATAGGTTGCCTGGATAAGGCAAAGCGGAATCGGCATGTTAAAAAGGACCCTGTTATTGAACAAAAGGTAGACATCCTTGCCACTGATGCGGAAATTAGGGGGATTAGGCAGGAGGATAATTACCTACTTTTGTATACCCTGTTGACATATGGTATCATACCCCGGTACATCGAACTCGTTGAGGCACCAACCGATGTAGGCCATGAAAAAGAGCTACTTGTTAAGATGTATCGCAAGGTACTCCGGTGCCTTGTGGGCAAATTAAAATTTTCTCATGTACCCCTCGAATATCAGGCTCGAAATACCAAGCTATGCACTGCATGTCATGGCCTCCTGGAAAATAAGGGGTGTGCTGATATGCCGCGAATGTGCCGGTGTATTTTCAAAGGTATGCGATCAGAAGTGGCTATATTACTAGTAAATGAACGTTATTAAAAGTCCCCATACGGCAATCTTTCGTGGTCCGACAGGCTGTAGCAAGACGCAACGCGTTTTGGACCTACTGGAAAATGAATATAAAAAACACTATCACAATATAGTAATACTGTGCCCTACCCTACATTGGAATACCACCTATCTAGAAAGGGCCTCACTATGGAGGGACCCCTACGTGTTCCTGATAGACCCTAAGGATCAGCTATTCGAATGGATCCAAAAATTATCCGTATTGTTGGTAGGCGAGGACACATTGTTTGTCGTGGACGATATGATATCCGACGAAAGTCTCGATAAGCGTCGACAACCACTACTGGAGCTTGCCATCAGTGGTAGGCATCGCAAACATAGTTTGTGGCTATTGACGCAGTCTTATACAACCTTGCCTAAAAATTTGAGGAGGCAAAAGAAGGCCCTGTTTTTGTGGTACCCCCATGAGCGCCCAGATATGAAGATGATAGACGAGGAAACCAACATGATCTCCGACTGGGGTGAGATCAAGGCCGAACTGAAAAAATCTAAGCATGCGTGCTTGTACGTGAGACTGGAACACCCCAGGGCTTGGGAGATTATCGAATGACCGTTGAAATCTTCTGGGTAAGCATTAGCATATAGAAAAGATGTCGTCGCAACTTACGTTTAACACAGAGACCATCGAGACCTTGTCTAACAACCAGGATCAGCCCCTGTTCAAGCGTGCTGACCTAGGGAGATTTTTAGATATTGATGATATAAAGGCAACATATAGAGATGTGAATACTACTCCCCGCCGTGATATTATGAGGGGTGCGTCCGCCGCACCCCTCAAAGAAGGTCAAAATGGACATGACGCTTTCGTGACATTGGACGATGCCCTGGAGATAGTTCGCCGTTCCAAGAAACCAAAGGCTGCGGGGCTAATCAAATGGCTAGCCCGGGCAGGTGTCCAAAAATTACAAGATGTAATTAAAGAGCATCGCCAGGCCCTAGAGGATAGGAATATAGATGTCGCCATTCTCGAGAATGATCTTGATTTCAGGGATGAACAACTTTTGGAGCTGGGGTACGAACTCGAGGTACAGACCCTGGAAAATGCGAGGCTCAAAGAACGGTACGTACCACATGCCCAAGATCCAGGTAAGGACAACGTCATAATGATATACAGAAAACATAGTGCACAGGATGACGACGAATTTCATCATCTTCCATACTACTGTGCGCGTGTTCAAAGACGTATTATTCATACCAAAAGGAGATGGTTCAAGGACAACTACCCAAAATTGAGATTGTTGTCATTGATAATCCCAACGGTAAACACGCCTTTACTCGTTTTGAAGAGGATGGACATGTAGAACGTTTCAGGAACCATTTCAGTCTTATCGACATTACCCGGGATGACCTGTACGATTTGGGTGTTCCGGCACTGGAGGATTAGACAGACTCTAATTTTTACTACTCCCCGAAGGAGTAGTAAAAATTATCCTCCGAAATAGTAGGGTATACCATGTGTAGTCGCCCGACTACAGTTGTTCAGGTATGCCGGAAGGAGTGAAAAAACGGCATGACATATTCGTAACGTTGGACGGGGCGTTGGAAATTACATGCAAAAGTGGGGCATCTCCCATGGGCCCCCTTGGAAGAGGGAAAAAGCCTCATTTAGTGGTGGGTTCCCAACCCCTCCTCTATTGACCCTTTTGGGTGTATGTTATAAGCCAGTAAAATATCAAAAATATGGAAGCCTATGTACAAAAAAAGCAATTTGCAAAGGATTACGATATCCGCGTATCTGTACTACGATGCTGCATAAAGGCAGGATCAGTGACAGGTTATTGCCCTACCTGCCTGGAAAATTTCAGGTATCGAAATGAAAATACTACGAAGGTTTTGAATACCCTACCGATGACGACCTTTTGCACAGGCTAGCGTCAGGCAGGAAAGCGTGGGGTACATTTGCAAGAAGCAAGATCGATGATGATCTCGAGGATGATATTCAAACCCTAGGACTTTATATCGTTTCAGTTAAAGAGAACAAGTATGGGGCACTCTGTTACGAGGCTATCAAGGATAAGGCATTGAGGTTGACGGATTTGGCCGACATAGAAACAATAAGCAATATCCTTAATTTTCCTATACCAGATAGACGCTTGGTTGATATTGATTTGGATATTGAGCCTGATGTCATCAAAGGTATCGTTTATGGGTACCCATTCTATACCGAGCCCCCTTTGCTGTATAGAAGAGATCCGAGTAAAGAGTATGAGGATGAACCTCTAGAGGTACTCTTGAAATTACTCTTTACCAATCCTTGATATGCTCCGGAGGTACCTGAACATCCTCTGGAATAAGCATCAATTCCTCCGACACGAAGCTGCGATCGGGACCATCCTTTAAATAGTACAAAAGACGACTACCTGATACTATACGATCCAACCTGTAAGTATGTTTGCTGTAAAAGGCGGCAGTGGCGCGTCTTCTAGAGTCATCATGCTCCTCTCCTGGTTGTAGCAGATACAAGTACAAACCATCCTCAGGTAAGGGCTTTTCCTCGGGATATTGCTGATCTTTTGCAAGTGGGACATCCTCGAGCTTAATCGCCTTGTTAGGCTTTATACCGATCATGGCAGTTTTGCTGCCGTTTAGACTTTTGACGATAGTGTACAGGTGTTTCACCCATATGCTACTAGGCTCCCCGGAGACCAACTCCTGTGCATCCTGAGGCTTAAAGAGCCTTTCCGCGAGTACCTTGTTATAGCTCTCTACAAAGGCTGTAAACGTATGATGGTACTTGGTGGTGGCCCTCTTAATTTCCGCATCTTTACCCCCTAGCAACTTGGTTACATCAGATTTAAACTCGCTACCGTTGTCACACTGGAAGGTTTTGGGGTATCGTAAAGGTCCTGCCTTATAGATGTCCTTCAACATATCCGCGACCTCGCTGGCTTTTTTCGTTCTTAGAGGTCTGGCTACCTTGTATCTCGAGGCCACGTCAATGCCCGTCAGGATGTATTTGTAGGTGCTTCCATATAGCTTGTCATGTGGCATATACAACAAATCAAACTGATGCATTTCGTTGGGTATTGTAATGGTGAAGTGTGGATAATCAATACGTTTTGGGCCCTTGATGTGTCTCAGCCACAAGACTTGACGGGACAGCCAATGAGTTACTAGCTTTTTTGGAAGACCGCTCTCCTTCGCGAGTAATTTAATAGCCTTGCGCCCGGTCCACAGATGTTCTGGGATATAGTAAATTTGACCTAATTTCTCCGCCTCTTCTTCCGTAACGATATGTGATGCTTTTGACATGTCTTTATTTATACATGTTAAAAACGTTCTTACAGATACTTATATGCCACGAAGCCCAATAGTGACAGGGAGCCAAGGATGAAGGTGAGTTCACCGTCTTGTTGGGCTTTGGAGGGCGTATAATAGTGAGATAATTGCGGGGCCTTCTTGTTTGAAACTATATAATATTGGTACATGTCGTCATCGAGCTCTTTGAGACTCTTACCAGCCCTTATTTGTATTTCCCGTTGCTTGCCGAACCAATCCAATTTAGCCTGCCTATCCCGGATCCATTGAGCTTGGGCATCATTGAGCTTTTCCATAGCTTCGTCATGCCTTTTCCGCTCCACCTCACCATGCCCCGATAATTTGCTAAATAGATAGTTCGTGCCACTAAAGGCCAATGCATTGATAGCGGCGCCGGCAACAAGAACAGCTATCGTTGCCATACTTTATTTTAATACTCCACAGAATGATAACGGCCGCCTAGAATGTTTAATTGAGCATCCATCAGTAAGTACACATAGCAGCGTATATACCCAGTTCCGTCGGCTTTTTTGGTCATATGGAGAGTAATGCCATCACTAAGCCTCTGTAGGGGTCTCCCGCTACCATTTAGGGTATGATCGGGAGATGCTCTGAAATCAACGAATAACGCATACCGTTCATTGAAGAATTGGCCAATTGTCACATTCGAGTCGTGACTACCAAAGAGGTTGACTAATTGTTCCAGATGATCCTTGGGAAGCATGGCATGGCTATACAGTTCGTTGGGTTCACCTTCCACCGTGATGGAATACGCCGCAGCGATGGCTTTCCCCTCATCCGTACCGACGTACTCGGTAGCCTTGACCTGCAGGGCTCTGATTGTACCATCGTTGGGGTTGACGCCTTCTAAAATGAGGTTGTTTTCCCGATCGAATTTGGGCAGCCACAAGTCCCGGTACACTGCCAGGATATTGTAATCAGATATATTTTGTACCTCATTACCATCCAGGGTAACCCGCAGATTTCTCACCAGGCTTTTACCGATATTGCTGACTAGGGTACGCTTCGTATTGGTCCCCGTCAGCTCCAGGCTAAATAGGAGTTTGAGACTTCCAGGAAATATGACGTCATTCTGAGACATGTTGGGTATATCAACGTATAGGTCCTCATTTTGATTGATTGTAGATGGTATATGGCTTATCTGAACTCGCTGCTTTCGTCCTTTGATCCCAAAGAGCTGTTTCGTCTCTGCATGGGGATCCAATGTAGTTTCAAATACACTCATGTTTATTATATAAGGAAAATATTTAAATAAATGCCAACTAATCCAGTATTTGATCACGATCTTCCGGATGAGGGCGGGAGGGATGATAAACCCAATGATACTACGTCAAAACTCCCTGGAACGCCAAAAACTCCCATCAACACCGGGGCCTTCAACCCAAGGAGAACAACAAGGTGCTCCAGGGGATCTCCTTTCGGATCAGAAGAAAAAATTGCTAGAGGATAAGGGCAACGACCTCTGCAAAGTTCTTGCTAAGGATTCGAGGACGGATAATCCTATTATGATAGATTACAATGATTTTAGGATGGATGGGAAACGTCTTTTTTTCAAAGGTATAGACCTTACAGTATTAATTACAAAAGATAAGGGGGGGTTGCGAGCTGTTGGGGAGATCCTGAAAAATTTGAAGGCAGATCTCGTGCGAGCCCTGGGTTTTCCCAACTATGTTACTACACCCAACAGGGGTAAGGCAGCGGCCCAGGCACTTGGGCAAAAGGTTGATGGCATTGTGAGGATGAATTGAAAAAACTTGAGAGGAAGAAGGCCAGGGCAACCGAGGGGCAAAAGGTTAACATTGATATAGAAATAGAAAATCTTAATGATAAGATTGAAAAATTGAATGATAAAAAGAAGGCCACGCAGAATGCACGTAGCCTACTTTCCTCAGAAATTTACAGCCAGCTGAGGATCATCAAGGAAACGTTGATGAAAATTGCTGGAGATGACACGTCTCTGCTGGAGAAGCTAAAGATCCTTTTCAGGGATCAGGGTATAACCATAGCGAGCATAGTCTCCGCTATTGGTCTATTAATAAGCACCATCGCACTTGCGGCTACGGGAGGGGGTGCCGCAGTGGGTGCTGCAGGAGGAAGTGCCGCAGGGAAGGGGTTTGTGGAGAAGCAGCTTGAAAGGCTCGGAAAGTTCCTGAAATACCTAGCAGGTAAGGCAGGTGTTGCATTGCCGGGGATTATGGGTACCATAGTCTCGTTCTTTTTGAGGGTAGCGGCAACCGTTGTTGAATACGCAGCCAAGCATCTGTACATGACCATCGCGGCCGCTGCCGGGTTTGCCGTGTTCTATGTTAGGGGGGTCTAATATTAGTTATTTTTTAAGCCATATATAGGCAATGATGATTCCTACCCCTGTCGTGATTAATGCGGCCTTGGTATCCTCATGTTGGTTTTTTGGGGGTTGTTCGGGAGGATGTATATAGGAGGCGTAACATGTTTGGGGGGGTAGTTTGATATCTGCCACATGTCTGATGGCATGCTCGGTATGCCTAAGGGGTGTGGTATGTATAGGTGCTTTAGTAATATGCTTGGGGGGTGTAGTATGTATAGGTGTTTTGATAGTATGCTTGGGGGGTGCGGCTGCCGCATGCCTGGCAATAGGTTTGTTATTCACATCAACCTGGGCACCGACATTGACATTGGCAGGTGCGATCAAAATGTTATTGTTATAGCCCTCGATTTTACCTATGCGCAGGTTCATGTCTGAGGGCAACATGTATACGCTGGGCATGACAGCGAAATTCACCGGCGTTCTTGCATATTGAAGTACCTTCTGGAATTCCGTGATATCATGCCCCACATTTTCCTGACGCTGCACCATAGCTTCTGCATCAAAATCTGCTTTGCTGTGTAGTTGTCTGCACCCGAGCCTAGTAGGGATGCTTTGGCCCCTGCCTGCGACCCGAGTAACAAGACCACGTAAACCCGGATACTTTCGCTTAGCTTAGTGAGACCTTCCGATGTCAAGCCCTGACTTGTTGGTATGATGAATTTAGCCCAGTCCCCATCAACCCGAGGCCACCATCTACCATTGGTGAGCGAGGCACTCACTGCCTTGAACTTGTACATGCCATTGGGATCCGCGCCATATTCTCTACACACTTGCGCATACCCAGATGTTGAGTATGGATTTTTGTACTGTGAAAAACCATCGTCATATGGCATGGGTACTTTCATCCTTGCTAGGATGCGACGCATGTGGTAGTAGACATGGAATTTAAAGATGGCGTTGACAAGGGGCACGGAGCCCGTTAGGTGCTTAGTAGATATGCCCAATGCCGTGCTTGCGCAGTGGGTGGCAAAATTAACCTGCACATTCCAGTAGTCCAACGCTTGTCCCTTCCAACCCACAATGACAGGGTCATTAAGCAGATTTGTTGAAGGCTTGATGGGGTATTTGGTAAACCCTGGGAATGACACAGAAATGTGTGATTCTGTAGATTTGTACAGGTCCTGATTCTCCAAATTGGTTACGACAAGTGGCCATTCTCCCCTGTTGGAATTTTACTTTGCCTTGGTGTTGTATGAATATATGTTCATCTTTGTTTTAAAGCAAAGTTGAAACAACTGTATATTACTGATATCCATAAACCTACAATATTTGAGGACTACCTGGGACAGGACACTAGAATTGCCTTGAAATCGATAAGCATCAGGCCCGTATGGCTGAACCTTTACAGCGATAATGAGCTCGTCATACGTAAGATGGGGCCTGATCAGAGAGAAATTAGGATCGAAATTATGAACGGTCTATACAGGATCGAGGACTTGGCGGCTATCGTGAACAGTCAGGCACAGGACAGGATAAAACTTTTTGTCCTGAAAAATGGACTCTGTAGGCTCCGTGTCACTGACGGGTACACGGTGGTGATTCATCGACAACTGCAGGAGCTCTTGGGCCTACCCTACGATCCTAGTAAAAAATATTATATGAAGGGTGATTATGATGCCTTCTATAGGACCGACGTCTACATTCGGCTACGACTCATTTGCCCTCAGCTGGACGAATGTGATGCCCTGCTGGATGGCAAAAAGTCTAAAATTCTCGCCTTACTTCCCACCAAGGAGCTAAACGCTTGGGGGGACATGCTTACATGGAGTTTTGAGACCCCAATTTACATGCCCTTGAAGGGGTCCACGGATCGTTTGGAGTTTATGCTGACAGACGAATTCCACCACGACAAAAACGTTTCGTTCACTGGGATAACGATGTGCCTTCTCATAGAATAAATAAATGGCTGATATAACGAAGCTGTACCCAAACCTACCAAGTGCACCTGCACAAAGCGCGGATATGCATGAGGAAAGCCAAAAGTATAGACTTGATGAGATTGGTGAAATTGAGAAGTATCTGCAAAGTGAAATTAAGGATCGGGACAAACTCGCAAAAAAGTTTAAGATGCATGGGACCTGGATCCGATACTGCGATCATGGGCTACTTGGCATCAGCGTAATAACCTCAAGTATTGGCATAGGAACAATGCTGTCAGGAATGGGTATACCATTGGCGGTGGCAATGGGTGGCTTGACCGTTGCTGTAGGGGTAGGACAGGCGGGTCTTAGGACTTCTGGGAAAAAAATGGGCGTCAAGTCTAAGAAGCATGAGAATATAAGGCTTTTGGCGGAATCCAAGCTTAACTCCATTATTGACCTGATTTCAAAAGCGGTAGAAAATGGGGTGATTGATAAATATGAGTTTAATATGATCGTGAAGGAGAAGCAAAGGTATATGTTGCTAAAGGAACAGATGCGACAACGTTTTAACCGTATTGTAAATGCCCTCAATGAAGAGGAGCGGGCCCAGCTGGTTGCGAAAGGGAGGCAGGAGGCACATGATGAGATTTTAAAAAACGTCAGGTCTGTACAGTATGTAAGCACTACCTAGAATCCCCACCTGAGTATAAGCCTTAATTAATTATATATGTTTTATAGACACTATATGGCCTATAAAATATATGGTTCTCTAATCCTCATTCAGCAGCCATTCTTTTTTGACGTCCTTGTACCGACATTCCACGACATGTACCTTCGGGTAGTGGCTTTTACCCTGCACGTACACCGATGAAATGGCCATGATTGCACTGGCTTGGCAGGGCTCATCATAGGGTACCGGCATACCGTGGAATTTGGTTGTGATCGCGTCTCTGTAATATTTGAGCTTGGCGTTCACGTAACGGTCTTTTTTCACGGGCTCCGTCGTCAATTGCTCAGAAATCAACTCTTCGATTTTGCTCCATATTTGACGATACTTCGCAACCCAGTCGGGGTACTCTTCAAAATCAAGACTCATTGCTGGTACGGCATTGGCATTGTACCGGGTCACTCCATTCGGGGACCAGATTTTGGGTGTCTTTACCCTGAGTGCTACCACGAGGTCTATTGTATGGTACCCTATGATGTACCGCTGATCCTTTCCCCCGTTGGCTGGTACTGGATCCGACACTGTCAGGCAGTCCACGTTGATATCATTAATGTCCGTAAAGGTAGCAGCAAATGAGTAGAATAGCTTGGGGCTTACAATTTCATTCTCGAAAAGCATCTTGTTTTTATTGGTTCCCAAACGACTTCAGGGGATTGCATACGCAGCCGCCCCCGTTATATGTAATATATTTCTGGTAGCACTGCCAGCACAACAATTTACCATTTACCATGAGCCTTCGCCCCCATCTACACCTATCCTATTCATCCAGCATACGTTCACAGTCCTTACATTGTTCTTCATTCATTTATGTCTCGGGCATTAAAGCGATCCCATAGGTATTTAATTCTTCGTTCCTTCTCCTTCTTCTCTGCTTCTTGTACCAGGGTTAGGGCCATTAGTGGTAGGGAGAGACCGATGTCGGTTGCGAGGGTCATGATGACGACGATTCCAAATATATCAAATTTTCTCTGACAGTTAACGCACATTTATTAGTAGTATTTTGATTTCATCCTATAACCCTGAAGGGTTGTAAGATAACTTATGAATTTCACCTACATATTGAACTTTTCAGGGATATGCTTGAGCATTTCGGGATGTTTTTCAACAGCTTCGCTGCACATGCCCTGCGTCTTGAATTGATCCGGTACATATATGAGTGCGTAGTGATACCTTTCAACAGCCCCATTACACATGTCCTGTGTCTTGAATTGATCTGGTACATGTCCGAGTGCAGGGGGATACCTTTCAACAGCCCCATTGCACATGTCTTGTGTCCTGAAGTGGTATGGTACGTGCTCCAACAGCCAGGTATTCCCTTCAACGACCTTGTTGCACATGTCCTGTGTTTTGAACCGATCCGCCGCATACTTGAGCATCAGGGGCTCCCTTTCAACAGCCTCATTACACATGTTTCGCGTTTTGAACATCATGGCATGTACCCCGTTGGTAAATATATTACATATGTCTTGCGTCTTGAACCGATCCGGGACATGCTTGAGCATTTCGGGATGTTTTTCAACAGCTTCGCTGCACATGCCCTGCGTCTTGAATTGATCCGGTACATATATGAGTGCGTAGTGATACCTTTCAACAGCCCCATTACACATGTCCTGTGTTTTGAATTGATCCGGGACATGCCCGAGCATGCGGGGATAATCTTCAACGGCCTTGTTGCACATGTCTTGAGTCTTGAACTGATCCGGCATATCCTTGAATATCAGGGATTTTTTTTCAAAGGCTTCGTTGCACATGTCCTGTGTTTTAAGCCAGCTCATTTATATATAGATTTCAACGCTAGTCCGAAGATTACACCTATGTATTGGATACATTTTTATTGCGCATGCGTTGATGATCAGTGGATTTTTGCTAATGATCAACGGTATTTTGTGCAATAGAGCGTGACGAAAAGTTGTGACGTCACAAGCAAAATTCTGTATGATATTTTTTATGAGAGTTTGACCGTGAATTCACAAAATAACTGGGTATATTCCATCTCTACTCTAGCTAATGTTTATGCCCACAATGCTCGATTTGATAACAAGTTTGTGGCCGCTAATTTGGAACTCGCTATTTTCGCTGAAAATTATAAGGTGAAGCTAGTATAGAGATGGAATATAAACACACTTTTCCAAAAAACACGGTCAAACTCTCATAAAAAATATCATACAGAATTTTGCTTGTGACGTCACAACTTTTCGTCACGCTCCATTGCACAAAATACCGCTGATCATCAGCAAAAATCCCTATCAATTAACACATGCGCAGTAAAGCTCAGTGCTATCATGCGCAAGTGGAGTAAAATCCCCATCATACGGTGCTTAGTCATGCATATCAAGGGTAAGTCCCTAACAAATGAGCAAGTGGAGTAGAGGGAAATTGAGCAAATGCCAGAGCACCCATTTTTCAAAAAACCGTGAATATAATAGAGATGAGTTGGTTTAAGAATGCCATCAGCAAACTGTATAGCACCGTGTCGGCACCGGTGGCAGCAACTCGCGACGCCCTTGTCGACCGACTACAGAGCGTGCGGGATACCGTTGCCTTCTACTACAACAAGGCAAAGGAACAAATTTCGGGAGCGTAAACGCTTCACGACGAGATTGAACAGGAGGCAAGGGAGGACTACGCGGAGGATATTGAATATCAGGGTATTGAAGACGATATCCAGATGTTGGAGGATGGAAATAGGATCAAAACATGGCGGTTCAACAAGTATTTGAATCAATCCCTGAAGGACGCGATTGTGCAAAAAATAACGTCACATATAGAAATGCGCGTTAAGGTTGTGTATAGTTTTGGTTGTGATATTTACAAGGGTGAAGGTGGCGTGTCTATTTACGGCAAAACTAAGGGCTCCAGGTCGCTGTCAAGTATGGCGGAAATCGGAGGGTTCATTGAAGAATGCGAAATGAAGCGTCTTGATCTGGAGGATTATGAGTTTTGGACCAAGGCTTATTTACCACCTGTTAGGACCACCGAGACCCCGGGGGCATATGAGGGAAAACTTGTCTTCGATCACGTACAGATCAAGGTCATAAGTACGCGTGAACCCCTCTTGGGATGCGGCCCTCTCCCGGATTGGTTGCGAAAAAAAAGGTGCATTTACGCCATGGATGGTGAAGATGCCAGAACGGACAACCTATGCTTCTGGAGATGTCTTGCGGTAAAGGAGAGGGCAGATGTAGTAGGGGGAACGGAACGTCTAACAAAAACAGCCCTCGCCCTAGCCCGAGATTACTACAGGAACCCTAAGCTCAAGCGTAAGGACGTGCGCCCCACAAGGCTGGTGGATTTGGAGGGCGTTGCGAAGCAATTCAAGGTCAACATCAGGGTCTTTGAACCCAAGACAAACTCCGAGAAAGTACCATGGCGACTCGTCTATGGTCAAAAGCAACACAAAAAAGGTTTAGATGGCATCAATCTTGGTATGCTGGACGGGCACTGTTTTTACATCAAGGATTTAGATGTGCTAACCCAACACTGGGAATGCGAGGTATGTAAACAGAAGTTTAATTACGCCTTTTCCCCCACGCGGCATAAAAAGAACGAATGCGAGGGTGTCAGGACGACGATTATCTGCAAAGGGGGGAAGGTCAAACGTATATCGAGCAGGGCCGAGAAGGTCTTTTACGATGAGGGGTATAGCTATGATGCATCAAAATGGATAGAATACATGTCAAAACAAACCGGAAGGCATATCCATCATGCCCTATGCGGTCATTGTGGTGAACGTGTTATCCGTGATGGTAAAAAGGAGTGGAAGGTAGATGGATATGAACCTATTTCAAAGACTGTTTACGAGTACAATGGTTGCAAGTGGCACGGCTGCCCCTGTCTGTCCGAGAGAACCAAAGCGGACAAGACCCATTACACTGCAACCCAGTCTAAAGAAAGGATGATACAGGAACAGGGGTAGAACCTCGTCACAGCTTGGGAATGTGAGAAACCACCCAAAATCAAGAGGTACTTTCAGAAGGAATATTGTATTTGATTTCGAAGCCCTCCTATCACCTTTAAATTACCAGCAAACCCCTGATCTAACATACCTTTCATATGTTCCTATAAGTGTTGGTATTGCCGATAGTTTGAATAGCCGCCCGACGTTCATGGAGCACGAAAATCCCAAGGTCTTGGTTAAACAGTTTGTGGAGGAGCTGGAAAAGAGGCATACCCTGATTGTGAAAGAGGTCGAGGGAATGTACCCGAAGCCCGACGACTTTGACATGCTCTCCAAAAAGAACCAGGAGTTGTGAAACGAGTGGGTAAGCCAGGTATCTGTAATAGGGTTTAATTCTGGCAAGTACGACATCAACCTGATCAAACGGTATTTTGTCGAAGAGATCGCGCAAAGCGATAAGATCAAGGTGGCGAAAAAACATAACGACTACATGTTCCTCACCACCTCGAGGTTTAAATTTCTCGACATCAAAAATTTCCTTGCTCCTGGTCTAAGCTATGATGGTTGGTGCAAGTCGTTGGAATGTAAGCTGCAAAAGCTCGTGTTTCCTTATGAATGGTTGACTTGCCACGGCAAGTTGAGCCATGTTGGACCTGTCGCGCACGAGGATTTTTATAGCCGGCTAAGTGGGAAAAACACACTATCTCGCGAAGAGTACGAGACATTCTGCGCTGAGTTTTACAGGCGAGGCTGCGTCACCATGATGGACTGGTTGCGTGAGTACAACCTAGCCGATGTGGAACCGTTCATTGAAGCCGTGGACAAGACGAGGTTGCAGTATTACGATGACGAGATAGATATTTTGAAGGACGCGGTCAGTATTCCGGGCGTGTCGATGCGCTACGTATTGAACAAGTCTCTACGGTTGAACCCAAAGTTAGAGCTATACGCTCCGGGAGACCCATGCAGGCATAGGTGTAAGGACTCTTGCTACACCAAAACCTGTAAGGCCTGCAAGGCGGTACGGAAAGCATGTGAAAAATGCACGAGGAATGAGGCCTACGACCTTTTGCGGACGGGGATGGTTGGAGGTCCCGCGATCGTATTCTGTAGATACCACGAACGAGACGTGACGGGTATCAGATCTCACGCGTACAGCGAACCCCGCAAGTGTAGGACCATTCTAGGGTACGACGCAAACGACATTAGCACATAACTTAGAGGTACTGGCGCGAGGTGTGGTGGATAGGTCGTTGTTTGGATTTTCCCAGGTTGATATCGAGGTACCCGAGGATCTGCGTGACAAATTCGGCGAAATGGCTCCCCTGTTTGTCGTCAAGGAGATACCTGATGATCAAATCCCCGATCACATGCACGAATACTTGAAAACTACGGGTTGCAAGCGTGTACCTGGAACACGTAAGCTTCTGGGGTTTCTAAAGGCTGAAAAAATCCTACTGTATACCCCTGTGCTAAAATAGTACCTTGACCATGGGCTGAAAGTGACTGCCTTTTACCAGTTTCTCAAGTATGCTAGAGGTAGGCCCTTTGAATGGTTCCCGGAAGAGATTGCTGATGCACGACGACAGGCTGATAAAGACCCCGACAAGCGTATTGCGGGGGATACGGCAAAGTTGAAAGTCAACTCGTTCTACGGCAAAATGATTGAAGATTTGGCAAGGCACGCAAATACTACGTTTACGAGGGCTGAAAAGGAGGTTGATGCAGCCCTGCGAAGCCCGTACCTCGAGGACCTTGAAGAGATTGGGGATGCGTATGAGGTAAGAAGGGGCAAACACAAGTGTACTATCGATAGAGTCTACCAGTGTGGTATTGCAGTGTACCAACTATCCAAGCTTCGCATGCTCGAATTTTACTACGATTTTCTGGACAAGTACATGGATCGTCGAGACTTTGAGTACATTTACATGGACACTGACAGTGCCTATTTTGCCATCTCCGGAGAAGATTTGAGGGATGTCGTTCGCCCCGAACTGCTTGACGAGTATGATGAGGATGTGCAAAACTGGCTCGTCACCGATAAGTACTCGAGTTGAACAGGAGGGTTATTTAAAGCGGAATTTATTGGGTTTCGGATGATTGCCCTGACAGCCAAGTGTTATTTCATCGAGGGTAAAAAAGGTACTAAATTTTCATGTAAAGGCATGTCAAAGAGACAAAATGCTGTGACCTGGGGTAGATACCTGAGTGCGCTAAAGGGTGGTTTAGACATGGCCAAAAACGTAGGTTTTCGGGTACATGAGCAGGGTGTGATCACATACGAACAGAACAAGCTCGGCCTCTCCGCGTTTTATGACAAAAGAGTTGTACATGATGATGGGGTACATACCTCTCCGCTTCTGTTATAACCCCGAATAAAATGCTACTAATCGCTATACTCCTACCCTATGCCATGATCGCTTACATACTTTTTCGATATCGTCGTACAATAAAGAGAATGTCTGATATCGCACAAGTATTCGACACAGCCTCTGCAGAATCTTTTGAAAATATCGAAAAGCCCATCGATAAACGCCAGGCCTTGAAGGAGGCCCTACGTAAGGGCAAAGGGCACCTTCTACCCAAAAAATGCACAGAAGGGTTTGTTGACAAGGCCCCTGATGAGGCCATTAACAAGGTACATACTGAGTACCTTCAACGAGAACTCCCAAAAAAAATGGGTGAGAAGACGGCTAGGGCACTGTCTACCCAGGTGATCAGTTTATATGCTAGCATGATTGGAAATATAGTTGACATTGACAGTGTTGACGAGCTACGAAAGGATATTGAGGAAGATCCTATTATCAGAGATACTATGACAGATTTAGGGATCCTTGTGTACTGTACCATTGGGAGGTGTTTAGCGCCAATTTTGGTAGCGGGGCATACGGCCCGGCATATGGGTAAAAGGGAAACAGGATGAGGAGGAGGTGGAGAAGGAAGAGCCTCGGGATGTAATAAATGAGTGAAGAGGTTCAGAAACAAGAAGAGGAAAGGGTTATAACCAAGAAAAACGAAGGTCGTGTTGCCGCTGGTAAGAGACTTGCCGAATGGAACAAAAAGAACAAGGCCGACTTACGGAAGAACGTGGGAAAAGGTACTTCACAAGATGATCAAGAACCTACCGTAGTACCTAGCAAGTCCATAGACAATGTATACATTTATGGCGTGGGGACCTTGGCCATATTAGCGATAGGGGTTGGTGTATGGTACAAATTTGGCAGGGGTAAAAATGATGTAGAACCCCATAAACCAACCACTGAGCCTCAACAAAAGGGTAAGGCTCATCCCGAATTCTTTAAAATGCTCTAATATAAATGACAACAAGCAACATTAGTCCGAAGGAAACAATGGTTATTGACTCCTTATGGGAATCAGTCAGGCTGGTATCGTATACAATCCTCATAGCCATGGGCGCGAAGAAGGCCCTAGGAGTTTCCAGACCTGGGGCAAAGATGGATTTGGAGGACGGCCTGAAGCTCGCCGGCTATATGACGGCAGCGATCTTGTTTGACGAGTAGGAGGAGGCTAAGGATTGCTCAAAATGCAAAAAGCATCTTTCCCTGGACAATTTCAGGATCAAGCGTGGTCAAATGTTAAGGCAGTGTATCACCTGCCTTGATGCTAACAAGGCGTCACGCAAACGTACAAAGTGCCACCCAGGCAACCAGCCTCTGCATGAGCTAATGACTATCTGTAGAGGTCACATTGAGGCCCAGTTTTCTGAAGGAATGACTTGGGATGACTATGAGTTCTTATATATTCACCACAAGATTCCGTTTAGATATATGGAAACAGGCAGTCCCCCAACGCTTGCTGATGTTACCAAGGCATTGCACAAGGCGAGTACCTTCAAGTAAATGAATAAGGCCTGTATAAAATGCAAGCACGTTTTAACCCTGGACAAGTTCAAGATTAGGGGGAATGGTCGAACAAAAAGTTGTATAGGTTGCCTGGCTAAAGCGAAGGAGAGGCGGCGTACCAAATGCAAGGACCATGTTATCGAACATGAGGTAGACCCTCTTGATATTGACAGGGAGATTCAAGGGTTTAAACAGGATGAAGATTACCTACTCTTTTACACCTTGTTCACATACAGCATCATACCCCGATACATCGAACTCATCGGAGCACCCCCCGAGAGCCAGGAAAAGGCACTGCTCGTCGAGAGGTACCGCAAGGTATTGCGGTGTCTGGAGGGTAAGATAGTGTTTAATCCTCTACCCCTCGAATACCAGGCTCGAAATGCCACATTTTGCCCTATCTGCCGGGGGTCCTTGGTGAACAATCACAGCGGTGTGTGGGTATGTGTTGAGTGCTTTTCCACTATACAAAAAATAGATAAGAAAAAATGGGGCTATCGGTGATGCTCCATCGCTTGCTGAGGTCTACACCAATACCCAACCTATGTGGGCAAGCGAAAATATAGCCAAAGGTAATCGATATATTACGGAATAGGTGTGGCTTGATAATGATCTCAGCAAGAATAAAATGTTAAATGTTGTGAAGGAACCGCATACAGCAATCTTCACAGGTCCGACAAGTTGTGGCAAGACACAACGTGTCCTGGATCTGCTTGAGCATGAGTATAAAAAACACTATAACAACATAGTGATAATTTGCCCCACCCTACGATGGAATATCACCTATTTGGAAAGGGCCTCGCTCTGGAGGGATCCTTACGTGTTCCTGATAGACCCCAAGGATCAGCTGTTTGAATGGATCCAAAAATTATCCTCATTGTTGACAGGCGAGGACACGTTGTTTGTCGTGGACGACATGATATCCGACGAAAACCTCGATAAGCGTCGACAACCACTACTGGAGCTTGCCATCAGTGGTAGGCACAGGAAGCACAGCCTGTGGCTATTAACCCAATCGTATACCGCATTACCCAAGAGTCTGAGGAGGCAAAAGAAGCAGTTGTTTGCCTGGTACCCTCATGAGAAGAGTGACATGAAGCTGCTGGACGAGGAAACGAATCTCATCCCGGACTGGGATGAGATTAAAATTGAACTGAGGAAAGCCAAATACGCTTGCTTGTACGTGAGATTGGAACACCCTAGGACCTGGAGGATTATTGAATGACCACGGTGAAAACCTCTGGGTAAGCATTGGTATATAGAAAATGTCGTCGCATGTTAGGTTCAACGCAGAGACCATCGAAACCCTATCAGGCAATCAAAATCAACCCATGTTCAAGCGGGCCGATATTGGCCGTTTTTTATGTATTGCTGATATAGCACGCTGTTTTCAATATTTGGCCGAGGAAACCATAACAAGGCAAGAAATTGTGGGTTTGAAGGGGCAGGGTGACACCCTGCCCCTTGGAAGAGGGAAAAATTCTCATGATGTATTTGTCACGCTGGACGGCGCATTGGAGATTGTCCGTAGGTCAAAAAAACCTAAGGCCGTAGGGCTAATTAAATGGCTTGCCAGGGCAGGTGTGAAAAAGCTACAAGATGAACTCAAGGAGCAGCGCCTGGCCCTCGAGGACAGAGATATTGCTCTCGCCATACTCGAGGATGATCTGGGGGATAGAGATAGTCAGCTCATGGTGTTGGGGGATGAAATTGAGGAGCTACAGCAACGTGCCGTGCCCCATCTCGAGGATCCCGGAAAGGATAACAGCATGGTAATTATTCAGAAGAACAACGACGATCCCTGGCCATACCTAGCCATCTGTGGCCAACAGGGTTACGTAGCGCAAAAAAAAAGGGAATAAACTCGTTGACCATCCCAAGGGCGAGATTGTGGTACTTGCAGAGACCCCTAATTCAATTGTCCATTACAACTGGCTTCGAGAGCGTGGATGTATCGAGGTAAACCCTGAGCGTGTGAGACATTTCAGGCTTGGTGAACACTACACACATGAACGTCTCCTAGAGCTCGGGGAATAGGCGACGCATTCGCTGGCCCTGAGGGTGTACACCCAACCAAACATAATTTTCACTACTCTTGCGGGTAGTGAAAATTATCCTCACATCATATATTGGTTACTAACCAACCCCCTTTGGGGGACCAAAATAGGTATGATACCTTCAATGTTCCTATCTACCGGGTCCGAAATAGTAGGGTCCCGGCCGGGATGCCCCCTTGGAAGAGGCCTCATTTAGTGGTGGGTTCCCAACCCCTCCCTATAGGATATCATTTTTGACCAGTTTGGCCGTATACTAAAGGCCAGTGAAATATAAAAAAGATGGAAGCATATGAACAAAAAAGACAATTGACAAAAATCTATAATATTCAAGTACCTGTACTACGATGTTGTATCAAGGCAGCGTCAGTAACTGGTTTGCGCACAACATGGAAAATTTTAGGTTTCGGGGGGGGTTTTCTATGAAGGATTTGAGGATCCTGATGACGAAGAGCTTTTAAGCAGGTAGAGTCAGGCGAAAAAGCATGGGCAACATTCGCGAGAAGCGAGATAGATGAGAATTTAGAGGCTGATATTCAACGCCTGGGGCTCCATATTGTTCAAAGGGCCAGGAACAAGTATGATGTAATCTGTTATGAGGTCGTCAAAGACAAGGACCTGAAGCTGTCGGATTTGGCTGACTTGGCAACAATAGGTAATATCCTTAATTTTCCTATACCAGATAGGTCATTAGTTCACATTGACCTTAATATTGAGCCTGATGTTATCAAAGGTATCGTATATGGGTACCCGTTCTATACCGAGCCTCTTTTATTATATGTAAGAGATCCGAGTAAAGAGTTGGAGGATGAACCTTTGGAGGTACTCCTGAAATTACTCTTTACCAATCCTTGATATGTTCCGGGGGTACCTGAACATCCTCTGGAATAAGCATCAATTCCTCTGACACGAAGCTGCGATCGGGACCATCCTTTAAATAGTACAAAAGACGACTACCAGCTACTATATGATCCAACCTGTAAGTATGTTTGCTCCAAAAGGCGTCGGTGGCGCGCCTTTTCGAGTCACCATGTTCTGCCCCGGGCTGTAGCAGATAGAGATAAAGACCATTCTTGGGTAAGGGGTATTGTACCTCCTCGAGCTTTATCGCCCTGTTAGGTTTCATCTCAATCATGGCACTCTTGGTATTGTTGAGATTTTTTACTATAGTGTACAGGTGCTTGACCCAAATGGTACTAGGCTCCCCAGAGACCAACTCCTGTGCATTCTGAGGCTAAAGAGCCTTTCCGCGAGTACCTTGTTATAGCTCTCTACAAAGGCCGTGAACGTATGGTGGTATTTGGTAGTAGCTCTCTTGATTTCAACCCCCTTGTCCTCTAGCAGCTTGGTTACATTTGATTTGAATTCAGAACCATTGTCACATTGAAAGGCTTTGGGGTATCGTAAAGGTCCCGTCTTATAAATGTCCTTCAACATATCCGCGACCTCGCTGGCCTTTTTGCTGCGCAACAGTCTTGCTACTTTGTACCTTGAGGCCACGTCAATACCCGTGAGTATGTATTTATAGGTGCTACGATATAGTTTGTCATGTGGCATGTAGAGTAGATCAAATTGGTGCATCTCATTGGGTGTTGTAATGGTGAAATGAGGGTAATCGATATTTTTAGAGCCCCTGATATGCCTGAGCCAGAGCAGCTGCCTGGATAGCCAATGAGTTACTAGCTTTTTGGAGAGACCGCTCTCCTTCGCGAGTAATTTAATAGCCTTGCGCCCGGTCCACAGATGTTCTGGGGTATAGTAGATTTGACTTAGCTTTTCCGCCTCCTCCTCGGTAACACTATGTGATGCTTTTGACATGTTTATCATATGTCAAAAACTTACAGATACTTATATGCATTCATGTAATTGTCGATTAAACGCCAACGTGTACCCGTCACTGACATGGAGCCTACAGATTCCATTTTTCATGACAAACAGCTTAATCTTATCCCCTGCCTGGCTATTCACGATAGACACCACATCCTCAATCCTATACAGGCCGCCATAATCCGTATCCTGGTCTCCCTCTGATCAGGCCCGGTTTTACGTATGGTGAAGTCATTGTTATTGTAAATATTCAGCCACTCAGCTCGGATACTGATGGATTTCAAAGCTATCCTACTATCCTGTCCAAGGTAGTCCTCAAATATCGTAGGTTTGTATATATCGGTGATGTATAGTTGCTTCATCCCTTTCTTGTTAGAAGAAAAGGATGAATATTTACTCATACAACCATAAGGCAAAGTACAAGTCCAACAGGGGAGAATGGCCACTTGGTACAACCAACCTGGAGCATCAGGACCTGTATGTATCTACAGAATCACACATTTCTGTTGTATTCCCCGAGTTTACAAAATATGCCATAAAAATTCCTACTAATCTACTGAATGATCCTGTTAGAGTGGGCTGGACAGGGCAAGCACTAGACTACCGGAACGTGCAGGTGAATTTTGCCACCCATTGCGCAAGCACCGCATTAGGCATATCTGCCAAGCACATGACGGGTTCGGTACCCATTCTCAACTCCATCTTTAAATTTAATGTCTATTACCACATGCGTCGCATACTAGCAAGGATGAAAGTATCCATGCCGTATGACGATGGTTTTTCACAGTATAAAAACCCCTACTCAACCTCTGGGTATGCGCAGGTATGTCGTGAGTATGGCGCAGATCCAAATGGTCTGTACAAGTTCAAAGCGATAGGCGCCTCGCTCACTAATGGTAGATGGTGGCCTCAAGTTGACGGGGACTGGGCCAAGTTCATAATCCCTACGAGTCAGGGCTTGACGTCGGAAGGCCTGACCAAGCTAAGTGAGAGTATAAGGGTTTACGTGGTCTTGTTGCTCGGGTCGCAGGCAGGGGCCAAGGCATCCTTAATTGGGTCTGGTGCTGACAACTACACAGCAAGGCAAATCCTTTTGCAAAAATTTGAAGCCATGGTACAACGTCAGGAGAATGTAGGGCATGATATAACAGAGTTTCATTAACCAATCACGAGGCTCGATTTTTACTAAAAACCAATCCAAGTTCTTCGCGGCCTCAACTTGCCGACGGAGGACCCATGCTGAACTTACGAAGGTCATTTTTGGTTTAAAAGTGATGTTGTGAGGTTTGTAAGTCTCCTTTCAATCCTTTTCTCTCTAAATACTTTGTATCTATAGGAATATTTATTTTCTGTGTGTTTTCACATGTTAAGGTTAATAATTCATCACGTTTTCTAGCCATGTATAAATCTTAAACAAACCAATTTTAAGTTTTTAGCTAGCTAAAAACGTAGATTTTTAGGCAACATGCTTGGAGGCTAGCTATAACTAGCTTTATTTATTCCTATACTTTTAAAGTTTTTATTCAGTTTGGTATATTGTTATTTATTTTTATGTTGAAGTTGTATCTACCTAGCTAGCTAGCTACCTCCTTTTAGCTACCTCTGGCTAAGAAGTGGAATTAGCCAAATGCAGTTTGGCTGCAACACAATTCTTAATTCTTATGTTAAGCAGTTAGGCAGCTACCAATTTTATTACTGCTATGAAAACTTATGCTGCAAAATAAAATTGTGGAGTATTTTTTTTAACTGAACATGATAACGACAGGCGGTTTCCTGAATTTTTTTTTTAACTGAAGTTGCCCTAAAGTATTTTTTAAAAATTGTGTTACGCCTATACTTATGTGCAACACGTTTTACCTGTACTAAGCGCTCAGTTCAATGTTAAGAACGGGCTGTTTCCTGTGTTTCTGTTTAACCGAAGTTGCGATACTGTTTACCTGGACTAGCCGCTTAGCCCTGTGTTAACAATGGACTGTTTCTTGTGTTTTTATTTAAACAGAGTCTGCGAGAAAGTCTTTTTCAAAAGGGTATTATCCCTATACGCCTGTACAACACCGTTTAACTGCACTAAGCGCTCAGCCCGGTGTCACGATTAACTTTTTAACTTTCACAAAAACTTATTCCGCAAAACAAAATAATATTGACCGATTGTTTTTGCTATGACAGGGTAACAACGGTTTGTAAACTCTATTTTTATTTCAGCTATATATTGTTGCGGGAAAGTTATTTTTTGAAAAATATGTTACAGTCGCAACACTGCAATGGTGTATGCACTGCACTTTATTTACGACATACTGCATACCTGTACTAAAGCGCTCCACCTGATCCACGTTAGTTTGGCGATGGAAAGTTATTATGCACAAGCGCAAACATGGCGTAATTTTTTTCAATGACTTCAAGATGGCGGCCATAAAATCACGCGCCCTCCAGAAATCCACGAAAATCAACAATAGTGTTTTTGTTCTGGTCGCGCTCTATTAACAAAATTATACCGCTGACTTAAAAAGAAGCCGAGGAAATATGTAGAAGCAGGCATGTGTGACAACGGAAGTATTCCAACAGCGTGCGCTATAAGGCTTTGGAAGGGAAGAAGCGGGGTACTCAAAATCTCTCTTTTTATCACCTATGACAGAAGAAGTAAATTAACTTAATTTCAGAAGTTTTTCAAAGCGTGATGTTGGATGTTTTAGACTCACAAATGATTCATCTTTCCAGAAATACCATTCACATTAGCCTAACAATTGATCTGGCAAAGGTTTTTAGCTGATAATTTTTGGAAAATTTTACAAGAAAAAAATGATATCGAAATACAATTAAAGGTAACGTATGTCGTTTGTTTGTTTGTTGTAAGTTCTGTTCATTCCTCAGTTTCTTTACGTTTTTTTGACTGCACTTTTGGCCTCATCTGCAGTGACCTAGGGTGAACACGGATAAAATGTTCCTTCATCATGCTCTTGACCCTTGATGTCGTTGATAAAAAATGCTTTTTAGAGCATTAAATTCTGGATGAATTCCTTCTCCTCCTTGCTCACTGTATAAGCCCAACCCAGTAGGCCATTTTTGGAGAAATGGAATCACATGGTCTTCCAAAATATGTAATTTTGGGGTTATTGTCCCATTTGGCCAAGTTTGACGGTAGTAAATCATCAAATCAGATATGGCGTTGTCTAAAATGATATATAAAAAGGCGTATTTACATTTTAGATATCTATATACAACTTACAGTACATAGCTAACTTACGCAGTTCTGTCAACTTTTTATCGTCAAACAATTCGCTTTTACTCATGAGGTTGTGACATTTTGAATATTTTAAAAACAACTCTTTAAATTGTTGACTGATGCTAATTGATTCAAAATGAACATTACTGCCGCGAAATCCAAGTTGTGTGATTAAAATTGGCAATAAGTTGCACAGTTTCACGATATTATCAACCTAAAGAGAGAAAAAAATAAAAAATGTGGTAATAGTAAATATTTAAAATGACTAGCCCCCAAAAATACAGAAACCTATAACTAGCAGATCATTATTTCGGCTGGGGACACCTGAAAACAAAAGGAACAATATTTTAATTTTGAACTTTTGCTTAAGCTATGAAATTGATTTTAACCTTTAGCATTTTGTGGACGTGATTACCAACAAAACTCTTTCCATGATAAGCTTGTCTTTGTACATGAAGTTGACATAATGTCTCGTCAAGCTTTTGTACACATGGTCCATAGGTTTTTTTAAGCACTGGCGATTTCATCAACTTTGACAATTCTTCCTCCTAGTAAAACAAGACACGATTGCATTTGTTATCAAAATTTTAAAACCAATTTTTTTTTTCAATATTGCAAAAAAACTAGATACCTTTTCTACCGCTTTATTCTGGAAATATTCTGTCCGTGGTTCAAAAATCTCCCTAATTTCTTCTTCTTTTTCTGGATTTTCAAGCATGTTTTTCAAAATTGCATCACTAACTAACTTAACTTTTTCGTAACAATCATCAATTTTGTATTGCAAGTTTTTTACTTGCGTATGTAATTCAGCGAAGATGGTAATATCACTGTCGCTTGTTGGTATTCCTTCCTCTGCGTTGGCAATTTTTAAATGCAACATTCTGCATCTTTCTTCAAGCATGTTGAAAAATTTCAAGTATGTCCCCAATGATATGTGTAATACAGGGGGAGCAACCTAAATATAGAAAACTAAACTAAATTTACGTTGTATAACAAAATATTTATAAAATATTTTGACTGGTAAGTTAACTTTGGAAAAAAGTAAAATTATAGTTATACCTGATCAATGGGGACATTAAATAATGGCTCACTAATAACATTATTAAAGAGTTTAGCTCTCTTTATGTTTCCTCCATCCAGCATGAAACTTTGAAAATCATTTTTCAAAGATTCCAAAGTACGGGTCCCAAAAATTTGTCGTTCCATTTTTGACACTTGCATTTGGGAATATGTAATGTCACAATACAGTCAACAATTTAAAGAGTTGTTTTTAAAATATTCAAAATGTCACAACCTCATGAGTAAAAGCGAATTGTTTGACGATAAAAAGTTGACAGAACTGCGTAAGTTAGCTATATACTGTAAGTTGTATATAGATATCTAAAATGTATATACGCCTTTTTATATATCATTTTAGACAACGCCATATCTGATTTGATGATTTACTACCGTCAAACTTGGCCAAATGGGACAATAACCCCAAAATTACATATTTTGGAAGACCATGTGATTCCATTTCTCCAAAAATGGCCTACTGGGTTGGGCTTATACAGTGAGCAAGGAGGAGAAGGAATTCATCCAGAATTTAATGCTCTAAAAAGCATTTTTTATCAACGACATCAAGGGTCAAGAGCATGATGAAGGAACATTTTATCCGTGTTCACCCTAGGTCACTGCAGATGAGGCCAAAAGTGCAGTCAAAAAAACGTAAAGAAACTGAGGAATGAACAGAACTTACAACAAACAAACAAACGACATACGTTACCTTTAATTGTATTTCGATATCATTTTTTTCTTGTAAAATTTTCCAAAAATTATCAGCTAAAAACCTTTGCCAGATCAATTGTTAGGCTAATGTGAATGGTATTTCTGGAAAGATGAATCATTTGTGAGTCTAAAACATCCAACATCACGCTTTGAAAAACTTCTGAAATTAAGTTAATTTACTTCTTCTGTCATAGGTGATAAAAAGAGAGATTTTGAGTACCCCGCTTCTTCCCTTCCAAAGCCTTATAGCGCACGCTGTTGGAATACTTCCGTTGTCACACATGCCTGCTTCTACATATTTCCTCGGCTTCTTTTTTAGTCAGCGGTATAATTTTGTTAATAGAGCGCGACCAGAACAAAAACACTATTGTTGATTTTCGTGGATTTCTGGAGGGCGCGTGATTTTATGGCCGCCATCTTGAAGTCATTGAAAAAAATTACGCCATGTTTGCGCTTGTGCATAATAACTTTCCATCGCCAAACTAACGTGGATCAGGTGGAGCGCTTTAGTACAGGTATGCAGTATGTCGTAAATAAAGTGCAGTGCATACACCATTGCAGTGTTGCGACTGTAACATATTTTTCAAAAAATAACTTTCCCGCAACAATATATAGCTGAAATAAAAATAGAGTTTACAAACCGTTGTTACCCTGTCATAGCAAAAACAATCGGTCAATATTATTTTGTTTTGCGGAATAAGTTTTTGTGAAAGTTAAAAAGTTAATCGTGACACCGGGTTGAGCGCTTAGTGCAGTTAAACGGTGTTGTACAGGCGTATAGGGATAATACCCTTTTGAAAAAAACTTTCTCGCAGACTCTGTTTAAATAAAAACACAAGAAACAGTCCATTGTTAACACAGGGCTAAGCGGCTAGTCCAGCTAAACAGTATCGCAACTTCGGTTAAACAGAAACACAGGAAACAGCCCGTTCTTAACATTGAACTGAGCGCTTAGTACAGGTAAAACGTGTTGCACATAAGTATAGGCGTAACACAATTTTTAAAAAATACTTTAGGGCAACTTCAGTTAAAAAAAAAATTCAGGAAACCGCCTGTCGTTATCATGTTCAGTTAAAAAAAATACTCCACAATTTTATTTTGCAGCATAAGTTTTCATAGCAGTAATAAAATTGGTAGCTGCCTAACTGCTTAACATAAGAATTAAGAATTGTGTTGCAGCCAAACTGCATTTGGCTAATTCCACTTTTTAGCCAGAGGTAGCTAAAAGGAGGTAGCTAGCTAGCTAGGTAGATACAACTTCAACATAAAAATAAATAACAATATACCAAACTGAATAAAAACTTTAAAAGTATAGGAATAAATAAAGCTAGTTATAGCTAGCCTCCAAGCATGTTGCCTAAAAATCTACGTTTTTAGCTAGCTAAAAACTTAAAATTGGTTTGTTTAAGATTTATACATGGCTAGAAAACGTGATGAATTATTAACCTTAACATGTGAAAACACACAGAAAATAAATATTCCTATAGATACTTAGAGAGAAATTTAGTATTTACGTATTTAGAGAGAAAAGGATTGAAAGGAGACTTACAAACCTCACAACATCACTTTTAAACCAAAAATGACCTTCGTAAGTTCAGCATGGGTCCTCCGTCGGCAAGTTGAGGTCGCGAAGAACTTGGATTAGTTACTAGTAAAAATCGAGCCTCGTGATTGGTTAATAACGAAAACCAAGCCGTAAAAACGGGGTCTGCCGGTGATCCAAAATAAAGCAGCAGGACGGCGGGGATTTTTCGCGGGTCTCGCTACTTGCGACGCCATGTTGCGCAGAGACAGACAAAATACGGCTATTATAATAGAGACTAGCCGGGAAACCCGGCGTCGAAACGCCGGGGTAAGCCACAAGTCAAGGTGTGACCCGGCGTTGAACACTCTGTTGAGCGCTTAATAAGAGCCGTAAACTGTGTCACACGATCAGGTGGAGCGCTTTAGTACAGGTATACAGTATGCCGTAAATCAAGTGAAGCGCATACACCATTATAGTTTTGCAACTGTAACATATTTTTCAAAAAACAACTTTCCCGCAATGATAGCTGAAATAAAAACAGAGTTTACAAACAGTTGTTACCCCGTCATAGCAAAAACAACCGGTCACTATTATTTTATTTTGCGGAATAACTGTGAAAGTTAAAAAATTAATCGTGACACTGGGCTAAGCGCTTAGTACAGTTAAACCGTGTTGCACAGGCGTATAGGAATAATACGCCTTTGGAAAAAACGTTCTCACAGACTGTTTAAAAAAAACACAAAAGGGCTGAGCGGTTAGTCCAGGTAAACATTGTTGCACATCCGACAGGTGTGATTACCGAGAAAGTTTCAAAATTAATTGTCACATTGGATTGACCCCTTAGTACAGGTAAACCATGTTGTACATGCGCATAGGCGTAACAGCCTTTACCAAAAAAACAGTCTGTTTTTAACACTCTGGGCTAAGCGCTTAGCCCAGTTAAACAAAGTTGAACAGGTCTATAGGCGTAATACCCTTTTTCAGAAAAACTTTATTGCAACTTCGGTTTAAATAAATAAAAACAAAGGGAACAGCCTGTCGTTACCCGTCCAGCTAAAACAATCGCTCAGCCATTTTATTTGCAGAAAAAGTTTTCAGGAAAATAATAAAAGATGTAGCTGTTCTGCCCGGATAATAAACGCTGCCCTGATTAAGTACGGCAGCTTGCCCCGGTTAAGAACAGGGCAGAAAATACATAATCAGGGCAACACAATCAGGACAGGCCGGCTTATTACTCAAAAAATATTATTTGGCACTTATAAAAGGAACATAATCAGGGCAGGTCAGTTTATATACGACAGTCTATTATTATTTCTCACTTATTATAGAACGAACATAATCGGGGAAGGCCGGCTTATGTATGACAGTCAAATATTATTCGAGCTTATAGAACAAATATAATCGGGGCCGACCGCTTTTATATCATTCGTCATCACTTCTGACAAAGCAAATAGCCCTGGTGGCAAAGTTGTTGTTGTTTTCAAATGAAACGAAATTTTGTGGCAAATACTAAATTTTGGGATTCGCAAGTTTAATAACTTTTCACCAAACCTAATTCGCGCAAAAAGAATAATTTAGGTTCCGTGAAATTTAGTTACTTCAAAGTATATTATGTTGAAATGTATTTACTACAAGAGTAGTTTATACTAAGAATTGCGTCGAGACTTTTTTCTTTCGCCATGTCTAGTTTTTAGGGGTGTTCTATCTTCCAGAGAATGTTTAATTCACAAAAGTTCGAAGAAAATGCCAATCACAGCCTGCCTGGCCAGCCATTATATCAGCGTTCATAATCCGATCACCACGACATAACCAGTGCAAAAAAAACATAACCGGACCATGCGTACATAATCCGGCTGTCCCGGTTGTAAACAGGCCGTTTTCGCAATCTGGGCAGAACATAGCTACCTAGCTAACTGCATTTAGCATAAGAATTATTCCTTAAGAATATTGTTGTTGTAGCCAAACTGCATTTTTATACTTTTACTTTTTAGCCAAAGATAGGAGCTAGCTAAATGGCTACAGCCTCAACATAAAAATAAATGTCGGCTAGGATAAAAAGCTTTTATGCCATACAGAATAGTAATAAGTAAAGCCCCAGCTAGCCTTCAAAATCTTCGTTCGTAGCCAAAAATCCTAAAAATGGTGCGTTTAAGATCTGTACGTGACTAAAAACGTGAAAATATATTTATCTTAACATTTTAGAACATACAAAAAACAAATATCACACAAATAAAAAGCTTATAGAAAACAAAAAGGTGAAAAAGACCTACAAACAACACTGGCCACCATAACTTTAAAAACTAAAATGGCCATCATGTTTCGGTCCTCATGTTTCTTCGTTGGCATGTCCAGGCCGCGAGAGTCTTGGATTGGTTTTTCAAAGAATCAGGCGATTTGATTGGTATACTACGTGCGAGCGGTCAAAACAAAGCCAGCAAAACTGTCAGTAAAATTGTCCTACTTGTTTTCTGTGACTCCTGAGCGGAATCGGCGATTGAGGTCACGGGGGTAATTATTTATTAAAAATAGCGTATTAAAATAATGCATTCATTTTAATCACTTAACTTATTATTTAATTAAAGTTAATCAATTAAATTAATTAAATTATTTAAAAAAATAAATTAATTTCTGGAATTTATTTTAATCAATAATACGATTTCCGATTAAACAACCCCCTGGTTACTAAAAACTCACGGAAAGATCAAAGGAATATCGGTAACCCTTTTGAACAGACAAAATACGGCTATTATTATAGAGATGATTACGAATCACAAAAAATATATTCAGAAGACGAAGAATGTGATGATATAAACTTTATAATTGAACAAGACACAGATGAAGATGATAGCGAAGTGGTCAAACCAAAGGATAAAAAAAAAAGCCGCCAATCATATAGGAGACGGCATCAGAATCGTTAGAGATCGAGATCGGTAGTGAAGTGGTTAAACCAAGGGAAAAAAAACCTTGTATCGTATCGTATTCATCAACCGAATCATCAGAAAATGAAGAAACCGTAGCGTAGAAAAAAACTGATCTTATATATTTTACGAAATTACACTTGTAAAATACCTTTGATGCTATATTTATTTGAAGAATATAGGTTTGCTAAGGATATACAAGGTTTGTGGTACTTGTTTTCACCTGTATATTAGCTGATTGAAGTTTTAATAACAAATAAGAAAAATCCAAAATGGACAAAATCTTTCGTCAGACAAAAGTGACGAAAATTTCTGGAGGTGACGAAAACTTTGTCCGACGAAAATTTTGTCCGATAAGGTATGTTAAACGTATTGGCCAAGTTTCACCTCAATAGCAAGTACCGGGGTATGCAATATTTGGTAAATTCAAAATGGCAGCAAAAAGGTGTTCACGGGAAACGATGGGCTTTAAAATGTGGAAAGTAATAAAGTGAGGAACATATTTGGAAAGTTTCATCTTATTACAAATGTTTTTGAGGTGCCTGAAAGTTTTCGGTCAAATCTTACATTAAAAGAAAAAAAAAAGTTATTATGGGTCAAAAATAGCAAAACCATATAATATATATTTTTATGGAACAATACTATAGTAGTACAATTATAAATAAAATTGTTCGTCGAGTTAAAAAGGACATTGAGATGACTACATTGTCCTTTGAAAGCGTTTAAAAATCAAAAAGTAACCTTCGGTCTTGTTTTTACACTCCACTTATCTTTACCTGAAAGGGAATTCTTTTCAAGTAATTGAACGTTATGTAGAATTACTTCATGTCCAATCTTTCATCATATTTTCGGATCTGATTTTTTCTATTCTTTTGTCCGGCTATTAATACAGCATCTTCTTTTCATCCATTTAACAAGCATATCAAAGCAAAATACAAAGAATTCTACGAATGTTATCACACTTGCTCCAAGACATAATCCAATATTTCCACCAATACTTCCTGCAATAAAAAAAATATAAATGAAGAAGCAGAGTGCTACAAATTGAAGACTTTACACGACTTAAAATGAACGCAAAAAAGTTCCTAAAACATTGCATCCAACTTTTACGCTGGTTATAATTTGAGAATGTTGGCAATAAGTAGTGCAATTTCAACCTCGTCCCCAGGGCATCTTGTATCTTTTCTGACCCCGGGACGGCGATACGAACATGGCCCTGGAGGAGGCCTCGTCACGTGACCCTCGAATACACAGTTTTTCTGTGTGTAATATTTAATGAGATTTGTCTCAATTAACCAAAGTTTTATATATAACCTTGCAGAGCTAAGCGAGCTCGGCGTTTTACGTCACAGATACGTGCGGCGAGTTTGTATTGATTCCTCTCATACGCAACACACAAACTGCTCGCATATTGCCCTTGATTGTTTTCTAAATGTTACAATCATGTTATTTAGGCTGCTGTTTACTTGAAGAAATTCAAGCAATTTAGTTATGTGTATTTTACTGAATTGGTTGGCTAGCAAGCACTGGGTTGCAAAACTTGTAGCTAGGGGAAACTTGGAAATTGGTAAATGATTTGCCCACCTGACCATAGCACTTCGTTGGTTCTCTAAGGTACAAATATGGCTACATAATTTTCAAATGGTCGCGTCATTCTAGGTGCCTGACTGAAAGTAGCTAGGCAAAAATTTAACTTCATATTAAAACATTTACATTTTTTATTCATTTTGGCTGAACTTTAGAATTCTTATTTACTTTACTGTAAGTTCATACCTGTGTCTGCATTAGCTGCTTTTATATGATGACCAAGATTTTGCTGTACGAGTCCCAAAGTTGCTTTTTTATTATTTTTTTGCACAAAATTTATTTAAACAATAGTTAACTGAAACTGAATTCGTATATGGTGGACTCACTGCTTGCAGTTATATTGGGTGAAAAAGGCTTCAAAATAGTATTTACTTTAGAAGTCTTTTTTGCTTTTACATTTTGTGGCCCTAACATTTCCAAAAAGCCACCCATTACTGATAAATTCTGCTTTTTCTTTTCCTAATGACTTACTCAACAAGCTCACATTTTATCGCACACACAGATATACAAAAACAAGTCCACATGTGATCTGTTTTGTCGATTCAATGTATCACTGCCTTAATAGTTTAGAAAGAATTGGTATACGACTTTACCAACAGCAAAGTATTGCTACCTTAAAAGAATAAAATGTTTGGGGAATAATTATTTGAGGAAATTATTTTGGGGATTTTGGACCAAAATTAGTTCCATAAAGTTTTAGAGCTCATCAAAATTCTGCTGCGGTTCAAAAAACGATTTTTAATTGATATATACATCTATTTATTGTTACTATTGTGCTTGGAAAATATTTAAAATGCCAAACTAGCTAACCGTGAAGATTAATTCAGTATTCTCATAAGAGCATCCAATCACAAAAATATATCAGATATAAAAGATATTCTTTGCAACTAAATTTTTCGTTTACTGGCATAATTTTAGGTTGAATCTTATCTGACCTATTTCTGAGGTTATAATAGCTTTTAAAATTTTCTGCACCTGTATCTTAGTCAAAATTGATATGCTGTCAAAAACGGCTTATCGGCGTCTCTGAAAAGGGTTAAATTCTGAAACTCAGAAAGTATGATGATAATAGAACTATTTTTTGGCTCAATTTCATCAAACCAATCTAAAACCATATCATACCAAATCTCAAGTCAATATTTTAATTTTTACTGAAGTTATATACTCGGTTTAGACTTTTTTTGTTATTTTTTTATGTTCACTGCTTTGGAATTAGTATTAAAACTCTTGAGATAATATATCAGAGTGGTGAGCTGTTTAATATCTACCACTATCTTCAGTACATCCTGGATTTAACCATATACCAGATTGAGCGCTCAATCAAAGTGTGACTTAAAATTTGATTGAGTTCGATTTTCTGAAATTTCTTCATAGCGTGTTAAAAAAGGCCTAGCAAGAATCAGTTTAAGAAAATCTTCCTACCTTTTCTCTTCCTCAAAATGGCTGTGTAATTTTTTTATGCCTCGTGCAAAATTATCTTTTATCGGATTGGTCTAAAAGTACTCCATAACAAGTTTCAAGTCAATAACTTTATTTTTTTACTGAACTTATTGCACTTTGGATTTTCTTGAATTAGGCCGGGTAAATTTGCAGTCAATGATAAAATGGCTCCGACGGTTAACCTACTGGCTTTTTTTATTTTTTTATGGTAACCAAAGCATATAAAGTAATAAAACATGCCCACTAATAACAACCTGATATAATTTAAAACGTAATGATACATATATTCTGTAAAAAAAACATTTTCGACATTTTGTGCAAAATTATTTTGTCTATAAAGGACATGGGCGGCACTAGGTCTTTCAGCTAGTAATTTTATGTAACGTCATTCTTTGCATAAAGCTGAAAATTAAACCTGGCCACTTGGAAACAAGTTGAGTTTCTTTCTTTTGTTCTTATCGTGATAGTTTGCTAGGTATAGTGTGCTAGCTAGCTACTTTTCTAGTTTTATTAAACTTTCCCAGCTATTGAAATATTTCCATGTAAGCAGTATTACTTTATGATGTCTTATTTTATACTTTCATTGCTTAGTAATGCTTTTTATTAAATTTTCACTTTGAAAAAAACATGATACTGATACAGCTCCTCCGCCATTTTAATACGAACAGCTTCCTGTTCGTCACAGACTCGCCGCCTCGCCAAAATGTTTTGTATGACGCAATAATTACATGACATATCCGCGCCAATCAGGTTTCATATCGGACCAGCCTCCTCCAGGGCCATGTTCGTATCGCCGTCCCGGGGTCAGAAAAGATACAAGATGCCCTGGGGACGAGGTTGGTGCAATTTCACTGTCCGAAAAATCAATAACTAACCTAGTAAAGATGTCCATGTGACTGTGGGCGATATTGTTTCTTTTGCATACGAGATATCACTGAATGAGACATCCATTCCCACAAGGTTTTTTCCTGTAAAAAGGTTGCATATTACAGAAATTAAAACAATTTTTACAATCCTTTTCTATGAATGAACTTAGTAAATAACCAGTACTTTAGCTATACCTAACATATTCTATCGTATCCATTCTAGATAGATTCCAATTCGGTATGCTCATAATGTCAGATGTTGTTATTCTGGTACCGAGTGTGGTTTGATCAGACGAAACTTCGTATTTTGTATATTTGCACTCGACTGGACACTCCCTGTGACAGTCCATTCTCAGACGCTTGTATTTGCCTTAAAATTAAATTTGTATCAATCAAATCTTTTATTTCAATTTGCTCTTTCTTAATGTACTTTTTATTTATACACTCCCTAAAATGCACGACGCGTAGTATATTCCTATTCAGGAACTGACAAGTTAATGATTTACTATAGTTCTTACTCAGTTGTTGATCAATTACAAAGTCAAGCAGCGACTTACAATTTTAGAAGCTTGCATAATCTTTAAACATTTTTAAAAGGAAAGTCACTTTAGAAACGTCGCCTACTAAACTGTCATGTTCAAGGAATGATAAACCTTCAACAATAATGAAAATGTACTTGCCTACAAAATCCAACTCACAACTTAAGTCTTCAAACTGGCATACAGGTCTTGCACCTTAAAAATGTCATAAAAACAGATTTAATTTTCTGCTCCTCTAACGTGACGCCACTGTAATTTTATAGATATGTGTTTCGTCACTTATTTGAAAAAGAAGCTGACCCTTAAAACAGTTCTTTATTTCTAATTTAATTAGCAAGTTACATAAACTTAAATTAAAAACCTGCTATATTAACACTTAGTATAGCAGGACTATATTAAGTGTTAAGGCTGTATTTATAGCTGGGGATGGCATAAAGAGCGCAACGCTTCTTTGACTAGCCAATAATTTTTGTTAGGCATGAGATATGATTTAGTGATGAATTTTTTTTAACAATGAACAATGAGAAGATTGGTTTTGTGGTTTGACGTCATTTCCGATCCTTATGATTTAGTTTATTTATTTATTTATTTGCAAAATATTTAGACAGGATTTCATTTTAGTTAAAATAACTTCTTTTCAAACGAGTCCTGTATGTCATCCAATTAATCTTTTAAATGGAATACATTTGTATCAAGGCATTCTACAAACGTGTCAAATTCCATCACTTAGGCATCATCAGTTCGGGATGTATGGCCTTCATTCCTTAGGATTACACAAAAAAGCCCAAGTATAATAGGGTTTTGAGAATGCTTTTGATTTTCCTGCCCAGAACGAATGTAAACAAGAAAGCTTAGAAGCTTAAAGGTCATACTGTTTCTAAAATTTTCCCAACACACTGGTAAAGTTAAGTCAATTTAACGTCTCCAGTATCTAAGGCATGGAAAGTCAAAACAAAGTTTCCTAGTGGATATTCAACTTATAGTCTGCCGTTGTTGAGCATGCCAAACGAGAATCTCTCGCAAAAACAAAAACCACGAACAGAAAATTTGTAGACACGAGTCAATAAAATCAGAGATTTTTGCGGAGCTAAGCAAAGTCCATTTTCTGATTTCAATAGTTCGGGCGTATATAAAACTTCCGTCATTTCCCTTACATATAGGTCATCAATATTTTTTACTTTTTATGAAGCCCTTCTTAGTCTCACTCACACCGAGAGCTACCTAGCATAAAACTACAACTAAGCTAGCAGACAATTGGGTACTTAGGTAGCACAAAACTACCAAAGAAAATTACCTACTTAGCTGGCATAAAAGTTGACTGCAGCTAGCATAAAAGAATTTTGTGACAGATATTCTACCTTGTACAGTGAGTGAGATAATTCTGCTCTGATTAGAAATTTCCCATCACATAGCTACAATACTACTACAATATTGGCTCTAACTATGTTAGATTAAAACCAAGGACCAAAAACTTTAGCAAAACCAGCAAAAGAACATAGCTACATACATAGTAAATTTCATTGGTCGAGAAAGCAATGGATATGTTAATAAGTTATAACATTACATTGATAGCCGGTAGTTCATTTCAAAATGGCTGATATGTGTTGTGTGTATCAACAAAATCAAAGTGATGGAAATAGGTCAAACGAAATTTTTAATATCTTTTGAATCTATTAATGAAATTACATCATTTAAAAAGAAAAATAACTATTAACTTTTCTACTTTTTTCCATTTTTGACTAACTCTTGACTCATAGCTTTATCATGCTAAATTTTAGTATATCATTGAGCATATTCTGCTTCATACAGAGGTTAAAAAATCTGTACTCACTCTTTCCCTGAGAGAGAAAAACAACACAACATCTCCAAAGTATTCGTGCTTAGTCTAAAAATCACGGGTTTTTTTACATTATTATATGGATTACGTAATGTTTTATTTAAATCCAGTGAGAAATGCACATCGCGCATGGATATCAAAAGGATGCCGAAACAATAGGAATTTGAATAGAATTTTAATGCGCACTGAGAAAAGTTTAATCTCCTTCTCTATTTCTACCTTTATGCTTACAGGCTATCTATCTGCCTCTTAGTGGGCGCATGTACTTTAATAAACAAGCGTCTTCGTAGCAAGAGCTATATATGTTATTTCAACAGGTTCTCAATGATAAGACCAGTTATTTGTCTTCTGTGAGTTTCCTGGTTTACAAAGGTGTTTAATTAGACAGCATTATTACATATTTTTAATCTTGTAATAATTAAATTTATTGAATTTAGTACTGTACCACTTTACTACTGTATATACCTTTGTTTTATCTATCTATCTATCTATCTATCTATCTATCTATCTATCTATCTATCTATCTATCTATCTATCTATCTATCTATCTATCTATCTATCTATCTATCTATCTATCTATCTATCTATCTATCTATCTATCTATCTATCTATCTATCTATCTATCTATCTATCTATCTATCTATCTATCTATCTATCTATCTATCTATCTATCTATCTATCTATCTATCTATCTATCTATCTATCTATCTATCTATCTATCTATCTATCTATCTATCTATCTATCTATCTATCTATCTATCTATCTATCTATCTATCTATCTATCTATCTATCTATCTATCTATCTATCTATCTATCTATCTATCTATCTATCTATCTATCTATCTATCTATCTATCTATCTATCTATCTATCTATCTATCTATCTATCTATCTATCTATCTATCTCTAACATTTTGGGTGAAAAAAAGATGATCATTAAACAAACAATCTGTAAAGAGATACCAGGAGTTAGTTTTTGCTCGACAATGTGGCCTATACGAAGATTTTTGCGCGACAAAACTGTTAATTTAACAATTCGTTGAAATGCACTCTTGCCTGCATAGCTTGCTGGTATTTGCGTGTGAATCCGCCTAAATTATAAGCAAACGCGAATTTAGTACGATATCTATTTTAATTTCCCAGTGAAGTCATGCACATAAAGTTTGTTTACCTTTATTAATTCTCCAACTAACTTGTCAAATGGGCTAATTATGAACTTTTGGTAATAGAAGTAGAAAATGGCATTTATTTTATACCCATTGGGCTTATTAAAGTTACTGGTTTACATTCTTTTGTGATGTTCAGCTAGCTAAAGTTGATTGATTTGGATTTTATATTTTAGCTACACTAGCATTTGGTTACTACTAGCTAGTTGGAGCTTTAACCAATAATGTTAACATATATACACACTTTATTCTTTGTTCTTTGGATATCTTATATTTATTAAAATATCTATAAATAACATTATGACTTGGTGATCCTGAGCATGTTCGGTTAAATATTGGTCTTCATCATGTTATATATTTAACAAAATATGTAATAAGAGCAATGCAATCATCCAAGGTTAAAACATGCTTGTTCATAAGTACCCTTGAGCCTGTAAGAAAGTTACAGTTGTAGCTACAGAAAATTGTTGTTGTTTTTTAAACTCAAAAATTGTTCTGTCAATAACTAGCTATATAATATTATTTCTATAAGTATTGCCAGAGTTTTATCCCACGTCGGGTAGATACAACTATGGGTATTGTCATTTATTTGTATCAACAGCAAAGTCCAAAAAAATTTATGTAAAAATATTTTTTATTTTAATCAAATAACAATAAATATGCATTTTTTTTTCGGGGGGGGGGGGGGGGGGGTTTACTGAAAGTTATATAAAATTTCAGTAAACTAGGTAACATGTTAGACCTAACAGTATAGAATGTAAACTTTTTGGAGGAGTAAGAAGCAATATGTTTGTTGGCTATAGTTAGCTAGCTAGCCAACATTAAAGTTGCCATATATACGCACTTAGTATCAATAAATATCCATAATTCACACACTACCACTACTAATACCCTCCATATACTTTTATCCATTACGATTCTTCCAATATGGCAGTTTAAAATTATAAAACCAACATTTGTTGATAACTAAGGCCAGAACAGCTAGTAAACAACTTGGCGTCCTGAACTTTATCTAAACTAACCTCGTTTTCATGCAATATTTTAACTTCTTACAACCACGGCTGATCATGAAAAGGCAATGTTGAAGAAGGCTTATTGATAAACTGCCTTACATTTTACTTACAATATCGTGCTTTCGGCCATTTATCACGAGTAAGAAATGGTTAGGCAAAATCTTGCTATCTAAACCAAACAGTCATACTTTGCTTCGCAGTATAACTCTAAAAAACACTTTATATTTCGTACCTGGTAAGTGTATAAAATGCAAAGGAAGACAACCACATTTTTCTTTCACTTTCTTCATCATGCAATCAGCTTCGCACATTGGTTTCGAATAAATCGTACTGTTCACAATAGAGTATAGTTGTTCATCTACGCATTTACTTTTGTACGGGGATTTTAAAAGTTGCAGCTGTATAAAAACAAATTATTTATTTATAGATTATAAACTCAACTTACTGCAAATTACAGAAATATTTTATTGCACCAATGCACTGAAGCACTATTATGTACGTTAAACACTAACGTAGAACATAGACTTACGTTGCTCATTTTAATATGGATAAAGCTCATTGTCCCTGGTTGAATTTGGTACCAAAGTTGAACGTTGCTGAATTAAATGGCGTTCCGAAGGGATGTACAAACACCGCTAAGCCTTGATATGGAACTCTGCTAGTTAGCAAATCGTCTTCGTGAATATCAATACAAATGTAAACCAAATCCTTCTCCCGCTTCATTTACATGCAACCTATTCTCCAACTGATAATACGAAATTAAACTGTTGACAAAGACCATATTTATCAGAAAAAATCGTTGTGAAATTTACGTCTGTGCATTTTGTATTCCCGAAAAGAACACGGCTCCCTGCTTAGAGCAATAACAACAGGGTCATCCATCATATCTGGATTTCCAACTCCAGATGTTTAGCAAAACTCAATGGAGATATTATACCTCGACCGTTAACTGCTGGGTTAATTCAGTAATGTCAGTATCACTTAATCCCAATTTGTGTATTTTTTGTTTTGACACTGAGTTTAGGTTGCAGATTGTAACAGTCGGAAACTCAACCAGCTCAACCCCAAATATTTCTTCACGTATTGAAACGGTTCTGTATTCTAGAAAATCTGTTATGGTTCTCAAAAAGGAAAATAGACAATGTAAACGATCCGCACAGCAACAACAACCAAAGAATTCTTCTGATACCTTTTGATTCAAATATAAAATGTAAACCAAATCCTTCTCCCGCTTCATTTACATGCAACCTATTCTCCAACTGATAATACGAATTAAACTGTTGACAAAGACCATATTTATCAGAAAAAATCGTTGTGAAATTTACGTCTGTGCATTTTGTATTCCGAAAAGAACACGGCTCCCTGCTTAGAGCAATAACAACAGGGTCATCCATCATATCTGGGATTTCCAACTCCAGATGTTTAGCAAAACTCAATGGAGATATTATACCTCGACCGTATAACTGCTGCATGATTGTCATGGTCTTTGTGTGGTTGGGATTCATTGTTTTGTTCCTGAAGCTTTTGTACAATTCAGTAATGTCAGTATCACTTAATCCCAATTTGTGTATTTTTTGTTTTTGACACTGAGTTTAGGTTGCAGATTGTAACAGTCGGAAACTCAACCAGCTCAACCCCAAATATTTCTTCACGTATTGAAACGGTTCTGTATTCTAGAAATCTGTTATGGTTCCCTCAAAAAGGAAAATAGACAATGTAAACGATCCGCACAGCAACAACAACCAAAGAATTCTTCTGATACCTTTTGATTCAAATATAAAATGTACCCCATGCATGGAATAGGTGGTGCAAAAATCTTCCCATCGTGATTTGAAAGTGCTTGAGGTCGTAATAACTGCATCCATATTCCGGCTCAGAATTTAATTTTGAGTCTAGGATAAAAAAAACTTGCTCAAATAACATATATTCACTGTATTAAAATTATGAACACATTAGCATATCGCAAAATTCCAAAAGTTAGCGTATTTAAAGTTACAGATTTATTTTTAAAATACTTTCACAAACTGCGTAAGCACTAGCCACTTGATTAGGCGACGTAACTCAAGTTTTTATCACCTCGAACTATTTTTACGTATATACCTATATATTTGTACACAATGCCACCCTGGCGAAAAACACATTTGTACTAATTTTTGTTGCGAAGCTTCTAACATAGTTACTGTGGGACATCAAAGTTTAAACAACTACAACAATTAAACGATAATACAAGAGAAGCAAGCACAAATTAACTTTGTTAACTCTCAGAATATGGTCTGAGTGTCAAAGGTTAAGAGAGAGAGGAGGGAAAGGGGGTAAAATGCGCGAGCCTTGTAACCAAATCAACTACCTTGTACTTGCCGATAACCCCAATCACAAGATAGAAAAGATGGCAGCCTTGTTTAGAATTGTTATTATTTTTTATTATTGAACATATATTTGGCATCCATCAATATACAAATGGTTCTTCTGCCTACTTAAAATAAAAGTAATATAAAATATAAAATCTACATACATATTAAAATCTATAAAGACTCGAGAAATGTTTGTGGCGAATAAATAGAGTGGAATGAGCATGTTTGGTTGCTGACTTCAGCAAACATACCAAAAATTGCGATATATTGATTGTTGCAGGCTTTACAGACTAAAACTGTGTCAAATTATTTTTATAGATAATGAATTATCAGATTATAAACTATAATAGGGCAGCAAACATCAAAATGTATGAAACAATATCTTTCACAACATGCATGCCTGCGCGCACGCAAACATCAAAATATGCATCGTAAAGCTGTAATACAATTGAAAACGCTAGTAGAAGACAAAAATGAGAAGGAAAACCCGTATGAGCTTGGGCGTAAGGGGGCAAATTATAAAAAATAACATAAAAGAGTAATTTAGTGGGAAAACCAAATTATTGGTAAAAGACTGGTAGCCGTTTATATTTTAGCCCCCCCCCCTGAAGATTTTCACCTGTTTCAGTTTTTTTTTCATATGAACAGAAGTGTAAAACAAAGATTAAAAAGAAAATTGGAACTACTTTCTATAATAGTGAAAATCTCTCACACTGTTTTTTATGTCCAATCCTACTAAAGTTCCACCGCACAATAGTTTAGTCATTGTTTGCCTGGGTAGGTCCAAATTTTATTTTTAAAGCATTTATTAGTTATTTTGTCGCCCATCGTCGTCCCCAGGGTTTGTTGCCTGATGTCAAAGCCGCTAGCAAGTAACTGACTTGACGGCTACAAGATCTTGGTACAGGCTGATTTTCATAATCAGTATATTGGTTCTATGAATAATTAATAAGATTGTCTCTCAGTTGTAGTAAAAGCAACTTGATCGAGTCCTCGTTCTTTAGTTGCACATGGCAAGAGGACGATGAATCTTGGTTATTTATGGTTTTCAACGCTTAACTTTAGAAGTTTTATTTCAAACCAAGTTATTATTTGTCCGCCCTGAAACTATATTTTATAGTGATAAAAACATTTTAAGAAGCATTATTTATTAAAGGAATGTGGTAATGGTGATTAGATAGAGCTGATTTTGTTACATACATAACATATCGATACATAACATAGCTAACTTGTTAGTTGGCTAGCTTTTATATTTTACCAATCTAATACCTCTTTGAGACAAAGTTGTAAGTCTTAGATTGTAGCATCTACCTAGCTAGCTATATATTCAATGAGAAAACAAAAAGCTTTATCAAAGACTAGCTGGCTTAGATAGCTGAGTAACTAAGTATAAAATAAAATGTTTTCAACATCTCATGTTAGCCGGATTTTTTAATAGACAACCCAGTTGTTAAGACTAGCTGTGATTCTTGTCAAAAGTGTTGAGACACTTTTCAAAATCCCAATTATTCACACACCACATACTACAAAAAGAACCGTAATTCCGTATTTATCGCTCTTTCTGCCACTTACGGTTAGTTTTCGCATTTGTCTAAACTACTTTTCACATGGATTGTAGCTAGCTACATACAAATTTTTTTCTGCCAAAAGTTGTGTTCTTTACAAAGCTTTAAAAAGAACCTTAAAATGTCAACAATGAAAAATCAGCTAAAATAATATATTTTGTAAAAACATTTACTGTTCGATTCACCATTTTATTGGTTAATTATTTTGAACATGTCATAGTCAGGAATCCTCTCATTTTTCAATATTTTGACACGTGAATACATCATCTATGTCAGATGTAAACCAATCTTATTACAGAAAAAAGGCAAGAACCCCTGGGGAGGAGATTGGTTTGTCGCCCCGGTCACATTGTCCAAGCAATTTATATATAAAAAGTGTACTTTGCACAGAAAAAAACAGTATGAAGATTTTTTCACATAAAATCTTAAATTAGACTTCAGTAGTAGTAGGGGATGGTTATAGGTCGTTTTTAGGGTTTTCCCCGTCAAACCCCCGCTTCCACCACCTCCCCCCTCCCTCCACACCTAGCCCTCTCAAAATCGGAAAATCCGACGGCATCCGAAAATAAATCCGATAACAATCCGATTCCGACAAACCCGACAAACCCGACAATATCTAGGACATGCGCAAGCGCAACAAGTAATAATGCTGACATCAACAAAAACCAGCGCATGCGCAGTTGAGTAAGGGAAGCCCCCTTACTCGACCGCGCTAGTTGAAACCGGCCCATAATAAAAGATGAGTTGGTTCAGGAATGCTATCAGCAAACTATATGACACCGTGTCAGCACCAGTAGCAGCAACTCGCGACGCTCATGCAGATCGACTACGGAGCGTGCGGGATACAGTTACCTACTACTATAACAAGGCGAAGGAGCAAATCTCAGGAGCGACAACGCTTCATGATGAGGTCCAACGGATCACCATCCAAGACGAATATCAGGGAATCGCCGACCTCAAACACATGTTCGGAGGGGAGAAGGAGCAAGCCACGAACCAGGAGGGGATCGAGGACATCCAGAACATATTTGATGCGAATGACACGCAATTTTTGGAGGAGGGGAGACGCATCAAGACGTGGCAGTTCAACAAGAACCTCAACCAACCGCTGACGGAGGCTATCATGCAAAAAATCACGCCTCACGTAGACATGCGCGTCAAGGTAGTCTACAGTTTCAGCTGCGACATCTACCGAGGTGGTGGCGACGTGTCGGCTTATCACAAGAACAAGAGCTCCAAGTCACTCTCAAGCCTGGCGGATATCGAAGCCTTCATGGAAGAATGCGAGATGCAGCGACTCGATCTGGAAGATGCAGAGTTTTGGACCAAGGCCTACCTACCACCCGACAGAACTATCGAGACCCCCGGAGCGTACGAGGGTAAGATAGTCTTTAAGCACGTGCGGGTCAAGATCATCTCTACGAGGGAGCCCTTACTTGGATGCAGACCACTTCCAGATTGGTTGGGGGGTAAGAGGTGCATCTATAGCTTTGACAACGAGGATGAAAGAACGGACAACCTATGCCTATGGAGATGTCTCGCGGTGCACAACCGGGCAGAGCGAAAGAAGCGCGAAAAGTTCCTAACAAGGTCGGCCCTCAAACTAGCACGCGAGTACTATGAAAACCCCGAATTAAAACGTCAAGATGTACGTGCCACGAAGCTCGTAGACTTTGAGGGTATCGCTAAACGATTCGAGATCAACATCCGCGTCTTTGAACCCAAGAAGAACTCTGACAAGGCGCCATGGCGGCTCGTCTATGGTCAAAATCAGTACAAAGAGAGGTTAGACACGATCAACCTTGGTATGCTGGATGGTCACTGTTTCTATATCAAGAATATAGATGTTCTAACTCAGAGCTATGAATGCGAGGCTTGCGGTCAGATCTTCACACAAGCCTGCCACCTCACACGGCATGAGCAGCACGAGTGTGAGGGTGCAAAAACGACGATCATTTGCAAAGGTGAAAAGGTCAAACGCATGCCATGCAAGTCCGAGAAGGTCTTTTACAACGAGGGTGGTTACAACAAAGGTGGTTACAGTGACGCGACATGTCGGTGGATAGAAGCCATGTCGGCGCAAACCGGAAATCATATACACCATGCACTCTGCGGGCATGGTGGTGAACGTGTTATACGTGATCTAGGTAAGGAGGTTTACCTTGTAGACGGCTACGAGCCCCAAACCAAAACAGTCTACGAATATCACGGCTGCAAGTAGCATGGATGTCCCTGTCAACCTACCAGAACCAACGCGGATAAAAATCAGTACTTTCAAACCAAGTTCAAGGAGGACCATATTCAAAAACTGGGCTATAACATCGTGACAGCCTGGGAGTGTGAGAACCCTCCAAAAAGTAAGGGGTACCTCAAGAAAGAATTTCGCCCATACCCCCACTACATCGTGTTTGATTTTGAGGCCCTCTTAGCACCTCTGCACCAGCGGCAAACATCCGATCTAACATATCTATCGGAGCATATCCCTGTAAGTGTCGCCATACACGATAGTCTCAATGAACATCCAACGTTCATCATGCACGAGTATCCCAATGTGTTGGTTAAGAAGTTTGTTGAGCAGCTCGAGCAGAGGCAGGCCCGCATCGTTGAAGAAGTTGAAAGGTTGTACCCGAGACCTGACGACTTTGATATGCTCCCTTTCAAGAAGCAAGAAGCTTGGAACGAGTGGGTGAACCAAGTGGCGGGGATCGGGTTTAACAGCGGAAAGTATGATATCAACCTGATCAAGCGGTACTTTGTTGAGCGAATTGCTGAAAACGACGACGCGAAGGTGCACGAGAAGATCAAAGTGGCAAAGAAGGATAATGACTACATGTTCCTTACAACCTCGAGATTCAAATTCCTCGACATCAAGAACTTTCTCGCCCCTGGGATGAGTTATGCCGGCTGGTACAAGTCTCTGGAATGTGGGCTCGAAAAGCTCGTGTTCCCTTACGAATGGCTGTCAAGCTACGACAAGCTGAACCATGTCGGCCCCGTCGAGCATGAGGACTTTTATAGTAGTCTTAGCGGGAAAAATACCCTATCCCCCGAAGAGTACCAAACATTCAAGGGAGAGTTTTACAAGCGAGGCTGCGTCACTATGATGGACTGGTTGGCTGACTACAATCTTGCAGACGTGGTACCTTTCGTCGAAGCAGTCGACAAGACGAGATTGCAGTACTACGAGGATGAGATTGACATTCTCAAGGATGCCGTTAGCATACCAGGTGTGTCGATGCGCTACGTTCTGAACAAGTTTCTGCGTCTACACCCTGAGTTAGAGCTCTACGCACCGGGGGATCCCTGCAAGCACAAATGCAAAGAGGACTGCTTCAAAGCCCGATGCAAGGCCTGCATCGAAGTCCAAAAAACCTGCGGTGAGTGCACGAGAAACGAGGCCTATGAGCTCTTGCAGACTGGGATGGTCGGCGGTCCCGCGATCGTCTTTTGCAGGTACCACGAGAGGGATGTGACAGCTATAAGATCTCACATATACAACGAACCCCACGAATGCTAGACCATTCTGGGGTACGACGCCAACATGCTCTACCCGAGTACCCTGCTGCAAGATTTCCCCTGCGGGAAGGAAAAGCTGATAAAGATTTCTGACCCCGTTGAGGGATTGGAAGCTCTGGAGCAAGGTGTTCTAGATGGCTCACTCTTTGGGTTTACGCAAGTAGATATAGAAGTGCCCCCAGAGCTGTATGACAAGTTTAGCAAGATGTCCCCGCTATTTGTCGTTAAAGAGATACCTGGCACCCAAATCCCCGAGCATATGCACGAGTACCTGACCAAGACGGGGCGCAAACGTGTTCCAGGAACCAAGAAGCTCTTGGGTTTGATGAAAGCTGAAAAGATTCTGTTGTATACTCCCGTGCTAAAGTGGTACCTTGAGCATGGGCTAAAAGTCACCGCTTTTTATCAGTTCCTCAAGTACTCTAGAGGTAAGCCATTCGCGTGGTTCCCGGAAGAGATTGCAGAGGCAAGACGTCAAGCAGATAAAGACCCTGACAAGCGCATCGCGGGTGATACAGCCAAGTTGAAGGGGAACAGCTTCTATGGCAAGATGATCGAGGACCTAGCGAGGCACGCCAACACCACGTTCACGAGAAATGAAAAGGAGGAAGATACAGCAGTGAGAAGCCCGTACCTTGAAGACCTTGAAGAGATCGGAGACGCGTACGAGATCCGCAAGGGTAGGCACGGGGTTAGCATAGATAGAGCCTACCAGTGTGGCATTGCCGTCTACCAACTAGCCAAGTTGCGCATGCTCGAGTTCTATTACGATTTTCTGGACAAGTATGTAGACCGTCGAGACTTTGAATATGTGTACATGGACACCGATAGCGCGTATTTTGCCATCTCTGGAGATGAGCTGCGAGATGTTGTTCGCCCTGAATCCCTGATGGCATACGACACAGACGTGGAGAACTGGCTTGTTACCGACAAGCACTCGAGTCGAACGGGAGGGTTGTTCAAACCTGAATTCATCGGGTCTAGGATGATTGCTTTGACGGCAAAGTGCTACTTTGTTGAAGGTCAAAAAGGTACAAAGTTCTCGTGTAAAGGCATGTCCAAGCGTCAGAACGAATTGACATGGTCAAGGTACCTAGGAGCTTTAAAGGGTGAGCTAGATACCGCTAAAAATGTAGGTTTCAGGGTGCACAACCAGGGGATGGTGACGTACGAGCAGAACAAGCTGGGACTCTCTGCATTTTACGATAAACGAGTTGTACATGACGATGATGTACATACATCTCCGCTAGTGTTGTGAATAGTAGCTCGTTAGATGGTTGTTCACCAACCATCTAACAAAATGGAAATATGTCTATGTCTAGCCATACTACTGCCGTATGTCTTGATTATACTCATCTTCTTCCGCTATCGTCGTATAATAAAAACGATGTCTGATATTGCCGAGATATTTGATGATGTGGACACCCCACCTCCACAAGCGCAGCTACTGCAAAAGCAACCCATTCACAAACGTCAAGCTTTAAAAGAGGCCATACGTCGTGGGCAAAAGCACTTACTCCCGAAAAAGTGTACCGAGGCATCACTCGATAAAGCCTCACCAGAGGCTATCGAAAAGATTCACAATGACTTCACCCAACGCGAACTCCAGGAGAAGGGTGAAAAGACAGCCAAAGCGCTGTCGTCACAAGCTATCAGCATGTACAGCAAAGTTGTAGGGCGTGTGGTGCAGCTTGACAGCGCAGAGAGTCTTTGTAAAGATATTGAAGAGGACCCTATTATCAAGGATAGTATGGCTGACTTGGGTCTTCTCGTCTACTCTGCTTTTGGAAAGTTTTTGACACCCGTTCTACTAGTTGCACACACAGTTAACCACTGTCAACTCTCCATGTCCAAGGTGGGTGAGGGGCAGGAGGATGAACAGCAAGATAAAGATGGGGAACAGTCTATCAAAGATATCAATGGACAATCTTGAACTATATGAACAATTCAAAAGCCAGGCTCTAAATTTAACCAAACTCGGTAGCATGCGGTATACGAACTGGTGTAGTCTTGCCGGGGATTTAGGCGCGCATGGTCGAGAAATTTTGACCCCTGCAGCGGATCGCTTCCCACCGCACACGTGTATTTTAGAATTTAAACCTTATATGAACGCGCTAATACAAGCAGGTAGATATGTTTCATGAAAAGAAATGATTTTTTGTAACTCTCACGAGTTATAAGAAATGATTGAAGATCAGAAACAAGAATCTAACCAAGTAATTATCAAGAAGAACGAGGGTCGTGTTGCTGCTGGCAAGAGACTTGCCGAGTGGAACCGCAACAAGAAGGCCAACCTACCGAAGAACGTGGGCAAATGTACTTCCCAAGAGGGTCAGGAACCTGCGACAGGTCCTCACAAGCCCCCCGGCGCATGCTATCTCTATAGCGCTGGAGGCTTAGCCGTCATAGTTTGTGTAGGAGTTGGTTTATACATTTTCCGTAAGAAGCCGACCCCGCAGCATGCCGAAACACCTGAGCCATCGCCTAGCGGCTCCGCAGGAGTACATACGCCTGACAGCTCCAACCAGAAGCAAAAACCCACGTCTCAGCCTGATATCGACATTTTCAAGATGAGATAAGCTTATAATAAACCATGAGTTCAAACGTGACACCAAAAGAGAAGGAGATTATCGACATGCTCTACGAGACCGTAGTCGATCTCGGGTTCACCTTCGCGTACGCGATGGCTGGCAAAAAGTTCCTCGGTATAACGAGCCCCTCAACCAAAATGGATACCAGCGACGCCCTCAAGATGGTGGCGTACTTTTCTGCAGGTCGGGCCAGCCGTGAGATGGCTGTTCAAAAAGGTTGGCTCCCTGCGAGTACCGTTCCAAAGCCAAAATAGTTGACCACAATTCGTGTTTGCTCCTCCGAGTAAACAAGGTTCTATCTGCTACCGGCAGACAGAATAAATGCTAGACATAGTGAAAGACCCGCATACAGCGATCTTCACGGGGCCGACCTCGTGTGGTAAAACGCAGCTTGTCCTGGACCTCCTGGAGAATAAATACAAGCAACATTTCAACAACATTGTCATACTTTGCCCTACCCTGCGGTGGAATACCACTTATCTTGAACGAGCATCACTATGGAAGGAAGATTACATATTCCTGATAGAGCCCAAGGATCTTCGACTGGATCGAGAAACTATCGAAGCTCCTAGCGGGCGAGGAGACGCTCTTTATCATCGATGGCATGATTGCGGACGAGAACCTTGACAAAAAGCGACAACCTCTGCTCGAGCTCGCTATCAGTGGTCGCCACAAGAAGCATAGCCTATGGCTACTCACGCAGTCGTAAACGGCCATCCCCAAGAACCTCCACAGGCAGATGAAACAGCTCTTTATGTGGTACCCTCATATCCGATCGGACATGAAGATGATAGACGAGGAAACCAACATGATCGACGACTGGAGCGTGATCAAAGCTGGATTGAAAAGATCGAAACACGCTTGCTTGTATGTGAGGTTGGAGCACCCCAGGAGTTGGAAGATTTTGAAGTGAGCGACCACCCCACTCAACAAAAGCCGCACTTCGTATTACCCTGGGTGGTGGGGTTCTAAACCCCACCAGGGAGCATCAAAACAATCATGATGCATTCGTTACATTGGAGGTGCCCTGGTTGTGCACTTTATACCTTCCTCCTGAATTTTGTATAGATTCGTCCATACAAAAGATTTTCGGATGCCAAAATCATTACAAGTCAAAAATGTCTTCGCAAATTACTCTATTCAACGCAGTGCCCGTGGGAGCCATCGAGACCTTATTCGATGAGCACTCGCAACTTCATTTCAAGCGTGCCGATCTTGGTAGATTTTTGGGGATTGCCGATATAAAAGCATCATATAAGGACGTGAAAACCACACCTCGCCGTGATATCAGTGGGGTGGCTTCAATCCACCCCGGTCAGGTATGCAAGGAGGCGGGAAAAAATTGGCATTATGCCTTTGTTACCCTAGGAGGAGCCATCGAAATTACTGTAAGATCAAGAAAACCCAAGGCAGTAGATTTGACAAAATGGCTAGCCGGGAAAGGGGTGGAAAAACTACAAGACGAGCTCGAGAAGCAGCGTCAGACCATCGAGAACGGAGAGATGGCCCTGGCATTCCTTAATGATGAAATTGAGGATAAGGACAACCAGCTCATGATACTCGGGGATGACGTCGAAGACAGGGACCAACAACTTGTGGTGCTGGGGGACGACCTCGAGCAAAGGGACGTGGCCATCACCAACCTTGAAGACGACCTCGAACAAATGGATGAAGAAATCGTTGAACTACGAGAAAGACACGTCCCTCATCGTTATCCTTATGACAACATGCTATGCGTGGCTAACAAGAATGATCCTCATGATAGACATCCTTACTACATGATCAGATGTCAACGTAGACGGCAGGGTAAGAGCATGGGAATACTGATGACAAATTACCCCAATAGCACTATACTCGGGAGATGTGACGATCCTAATGCGATACACACCTGGTGTCGGTTTAAGGAGGACATCCTGGGGGCTGCGAACTCTTACAAAAACCATTTCAGCCTGCCCGACGATAATGCGCGTGAGTTGTTCGAAGGAATGTTCGACATTGATATGGCTTAGCCCCGAGATTTTTTTTTTTTGTAGCTCTCACAAGCCACAAAAACAGAGTCGCGGGTTATAAGCGGGAAGCGGGGCTAAAAGCTATTCAGAGACTTGTCCCCAACAAGTACAAAATGCGGAAAGGTGACGCTATAACAGACCCTGGGGGTGTACTTGGTCTGAGTACACCCAACCAAATACAGTTTTGCTGACAGAGCCAGGCCTATATTGCTTCCTCCTGAATTTTTGCATAGATTCGTCCATACAAAATATTTTCAGCTTCTAAAATAAGTACAAGTCAAAAATGTCTTCGCAACAAATTACTCTATTCAACGCAGTGCCCGCGGGAGCAATCGAGACCTTATTCGATGAGCACTCGCAACCTCATTTCAAACGTGCTGATCTCAGGAGATTTCTAGGGATTGCTGACATAGCGCGCAATTTTAAATATTTGGCTGAGGTAGCTACAACAAGAAAAAATATTCAGGGTGGGGTGGCACCCGCCCCCCAAATGCCGACCAAAAATAGCCATGACGTCTTCATCACATTAGATGGCGCCCTGGAGATTGCTGCCAAATCAAGAAAGCCCAAAGCTGTAGAGCTAATCAGATGGCTAACCGGGAAGGGAGTGGAAAAATTACAAGATGAGCTCGGGGAGCAGCGCAAGCTAGTAGAAGAACAGAGCCAAGCCCTGGCGCTCCTTGCGGACAACCTTGAACAAAAGGTTGAAGAAATCGTTGAACTACGAGAAAGATATGTCCCTCATCGTTACCCTTATGACACTGTGCTATGCGTGGCTAACAAGAATGAAATTCAGGATCAACATCCCTACTACATGATCAGATGTCAACGTAGACAGCAGGATAAACAGCTGGATTTACTGAAGGAGAAGTACCCCAAGAGCACTATGCTCGGGATATGTGAAGATCCCAACGCTGTCCACACCTGGTGTCGGTTCAAGGATGACGCCTTAGGGCCTGACAATTATTACAGAAACAGCTTCACCTTGCCCGACGATATGCGCGAGCTTTTTGAAAATATGTTCGATATAGACATGGAATAAGCGCACATATTTTTTTTAGCTTGATCGAGCCACAAAAACATTTACCACTCTTTGACATGCTCCGGAGGTACTTCAACATCTTCCGGGATCAGCATCAACTCTTCTGACACGAAGCTTCGATCAGGTGCTCCTGCGGAGCCGCTTGGAGGATTTTGAAGTGAGCGACGCTATTACAGGAGATAAACCCTATCGCCTGGCAGCTACTGCAAAAGCAACGCGGAATCGCCTAGCGGCTCCACAGGAGTACGGAGTTCCGGCTCCACAAGAGTATGCAGTTCCGGCTCCACAGGAGTACTGACGGAACCAGGTCTTTATATCTTCCTCCTGAATTTTGTATAGATTCGTCCATACAAAAGATTGTCGGATGCCAAAATCATTACAAGTCAAAAATGTCTTCGCAAATTACTCTATTCAACGCAGTGCCCGCGGGAGTCATCGAGACCTTATTCGATGAGCACTCGCAACCTCATTTCAAGCGTGCTGATCTTGGTAGGTTTCTGGGAATTCATAACATAAAAGCAACATACGGGGGTGTAAAAACAACACCTCGTTGTGATATCATGGGGGTAGGGCAGCCCTACCACTTTGGTAGACCGAAAAATTCCACCGATCTGTTCGTGACAATGGCTGGTGCGATAGAAATCACAAGCCGCTCAAGAAAACCTAAAGCAGTAGCTTTGACAAAATGGCTAGCCGGGAAAGGGGTGGAAAAACTACAGGATGAGCTCAAGAAGCAGCTCAAGACCATCGAGGAGCAGAGCCAAGCCCTGGCGCTCCTTAATAACGACCTTGAACAAAGGGACCTAACCATCTCCAACTTAGAGGAGGATCTCCAGGAGAGTGAAGAAGAAATGGGTGAGTTGAATCAGAGATACGTCCCTCATCGTTATCCTTATGACAACATGCTATGCGTGGCTAACAAGAATGATCCTCATGAACAACATCCCTACTACATGATCAGATGTCAACATAGACAGCAGGGTAAGAGCCTGGGTAAACTGATGACAAAGTACCCCAAGAGCACTATACTCGGGAGATGCGAAGATCCCAACGCCGTGCATGCTTGGTATCGGTTCAAGGAGGACACCCTGGGGGCTGCGAACTATTACAAGAACCATTTCAGCCTACCCGACGATGGTACCCGGGAGTTGTTTGAGGGAATGTTTGACATTGATATGGCTTAGCCCCGAGATTTTTTTTTTGTGACTCTTGTGAATCACAAAAACAACACATTTACCATTCTTTGACATGCTCTGGAGGTACTTGAACATCTTCCGGTACTAGCATCAACTCCTCTGACACAAAACTACGTTCGGGCCCACTGTTGAGATAGTACAACAGACGGGTGCCTGTCACGATATGATCGAGTCTATACGTTTTCTTGCTCCAACATGCGTCAGTGGCACGTCTTTTCCCATCACCATGCTCTTCTCCAGGTTGTAGAAGATACAAGTAGAGACCATCCTCATGTAACGGCTTTTCCTGTGGATATTGCTGCCCGTCTTTCGTAAGCGGAACTTCCTCGAGCTTGATCGCTTTCGAGGGTTTCATATCGATCATAGATGTTTTGGTGTTGTTCAAACTTTTAACGATAGTGTACAGATGCTTGACCCAAGTGGTACTAGTCTCGTCAGAGACCAACTCTTGCGCATCTTGAGGTTTGAACAGTCTCTCCGCGAGCACCTTATTGTAAGATTCGACAAACGCCGTAAAAGTGTGGTGGTACTTGGTGGTTGCGCGCTTTCATTCGACGCCCTTACCCTCTAGGAGTTTCGTAACGTCAGACTTGAACTCACTACCGTTGTCGCATTGGAATGTCTTGGGATATCGGAGAGGTCCTGCTTTGCCTCCGGGCTTCGCGTAAATGTCCTTGATCATGTCAGCGACTTCGCTGGCCTTTTTGGTGCGTAGGGGCCTGACTTCCTTATAGCGAGAGGCTACATCGATGCCCGTCAAAATGTATTTGTACGTATTGCCGTACAGCCTGTCGTGGGGCATGTAGAGCAAGTCAAACTGATGCATTTCATTAGGCTTCGTGATGGTGAAATGAGGGTAGTCGATGCGCTTGGGTCCTCGAATATGTCTAAGCCAGAGCAGTTGACAAGTCAGCCAATGAGTAACCCTCTTTTTGGATAGACTACTCTCCTTCGCGAGTAATTTGATGGCTTTCCGTCCAGTCCAGAGATGCTCCGGAGAGTAATAGATTTGGCTGAGAAACTCAGCCTCCTCCTTGGTAAATAATTTTGACATGTCTTTATTATACATGTCAAAAATCTTACAGATAACTCTTGTGGAGCCGGAACTGCGTTCCGCGTTGCTGCTAGGCGAATTTGTACGCGATCACCCCTAGAAGGGTTAAGGAGCCAACGATGAACGTCAGCTCACCATCTTGCTGTTGTTTGGAAGGTTTATAGTAGTCAGATAGTTTTGGAGCTTTCTCTAGCGTCGCAATGTAGTACTGGTATAGATCGTCATCCAACTCCTTCAAACTCTCCCCCGCTTGACGTTGTAGATCCCGCTGCTTGTTGTACCAGTCAATCTTTGCCTGTCTATCTCTGATCCACTGTGCTTGAGCAGTATTGAGCTTTTCTACCGCTTCGTCATGCCTCTTTCGCTCTTCTTCACCATGGCCCGAGAGCTTGGAGAATAGATAGTTTGTACCACTGAATGCCAACGCGTTTATCAACGCACCCCCTGCCATGATTGCTAGAGTTGCCATGTTTATTGTTTGGTCTTCTCGCAGTCTTTGCATCGGGTCCTCTCCCTTTCATGGGGGCATATCTGACTGCCCTTGCAGTCTTTGCATCGGGCTCTTTGTTTTTCATGGGGGCATATTTGACTACCCTTGCAGTCCTTGCACTGGGCTTTCTGTTTTTCATGGGGGCATATTTGACTGCCCTTGCAGTCTTTGCACTTGGACCTCTCCCTTTCATGGGGGCATATCTGACTGCCCTTGCAGTCTTTGCAGAAAGCTCTCACCCTTTCATGGTGGCAGATTTGACTACCTTTACAATCCTTGCACTGTTCCATCACCCTTTCATGGGGGCATTTGTTTTTGGTACGCCACTGTTTCTTTTTATTCAGGCATTTCATGCACTGTTTTGCTTGCCTACCATTTTTCATCACCTTGAATGCATCTGGTGAAAGGCTCTTTTTACACCTTGAACAGCTCTTGCTTTCCATATTATTTTGTATTTTATCCCATGGGGTACATACAAAATTGTGCTCACTACCATTTACTTTCAATACTCCACTCCGTGGAATCGCCCATCCAAGATGTTAAGCTGCGCGTCTTGCAGCAAATACACATAGCACTTGAAATCCCCGGTACTTCCGTCAGCTTTCTTGGTCATGTGGAAAGTTATACCATCGCTTAACCCCTGCAATGGTCTACCCGATCCATGCAGGGTATTATCTGGAGAGCTTCGAAAATCGATGAAGAGCGCGTATCTCTCAGTCATGAACTGCCCGATCGTGACCTCAATGTCATGGCTACCAAACAATTCAAAGACTTGTTCAAGATGATCCTTTGGTAGCATGGCGTGGCTATACAGTTCATTAGGCTCACCTTCAACAGTAATCGAGATTCTTTCGATCTTGGGGTTATAGAACACCTCGTTTACACCAGCGTAGGCTTTGACTTTTCCAGGGTCAACGAATAGTAGTAGCACTCCCTTGAGACTCTTGGCGGGTGTATCGATCTGGAGGTTATAGCTGGTATCAGACTTTTTAATAGTGACCACCTTGCTGCGGAGTACCCGTTCGTATGGAAAAGCGAGTCTCGAATATCGTGACATCATAGCACTGCTAAGCCCCTCGTGGTGCACTTTGTCAAACTCTAGGGCGATGTTGGTAATCTTGTATTGGGCATCCGCTGGATTGGCTGCCGTAGACCCTGATGCCGCTGTGCCTCCATCTTTGATGATGTCACCATAAGGGCTGAAATGCAGGACGAATTGTAGCCTGTCATGGAGTCCTCCCTGGTAGAAGGGTAGGTCTGTCGTCAACTCAAACATCTTACCCAGCGGGATGCAAAAGGTGTTGCCATAAGCCGCAACGATCGCTTTTTCCTCGAGCGTACCGACATGGTCCGTTGCTTTTACCTGGAGGGCCCTGATTGTACCGTCATTAGGGTTGATGCCTTCCAGAATGAGGTTGTTTTCTCTCTCAAACTTGGGGAGCCACAAGTCGCGGTACACTGCCAGGGTGTTGTAGTCGCTAATGTTCTGCACCTCGTTGCCATTCAAGGTGATACGTAGGTTTTGCACCAGGGCCTTGCCAATGTTGCTGACAATGGTTCTCTTCGTGTTCGTACCCTCAAGCTCCAGGTTGAAAAGGAGTTTGAGAGAGCCTGGGAAAATGACGTCGTCCCGCCCCATGTTTGGTATATCGACGTACAAGTCCTCGTTCTGGTTGATCGTCGACGGGACGTGACTTACTTTAACACGCTGCTTCTTACCTTTCATGCCCAGCATAGTCTTGACTTCTGCATAAGGATCTAGCTTAGTTCCGTACATGTTTATTAGTAGGGTCTTGCGGGTTGAATAAATGCCGATTAATCCAGCATACGAAGGAGACGACTTTACGCAAGAGGAAAACATTTCAGACGACGCGGAGCAGGATGGATCTTTCAGTAGGCCTGAGGACCTACCCATCCAGCCTGATGCCACGACAGCGAGATCGCCAGAAGAACAGGGTCAACAAGACACCATGACAAGGCAGAGGGGAGAGCTACTAAAATCAAAGGTCGACGCTCTCTATGAACACCTTGGTGAGGAGCTGGGGCAGCCAAGCGCGAGATGGTACAACTTGTTTGAGGCACGAGGAAACCAGCTTCTTTTCGATGGCATAGAGATCACGAAAAAGAATGGTGAATTGAGGAGCGTTGGCGAGATACGGAGGAGTTTAGGTACAAAGCGCTTGCAAGCCCTGGGGTTTACCGACTATACTACACCAAACAAAGGCAGTAAAACAAGGTCTCAGAAACTCCTTAACGATATTGATCACGTTATCTCTGAAGAGAGGGTCGATGATATCGAAATGATGCCCTTTGTGGAGAACGTCCTTGATGAAACGGAGAGCCTGATCGAAGATACTTCATTTGGTGGTACCGAAGCCTTCACAGAGCGTGAAAGAAGAGGGCTCGATCAAGAGCTTCAAACGCTAAGAGGTAACCTGAAAAACAAGATGGTTACATACGATAGCGAGATCGCCAAAGCGGAAGCCAAGGTGAAAGAACTCGAGAAGCAGAAAGCCGGGGCAGATGAGGGTAAGGTGAAAGAACTCGATGGGGAAATCAAGGAGCTTGAGGTTAAGATCAAAGAATTGAATGATAGAAAAGAGGCCACGCTGGATGCCCATGGAGTACTTTCAAAGAAAATTTACAGCCAGTTGGGGACTATCAAGGAAACGTTGATGAAAATCGCTGGAGATGACACGTCTTTGCTTCAAAAGCTTAAGATCCTCTTCAAAGAGCAGGGGCTGACGATAGCCTCCATAATCTCCGCCATTGGTCTACTGGTTTCCACCATTGTACTCGCCGTTACGGGAGGAAGTGCCGCGGTAGGTGGTGCCGGTAGTGCCGCTGGGGCGGGGAAAGGCTTCGTACAAAAACAGCTTGAAAGGCTCGGAAAGTTCCTGAAGTACCTGGCAGGTAAGGCAGGTGCGGCTCTACCAGGAATTATTGGCAGCGTTGTCTCCTTCCTTCTAAGGGTAGTGGCAACTGTTGTCGAATATGTGGCAAGGCATCTGTACATGGCCATCGCGGCTGCCGTTGGGTTTGTTGTAGTCTATGTTGGGAAGGGTAGCAGCGCGGATCGCAGTTCGAAAAAATCATAGGGCTCCTCGGTCTAGTGTGTTGATCAACACATTAGAACGTTGCGATTATTTTTTTCAGCCAGATGTAGGCAATGATCAAACCTACCCATGTTGTAATCAAGGCAGCTTTGGTATCCTCGTGCTTCGCGTCATGCGGATTTTTCCCGCCTCCTTGGATACCTGACCGGGTGTACGTAGTACGTACACCCCCTCCTTCTATTTCTTGCCTTGGAACTGCCATCACATGTCTGATGGTATGCTCGGTATGCTTGATGGGTGCGGCAGCCGCATGCTTGAGGGGCGTGGCATGCGGCTGCCCTGACAATAGGCTTGCTATTCACATCAACACGTACCCCCACATTGACATTGGCAGGTGCTATGAGGATGTTGTTGTTATACCCTGCCATTTTACCAATATGCAATTCGAGGTCCGAGGGTAGCATGTACACGCTGGGCATGACGGCAAAATTCACCGGTGTTCGAGCATATTGCAAGACCTTCTGGAATTCTATGATGTCATGTCCTACGTTCTCTTGGCGCTTTACCATGGCTTCAAATTTTTGCGTCAATATTTGCCTTGCTGTATAGTTGTCTGCACCCGAGCCGAGTAAGGATGCCTTTGCCCCTGCTTGGGACCCTAATAACAAGACCACATAGACCCTAATACTCTCACTTAGCTTAGTCAGGCCTTCCGACATCAAGCATTGACTTGTTGGTATGATGAATTTCGCCCAATCCCCTTCAACTTGGGGCCACCATCTACCATTGGTGAGTGACGCCGATACCGACTTGGTCTTGTACAGACTATTAGGGTCAGCACCATACTCTCTGCAGACTTGCGCATACCCAGATGTGGAGTAGGGATTCTTATAGCGTGAGAACCCATTGTTGAAAGACATGGGTACCTTCATCCTTGCTAAGATGCGTCGCATGTGATAGTACACGTGAAATTTGAAGATGGTATTGACAAGCGGTACGGAGCCTGTTAGATGTTTGGCAGAGATGCCCAAGGCAGTGCTTGCGCAATGACAGGCAAAGTTCACTTGGATGTTCCAGTAGTTGAGGGCTTGTCCTTTCGTCCAACCCTGTATGACAGGGTCGTTCAAGTACATACTTGTCACCTTGATGGGGTATTTGGTGAACTCAGGGAATGATACGGGGATATGCGAGTCTGCTAGCGCAGTCTGCGACTCTGTAGAGACGTACAGGTCTTGATGCTCCAAGTTGGTTATAGCAAGTGGCCATTCACCCCTGTTGGAGTGGTACTCTGCTTTCGGGTTGTAGGAGTAGATATTCATGTTTCTTTAAAAGAAACATAAAGCAACTGTACATCACCGATATATACAACCCCACGATATTCAAGCCTCATCTGGGGGAGAACACAAGGATCGCTCTAAAGTCAATCAGTATTCGACCTACGTGGTCGAACATCCACACCGAGAGCGAGATCAACATCTATAAGACGGGCGACAATCTGAGGTTGGGACCGTTGGAAGTCCTCATCTCTATTGAGCCGGGTTTATATCGAATCGAGGATCTCGCGGCTATTGTCAACAACCAAGCAGGGGGCAGGATAAAGCTATTCGTACTCACGAACGGACGCTGTAGGGTTAGAGTTAACAAGGGGTACGTTGTGATAATAGGTCAACCACTGCAGGACATTATGGGGCGGGCCTTTGATAATAAGGTGGAGTTTACAGCGGGCGATCATGACAGCTTCTACAAAACTGACGTTCACCATCGACTGCGACTCCTTTGTCCCCAGTTGGATGAAGGCGACTGCCTGCTAGATGGAAGCAAATCTAAGATTCTCGCCTTGCTACCCACTAAGGAGCTTGACGCTTGGGGAGACATGATAACCTGGAGTTTTGACACTCCAATCTACCTTCCTTTGAAGGGCTCCACAGATCAACTAGAATTCATGCTGACAGCCGAGCTTAATCACGATAATAATGTAGCCTTCGTGGGGCTAACGATGCATCTTCTTATAGAATAAATATGAGTGAAATTACAAAGCTTTATCCGAGTTTACCGAGTGCTCCTGACGAGCCCGATGAAAGTCAAGTGTACGGACTCCAGAAGATCGAGGAGGTAGAGCAGTACCTCCGCAATGAATCAAAAGAGCGGGATAAACTCGCTAAAAACTTCAAGATGCATGGGACCTGGGTTAGATTCACTGGCCATGGATTACTAGCTATAAGTGTCATCACCTCAGGTGTTGGTATTGGTAGCATGTTGTCAGGGATTGGGGTACCGCTTGCTGTCGCGATGGGTGGTATCACGATCGCTGTGGGGTTGGGACAAGCCGGTCTGCGGAATGCAGGGAAGAAGCTAGATGTCAAGTCAAAGAAGCACGAGAGCATCAGGCTACTCGCGGAGACTAAGCTCAACTCTGTTGTCGATCTAATCAGCAAGGCTGTTGAGAATGGGGTGATCAGCGACTATGAGTTCAGCTTGATCATGCAGGAGAAGCAGAAATACATGCTGCTGAAGGAGCAAGTCCGTCAACGCACGAAACAAGCCGTGAATGCCATCAATGATCGTGAGAGACAGCAGCTTGTTGCAAAGGGGCGTGAAGAGGCGAAGGAGGAGCTTATGAAAAAACTTCACTCTGCACAGTATGTAAGCTCTACCTAGAGGAACCACCTGAATATTCGTAGTCTAATATGTTGACCAACATGTTAGATCATCTGCGCAATCTCGAGCAATTCTCCAGTGTCCTGATCGATGACAAGCCCGCAGTCATGTACGACACGTCTCTGCTTTTCAGCGAGCTCTCTCGAGTATTGATCAAGATTTTTCTGCCACGCGTGAAGGGTGCATGGTTTACAATAGGGACCGTCCGTTTGCATTGAGGTGTCCTTGTACTTGACCTTGCGGATCATTTCCATAAGAGGGGCCTTGTTGAGAGTGGAATACCCCTTTAAACCCAGTGATTTTGCTTCTTTCATCATCTCTGTAACCTTCATGTTTGTTTAGGTGGCTGGAACAACCACCCAACACCTCGCTACTATTACAAGTGCGTGAAACCCTCGTCTTCGTCATCATCAGAGTCATCAGAGTCACTATAGAAGCAAGCAGCCGTAAACTCGTCAACCTTTTTGTATTTGCATTCCTCGAGATAGGTCTGCATGTAGTAGTTGGCACTTTGCCTGTAGATACTCGCCAGCTTCACGATGGTCTTACACTCGCAGCCACCCTGCGGTACCTTCTTCTTGTGGAAGTTGGTTCTAACTTTACCCTCCCACGTCTTGAGTTTAGTGCTCAGGTATCGATCTTTTTTTACGCTGGTGGTGTTTAAGGGATGTCCTCCCAAGGAAGCCACTTTGGTCAGGATTTTCTCGTATTTTTCTAACCACTCAGGGTATCCACCAAGATCGAAGGACATCGTGAGTGCGGAGTCTTCGGAGTAGCATGATACACCCCTGGAATAGACCTTTTCAGGGATCTTAAGTAGTAGCGTTGCTATGTTGCCGTCTTGGCCTTGATAACCAATAACGAATCGTTCATCCTTGCCTTTGTTTGCTGGAATGGGATCGCTCAGCACGAGGTTTTCAATATTCACTTCTTCTATATTTAGCGGAGTTGTACTGTTGTAAAAGTCCATGGTTTTGACAGTTTGCTCACCGAATTTCAACATCCGTTATTGTGGTGTTGAAATCTCAACTAGGATTCTTCTAAGTGGTCCTAGTGCAAGGACAACCGCCGCCATTGTAAGTGGTGTACTCTTGATAGCAATACCAGCAGAGCAGCTTGGTCTTTATCAGGAGTCTGCGTCCGCAGCGACATCTGTCATACTCGTCCAGTACGCGCTCACAGTCATCACAGTGATCGAGGGTCATTTATTTAAGTCATACTTATGGAGCATTTCTTGCGTTTTGAAATGGTCTGGAACATACCCGAGCGCCAGGGGATCCTTTTGAACCGCCCCGTTACACATTTCTTGCGTAATGAAAGAGTCCGGAATATCCCTGAGCACCACGGGCTCCTCCTGAACCGCCCCTGTACACATTTCTTGCGTAATGAAAGAGTCCGGGACACCCGCGAGCATCCAGGGATCCTCTTGAACCGACCTAGCGTACATTTCCCGAGTCACGAGATGGTCCGGAACACATCCGAGTACATCAGGATTCTTATCAACCGCCTTGTTGCACATTTCTTGCGTAATGAAAGAGACCGGGACAAACTCGAGCATCCGGGGATCATTGTGAACTGCCTTGGTACACATTCTCCGGGTCTTGAAATGGTCCGGAATATACTTGATTATCCCGGGATCAACCGCCATGGGGGCCATTTCTTGCATCTCGAAACCGCTTGGCACCATTTTCTTGAAAAGCCCGGGGTGCTCCCTTTTAAAAGCTCTGACACACATGTCTCTAAACGCTCTTTTGCGCATTTCACTCTTCGCCCTGTTGCGCATTTCATCTGGGCCCCGAGATGGATCTGAGCATATCAGAGCCGCGGGATCATTTTGAACCCCCCTGATACACATTTCACGAGTCTTGAAAGGGTCTAGAATATATTTGAACCAACTCATCTTTTATTATAGATAGTATCAAATAGCGCGGTCGAGTAAGGGGGCTTCCCTTACTCAACTGCGCATGCGCTGGTTTTAGTTGATGTCAGCATTATTACTTGTTGCGCTTGCGCATGTCCTAGATATTGTCGGGTTTGTCGGAATCGGATTGTTATCGGATTTATTTTCGGATGCCGTCGGATTTTCCGATTTTGAGAGGGCTAGGTGTGGAGGGAGGGGGGAGGTGGTGGAAGCGGGGGTTTGACGAGGAAAACCCTAAAACCGACCTATAACCATCCCCTACTACTACTACTTCTTGTGTGGGACCAGCCTTATCTCTTTATCTCATGAATCTTTAGTATAATACTCCTTTATTTTTATATTCTTGTGGAGTTTTTCCTTACGGAGCTTCTATTATTTATATATAGGATTATATATATACGAGATAAAAGCCCTCTATAATCAGTTTTTAGAACAAAAACATTTGTGTAGAGGGGAGTAAATGATAAAATTGTGCACGAATTAGGTTACTCTCTCAACGCACAACTGTGAATAAAAAAATCACGAAGGTACTAAGTAGATTACACTATGTACTTTGGGGGAATTTAAACGTGTGAGGGAGTGGTAGAGGGGCTTAAGTCCCCCATCCGTACTTTAAACGTTTCGGCAAACTACTATAATTTATATTTTTAGCAATATTGTTATAACCCCACTGAAAGTAGTAAAATTGGAGAAAGTATCATTATATGAATCACGTTCAAAATCCATTTATTAAATAACATTTGATTTGATTTTCGATTAATTATATACATGTATATATGTTATATATATATATATATATAGGATAATGACATGATAAAATGGACGAAAATATATTATACAAAGAAACAAGGAGAATCTTAATGTTTGTTCTTAATTTGATCCACATTTTCTTCAGAAAAAGATTTCGGGACATGTTTAAACTGTCATTTCCAATGATCGTTGTAAATGAGGGAATAAAAAATGACATGATTTTCATCGTATAGAAAAAAAGGGAAATACAAAAAAATGCCATAAATTGTTTAAAAGCAATGCAATGTAATAACACTAATATAAAGCAACAACACAATGCATAACCTTCACAATTTATACGCAATACTAACCTGGAGAATTAGATGTATGTGGAAGGTAGAAAATAGTCTGTAAGAGTCTCACGTTTGATTTCGTAAATGCTGAGAGTGTTAAATCGAATGACGACGTTAACGTTTTTAAAGAAAACGTACAATTCTTTAATCCTGATTTCATCATTTCATTAACAATTAAAATAAACAGATTCCGTTGTGTTAAATGTGGATTTGCAATCAATTGTGTTTTAATCGTTGCTATACAAAAAAAATAAGGGGTGCAATTAATCTCAAATAAGATCACTGTTTATTTTTTCTATTCAATATAACAATTATTGCGACCCTATGTCACACGACCACAATCGTGGACACAATGATTGAAATAAAGACAGTATTTTCGTAATTTTTGAAATATGGACAAAAGCTTCAAATGGTCAATATTACGCATCCAACATTCTGAAAAGTCGCTACTTGCGCACACGTAGATGAACATGGTTTAAAATTTTCTAGTGGCATTTTCTATCCTCCCGCAAAAAGATATATTCCACGTCAGGAACCACGAAGGTCCCCAAATTATGGAAAAATGGTCGTGCTGAGTTTAGCAACAATTAGAGTATAGAAACCAAATAACCTAAGTCCTAAGTGAACAACAGTGACAAGCAAACTGTATTTCAAGATGCAAGAATCCAAAGTATGTAATTACTTGTAGCGGCAAACTTCGAAATTAACTGTTTTGTTTCAATATATTTTGTCCATGATTACAGTCCAAGTCTTGGAAACTTGAAAAATAAATTATTAACACATTCTCTTTTTCTCTGCATATTCAACTGTTTTGCTTTAAATAAGAAATAAATTATAATTGTTAAGGCGCCGGGATTAATCGATTTTGTGTAAATACCATTATTATATAAATTAACATTGTTGACAAAACGAACGAGTTTTACAAAGCTTTATCCGATCCTCCTATCCTAAACATTCCTTTCAGTTTTTGTTACGGTGGAGTATTATGTACACTATAAGCAATAAACAAATTTTTCGACATTGTTGACGTTACTATGCAACCTACTCAACAAATTTAAAATACCTTATAGTCAGAAATTTTCGCGACATTTTAATTTCGCGATAAAAATTTTGGGACAATTTCGCGATTTTTATTTTCGCGATTCGTTGCCTTGAATTTTTTTCGCGACATTTAATTTTCGCGAATTTCATAGAGTTACGGAGTGGAGGAAAAACAAAATATGATTTTTAAGTACGTTTTTCTACTCTAATAATGACATCTGTAAAAGGAAGCTTTTTTTCATAAAAGGTCAATGTTATAATCAATAAGGTAGCGGAAGAACCTTTGTTTTTGATCAAGCGAGGATAGTACAACCTTTCAAACTCGCCTCGGCGTTTGCCTAAATAATGGTATTGACGTTAAGGAAAATGTCGAAACGAAATCCCATACTGTCTTTTAGACCCATGTCCTCCGACCTCTTCTGGCCTTTGGTATCTGGTTAGGAATGTCACTAGGGATAAAAGAATTAAAACTGAAGAGATTTCATAGGTGTCAGAGTTAGACAGGAAAGTTTAAAAAAAGAGGAAATTTCATAAAAAAGGAGATCGATGATTTATAACACAAAATGCCATTTAGGTTAACAGGCAAACCGCCTTCTAAAATTGTGTTTAAAAGTGCATTTCTTCCTTAATTTTCCCGGGTTTTATCAAACTGGGTATCACCAGAATTATTTTGTTGCGAAAATTTTACGTCTGCTACCCTGTGGAGTCTAAAAAATGAAGAAAAAAAGAAAATATTTCGCGGTTTTTATTTTCGCGATTTCGTCAATTAAATTTTTTTCGCGGCATTTTAATTTCGCGAAAATGCCCCAAAATCGCGAAAATCGCGAAAATTAGTTGTCGCGAAAATTTCTGACTATAAGGTAAATAATTTTTTTTTTACTTTGGCTAGACTTTGCTGAAATCAGCAAAAGTTTTAAACCTTTACGTGTTCCTCGAAAGTACATGATCCTATACATTATTTTGATCAGCGTTTCTAGCTCTGCACAATAGAGGCAACGGCCAAATAAATTTAATTAATGAAACATTTTTGCGTATGGACGGGACATCGCAATTCAAGTGACGGATCTTTTTTATTTCTTTTCAAAGTGCCGTTCCCAACGTCGTTTCCAGGGCTTCTTTTTGTAAAGCATGTCTAAATATTATCGGTAGTATAAATATTTGCTTCATAGGATTTCTCAATCCGCCCTTGTCAAAAACATAATAAACAGTTAGGTCCTTTCATAAGGTTCTATGAGCTCAAATAATCTAACAATCAAGATTGTTTGCTGAATTATGCTAGCGCCGATATTGTTTTGGATTTAATTCACCTGATCGAAAGCCATACACACTATTCCTATATTCAGGGATTCTGTAAAGTCACAAGGATCAAACCTGTACATTTTCTGTCGCTTTTTTTTTAGATTGAACTCACTGTAAATCTTGTTACGACATGATGGTATTGACATTAAGAATCGCTGATGAATTACCGGCAAGTTCTATATCATTGCTTGTGAAATGCAATGTTTAGAAAAATCTAACTAACTAATAGGATTATTTTAATCGCATAATTTAATGTTTTGAGATTCATATATATGCGACTATTTTTAAGGTGTTGTTGCCTAAAATGGATAATTCTCTCACCAAACTCGATAATTAGAGAAAACAGGATTGGTAAAAAATAACATGCACAAGAACATTAAAATTAAAATTATAAAGGTTATGTTTTCCTATTTTGCGGCATTATTGTTAAATTATTCGTGTATGGCCGTTTTCGGCAGCCGTAATTTAACCTTATGCGGTCCGGGGGGAGGGTGGGTGGGGGGTATTTTAAAAACTCTTTCCTGATCAGCATGGTTATGATACTTCCTGAGTTTTAATATTTATCTATAGGACACCTGCATGCCAAATCTTTTGGTCCCACACCTCTCAGAACCGTGGATATTGACTATTACTTGTAACAACATTACTCGTTAATATATTCGTAACCGTAAGGATTATACTTAGAAGTTGAAACTTACAACACAACTTTATTTCATTAAGTAGAATCATTCTGTAAATTTTGGACACTTGATTAATCTGATTTCTTTGGATTTTAACCAAAAATCTGGGATATTTGGTGTTTATTGTTTCTTTGGAGAAATTTCAAGCTCCGATGACCTTAGAGAAAAAGTGCTGACATAAGATTGCTGCCATTTTGATTTTATCATGACGTACTGTAAGTGTACCAAGTTTGAGTCAATTTGGACTACTCTATCAAAAGTTATTGACCCCCGGTCACAATATGTTTGAAAAACCCCGGACCGAATAGGGTTAATAAAGTACCTATACCTAGTTTGCCATTATTACAACAGTCCTAAGTCAATACCAGACCAATTTAAGCTCGGTGTCTGTTTTCGTTGTTTTTCAAACACTTATACAGATGTATGAATAGTAAATAAAAAAACAATAGAAATATGGTGCTTAGATTTGACAAATACCTAACGTAAAATTCTCTGTCTTGAATACGAACATTTTTATTTTATGTTAATGAAATTTTTGAACTTATAAAAAAGGATAAAATATCCTTCGCTGTTTTCACGTTCTATCGTTATTAAACGTGTCCGGTCTGTATTAACTTTAGCGCCATCTCATTACAAAACTTTATTGAAAGTATGTTGTTAAAGAGCTATCTAAATATAACGAAATAAAAAACATTGTTGACTGTGAGAGATGTTTTTAGGTTCTAAGAAGTATTAACGAAGGTTACAAAATGTTTTTACTAGGACAGAATGTAGAATATGTTGGGTTATAGTTTTTTATTCTTGTTATGGTAGCTGATTTAGAAGATTATACGATTTAGTCATTTTATGTTTTATATCATTTGAGGAAATTACCTTTTGTGGATGTTACTAAAAACTGAACCGAAAATGACTTAAAAATTCTTTATATATATTTGATATCCATAATCCCATGATGATCACATATCTTGTTTTTACATCAAGATCTCTAATAAAAGAAACTTTGGACTTTTTGAACAGTCCAGACAGCTATATTCTTCTAAATTTTGCATAGAAGGATACCGCTAAAAAAGCCCCGCCCCTAATAACGATGAAGGAAACATGGTATTGTATTGAAACTTAGTACACATGTTGACTAAGTCATTGGAACATCATTGGGATAAAAAAGAATTGAATGACGTCACTCCATCAGCGATGATGTCATCACAAAAAATAGAAAGATTGAATATATGACAAATTTGAAAAATTAATTCAAGACATATAGTGAAAGATTATAACCCATAAACAAATAAATATGTTTAAAAAACCTATAAGTAATGCATAAAATGAATGTAAAACAATTTCTACAAAAAATTATTTTTTTTTTATTTTTTATTTTTATTTTTTTGATACCACCTGTTTACAGATGTGTCACCATGACAACAGGTGTGACGTCATATCAAAAGTTTTGATATATTCGTGGAGCTTGTTAAATTTGATGAAAAGTCAGAACATTTTAGCCCATAATATGTCGTACTTCAAGTACTGAGAGGCCCGAATAGGGTTAACTACCTTATTTGGTGTAATACCAATCAAAAAAAATTACCCACCTTGCAAAAATTAATGTCGCTTACAACTGGCATAAAAAGGGCCGATAAGGTTCTTTCATGAGTGCGCGAATTGAAAATTCCCCCCTTTTATTATGCGAGAGAAGTCAGGCGTAAAAATAAGTAGAAACAATTTTCACTTTCTTATTACTTAGTCATCGAAACAAAAAAGAAATTGCGCATGCGCATTAATATAATTTAAGCTTTAGAACCTTAGAAATGAGTTTCTTATAAAAAAATATAAGTAACCTCCTTGAACTCTCTTTCTCTACATGTTTTTATATTGCACTAGCACCTTTGTGTTGCAAACACAACCATTTCTTTCTTCGAAGGTGCACGTCAAGTGGGCCCACATTTTGCATGTGTCGAAATCAACCCAGTTGATCATGCGACTTCTACTTGGGTCACCATCATCCTTACATATTCCACACTTTTCACCGTCTTGAGTAGGTGCAATTTCATCTGCATCATTGCTGCTAATTTTAACTTTCTTTTGAAATGCTGAAATTTATTGAACTTTACGCTTTTCTTATAATTTCCTAGAAATTCTGGCACTTGAATAAAAAAAAAAAGCATTTTTTATCAATGAACGTTCGGTTGGAGGACACTAACCAGACTTATTTTTGTGTCACCCTTAAAGGCGTATAGGCGATAAGTGTGGCAAGTTTGGTAAGGACGTCTCCCCTATATTTTCTGTTTTATCACTAAACATTGTTTCCTTTTTTGCTGAAATTGAAAAAATACATTTTCAGAAAATTTTTGCATCAGTTTGTCTCTTGTTGATAAATGCCGTCTTCCAATAATTAAAGCATTACCTTATGGAGAGACAGTAATTGAATAACAACCTGTCATTAATTCAGTTTGTAATGAAATTGTATTTTTGCTCCTCATTATCCAAATATTCTCTTTTTCAGATCAGCCATTATCGACCATCAACATTTTTAAAAAATGTTGAGCGATAGAGTAACGTTTTGAACGCCTAAATATGAGACATTCAAATGCTAATTGCTGAACTAATGAAATATTGAACTATATACTTAGTGATTTCAGAAGTTATTATATTCAAATCATCAATTTTATATAACAAGTCATGGAAATTCCAGAATTTCGAAGGTATTGAGTTAAAGATTTTATTTTTAAAAAAAATATTACTATCTGTAAAATGTGTAATTTTAATGTTTTATTTATTCAGTTGTATTGTATATACACTTTTTATAAGAATCAGAAAATTTGGCTAAGTGTTCTTAGTTTTTTACTTGTTGAGCCTGGAATTTTACATTATATTACAAATTTTTGAGATCTGAATTCTATTAATTGATTCTGTGAAAAATTCTGCGTTCAAAAATATTTCCCATGTTGTTTTTTAGAGAAAAAGAGAAAATCGATAAATTTTCAGCCTTATAAAATGTTCTTATAGAGAAAATATGTGTATGTAATTTAAGTTAGCTATGATTTAAAGTTACAATAATAATCGAGAATTGAATTTCAAAATTTTAGAATTTTCAATGATTTTGTCCCACCCAGATTATTTCTCAGATTAATGCTAATGGCGGAAATCTTTGAGCCGCAGAGCTTCTTGTTGCTCATAAAGCCAGTGGGGCAACAACAATGACTTTAAAATCTTTTTGGAACCTTCTTGGAAATTCCAAAAAAAAAAATTTCAAAAAAATGAAAATAAAAAAAATCTTAAAAATTTGTAATTCATTTTTGGATTTATTTTTTTAAAACTTAAAAAAAAAAAAAAATATTTCAAAAAAAATAAATCCAAAAAATGAATTACAAATTTTTAAGAATTTTTATTTTTTTTTTTATTTTCGTTTTTTTGAAATTTTTTTTTGGAAGTTTTGGATTGGAAGGCGTATTGGGTTTCGGAGTTTAGGATTGCTGATGCGTATTCGCTTTTCAATCTTGGTGTGAGCGGCGAAAGCTCAGAACACCCCAATACTCAATACTCCAAAATCGATTACGCACCAGATGTAGTATTTCTAGTATCGCCGTTTTTCTTCGTTGCACATGCATTGTAGTCGATTGGTTGGTAAATATGAATATAAATGTATGGAAAATAAAACAAGATGGTTGGATATAAAATGTATGGAAAAAAAAACGATAAGGTTTGCGAAAAAAAAAAAAAAATTATTAGAAAAATAGCTCGCTTGAGTTTGAACAGATCTCTTGTACTGTCACGTTGCTGAGTCTATGTATTTGTGAGATGTGTTATGATGAAATTACCGGCCTTTGTGAAGTCAGATGAATGAAGCTGATTCGTCCACGTTGTAATGACTTTGGGTTAAAACGGGAGGTGATTATCAAATCCGCGTGGAGATTATAGTGGTGATTATAAAGCAAATGTTGAATTAACGACCACGCGCACATGGCTTTTGAGCCATAATGATAGCTAGTTATTTAGGCACGGGACTATAAACCATGCCCAAACTTGTCATGTTTTATGACATTTATTACATAACTTCTCATAAATTATGTAAATAACGAGAAATCGTTTGGCTCCACGCCCTAATTGGAAGGGTATAAGAATTGTAAAAATATTTGAGAAGAACTTAGTCCTAAAGTAAAAACTGAAAAGATGGCAGGAAAAAAATCACAGAAGAGAGCAATAACATTCGAAAGTTCGACAGAAGAATCTAGTAGCTCAGATGAAGAAGTAACAACAGAAAAACTTCTTGAGCTGAAGAAAAGTCTAAAGAAAGAGATGAAAGCACACGAAAAGGTGAAGACCAGTATTAGGAAAAAGATGAAACGCCCAGATGGCACTGTTGCTACCGTAACAGAAAGAAAGTATGATATTTCTTCTGACGAAGATGGAGAACCTGCTAAAAAGATTGAGAAAGGTTCCGAGCTTAATTCAGACGATGTAACGTGTATGAAGTTAAGAAACACCATTTGCCATACGATACGTTATTTGAAATATTGGGTGGTCAATGGGTCAGTAATGCCAAAGATGCGCCGTGGGTAAAAGTCACAATGAAGGCCCTTATCCAAAAAAAAGATGGTGAATATTCTACAGAAGATTTCTATGATAGCGAGGGTATCAGAATACCGAGAATCACAACGATGGTGGCATCCACTTCTTACGCGAAAGCCATCAAGAGCAAAAAAATGGGTTTCAATGACAAAAAGTTGTATTTTTTGGTAAAGAAAACTGTCGACAGATACCACGAGAAGAATACTTATGCTGGTAATTGTGTACACAATTACGATTTTTTTTATATTAACGAACCGAACATATCGGATGAATTGAAAAAGGAGTACGAGGAAGGTCAAGTTGGTCCAGCTTTCATGGCAAAAATGGTCGAGTTGGTCAAGAAGAGTGATCAAAACGAGATCGAGAACAGGATTAGGATCGAGAACGAGGAAAAAAAAGATTCAGATAAGCGAAAGAAGTCATTCAAAAAAGGAGAAAACTCTTCGACTTTTCGATGTACTTTTCCTTTTAAAAATATTACGTTAGAAAATTTAATTAATTTGTAATTTTTTAAATTATAAAATTGAAATATAAACTATTTCGGACTAATTATCTTGTTTTTTACAAAAAACTCGATTGAATGACCCTGATCTACCCACAACATTCTAGAAATAATAAGGGCATCCGGTTTTCAATTTATATTGTAAATGAACCTAAAATTAAGAAAAGTCATTAAAAATGATGAGTTTATTATTGTTTATAGTATCGACGTTAATCTTTACCTTACATATAGATATGTAGTTGATTGTTTGGTTATAGCATTTATTGAATGTAAAACAAGCTTTTTTTGCAAGAAAAACTGGGGAAAAAGTTAAGCCACAGAGGATAAATTAATAAATTACACGGTTACCTTATGTCTGTTTAAATAAATTACGAAGGACTATTGAAAATTTAAACAGTCACAGAACAACAAAGTAAGTATACAAAAAATAATGGAGAATCAAGAGTATTCAGTGAATGACCTATACGACCTAGTGAAGATGGGTAGTATGTCCTGGTATTTACGAAATATACTGATAACCTTATTATCAACCACAAATGCAGCTGGTATCTCACCAGCGTACTTACTGGGTTGGAAATATTTTCCAGATGAAGTATTTTGATACGATCTTGCCGATAAACCTTATTACCATATTGTTCAAAAGGCCTTGGAAGAGTTCGTCATCAATAATCCTTATCTGTATGGATCAGTCTTTATACCATGGCTTAAAGAGATGACTCACTTATGGAAAAAAAATAAAACCTGATATGTACGTTGATGATGTTCTACCCATTACGTGGGATGTGATTACAAAAGATCTTACGACTTCTGCAGCAACTAATGAGAAGATATGTAACAAGATAATTACTGATCTTGGAGTGGTCAACGCTTTGAATTATAATACGACCGATTTAAGACATGAGGCAGTAAAACAATTCGTTACCAGTCTCTGTCAAAACATGCCGGGGCTTAAACTGTGTCATTTCTAGGAAGATGTTTTACCCCTGGTCAATAAAAAAGAATAGCCAAGTCACCCTTTTACAAGCTGAATAGAAAACCCGAACCGTACAAAGATCAAGTTGTTGATGCGTTGGAATGGGATGGTCCCTCGTATTCAGCTAAGTCAGCTGTATCAGAAAACTCTGAAGTAACGAGAACAGAAGAAATTGAAAAATCTGTTGATGCTGTGATGAAATTGTTGAAAGATGCGCCAATTTGTTTGGATGGAAATTGTAAATGTGAAAGACCGAAGTATAAAAGGCAGAATGCTGTGCACGAAACAGAGTTGAACGGTTTTGGGGAAAAGGCTTATCGTCCGTAAATGGAAATCGCGAATGTGTGAGACCAAATAAAGAAAACAACAAGATGACGAAGGAGTGTACAGAAAACTCAAAATTTGATAATCTTGTACTCAATATGATTTCACAAATTAGAACAGAACGGAACGATCCAGACTGTGATTTTTGCCAAACCAAGATAAAAAAACAAGATTTGTAAATGATTTTTTTTTTTATTATTATTATGGAATTAAGAATTACATTAACAAATTACAACCACATGTTCTGTTCGTTCTTAAAATAGCTCACAACCTGTCTTGCCGACGTTGTGACAAACTGTCTTGCTGAGTCTTCTGGCACAAGCATATTGTCCATATGAGGTTTGAGCTCGTCAAGAAGTCGTTCTACACATGCTTGAAATTTCTCCTCTTTCCTTTTCTCACTAGTGTTTTCAGCAATATATTCTTCATATAGCAGCTGCGCGTAGCACAAGAGCGACAACATTTTTAGACTTGGTTGTTTCGATTGTTCTTTTGTACTCTTATACTTTTGCGTCTCGTGAGCGGCGTCAGATAACTAATATATCCCGGGGGTAAATAATCCAGGCTGATTAAAGTAAATATGATTTCGTTCAGGATACATTCTCTTAATTCTTTGACAGAATTCGTATTGTTTTTGAATTTCGTCACGTTCTGAATAAAGAGCAAAAACTTGAGGTGTGTAGAAAGCCATTTTAGTTATGGGTCTTCCTGTTAAAAACTGTGCTGTTTTTATGGAGTCCATCTGTTTGGGTCCATAAAATAGTATTTACTCGTAGAACTCGCCATTGATACCGTGTTCTTGTATAAATGTTTTTGCTATGGTTTCGTTGATTTTTATTGCTTTTTTTGAGCCGCTTGGGAAAAACACTTCTTCAATGATCTCTTTAATGGTGCATATAGTGCAGTCGTCGTGTTTTTCTATAATTTCGTCGGATGAGTAGACAAAAATGTTGTACGCTAATATTAATGAAAAAATACCACATGTGTAAGTTGTTAAAGATTGAAGCTGGTCTATTATCCCATGCACTTTTATTGATCCTTATTTTGTTGAGGCAGCAAGAGCCAATAAAAAGTTTAAAAAACTCTTGACAAGTTTCAGATAGGTCTTGATAATAGTCACTATCGCATAATTCAAGGTACTGTGCTGAATGGAATTCAAAGCTAAAATATTCAAAACCATCCTCTCTGTAAATATTCATTATGCCGGTAAATTTATCGATGAAGTCTCTATCATCGTTAACGAAAAACTGATCAAAACCAACAATCCCAAAAGAATCAAAAAGAAAAAACGACCCATCTTGTAGAGCGTATAAAGAAAACCAGTGTGTCCCACTTTTAAATGAGGGGTCAGTATTGACAATTACAAAAGGAATATCTTCTGCTTTATCTACTTTATTAAATATATGCTTCGCACAATTTTCGAAATCATATACAAGTTCGTTAATAGCAACACCACAAAAATTATTCTTAATGTCGGTATACTTGTTCACAAACCTCTCGATTTCAATATTTGTCATTCCGACCATGGTTGCTTATGATTTTAAAAAGTTAAAAATGGCTTGTGGTTGTTTATGTATCGACATTAACAATTACGTAAAAATTCCGCAAGTACATTGAATAAAAGTTTCCCTAATACGGTACACATTTGGTCCAATAATGTTTTAAAATTGTTTTCGTCGGTGACGCCGTCCACACAATCGATGTTCTTGTTAGGGTAAGTGTCGGCCCAATAATGAAACCATTGGCGAAAAGTGTCTTTGTCTTTGGACAACAGAGCGAAGTGCGCAATCCTATTTTCTGCTGTGTCGTTGCAGTGGTCCATAACGTCGTGGATGCATTTCAGCATACAAATGTATTTATCTTCGTGTTCAAATATGAAACCTGTTTGATTGTCGAATAAAGCATTGATTTCCGTACACTTTGAAACAGTTAGTAAGTTGTTCTTCGAGTTGTTGAGCCGTAGCCATTTTGAGTTACTTATCTAAAAAATTTTAACGCCTTGTTAAATAGTGCTGGCGCTGCCGCACCTCTATGATTTTGGCAGCCGGTAGTAAAAAAGGGAGAAAACCTCCTTTTTGACCCTTAGTTCTACCGCCTTTCATCTGTCTTGTTCGCATGTATCTAGGTTTTCTTGATCTTTTTATACCGCGACCCCACTTGGGTTTGTCTCTACCAGTACCATAAATAATTGTACCCATATCAACTTTTTGTTGTGTTTAAAAAAACGTTAGCTTTCTTATAAAGTTAAAAAATTAAATTGGTAGTTCTCTGTATCCTTCTGTTTGTTCAACCAACAGCTGTGGACGCCGAGCCTTAGTTCTTCGGCCAAAAAGCTTGTTTTATAGCCCGATTATACCACTTTTACCCAACGAAACAATTTCACCAACGCCTGCTCTGGCTGCCTCACTTCCCAGCGATACCAAATCACCCATAACCTGTCCCCTTATATCTGTAACCATACCCCTACCGCTTTGTCCTTTTTTTCCTGTGATGTGAGTTTCTTTTCCTAATAATTCGCGGACCTTCAAAAACTGCTTTTTTGTCTCTTACTTTTGCGGTAAAGGTCTTACAATTAATGGTTACTTCCTTTTTGTCAACAACTCTGCCCTTTGCCCTTTTGGCATATTTGTTGCTTATAAACGAGACTCGTTTGCCGTTTTTATCGGTACTCTCTTTTTCTTTCTTTGTTCGTGGGTACAGAGATTTTAGCTGGGTGAACTACGGCAACACCGTCATCGGAGGTATCGTCGGTTGTGTCTACAAATTCCGGAGTCAGGTTTTTCCTGGTTTGTGGCAGCGAGTTTGTTAAGGTTTTCCTTTTTCTAGTGTTCCCACTTGCTTTATTCAATACCCAAGCCTGTATAGCACCTCTACTTGCACCGCCTTCAATAATTATTGGATCGTACCTGCTCATTGCTCTACCCTCTGCTGTACGCTAGGCATAAACTTAATTAATCCGTTTAAGTCACGAGAATCTCTACTTTCTGTAACAACGTAGCTTGCGGGAAATCCCCTTATTGAAAAAAAATAATTTACTTGTAGAGCGTCTCTGAAATATATCGTCACCTGCGGCCTTATTTCTTGCTCTTTATAGTTACGTGCTTTGATCTTGACATGTCAATCCACAAAGGACCATTGGAATTAAAATACTCTGCCATTGTTTTCATTTCACTCACCCTTGAATAGTTATTATAGTCACCGTTAATTCTTCGGCTGTTTTGTTGATCAGAAAAATACGACATATACATGAGGTACATTTCTCTAAGATCGTCGGGTTTCGTAAAATCGTAACTGATTTCCATGTATTGCCCATTGAAAGATATTTTGTTAGTTTCTATTCTCTTAATGTTTGTCCGCGCCTTGTTGACAGAACACATGTTCCAAGGCGACACGCTGTTCCTGCTATCAGTTGGCTCCAAATTAAATTCATACCATTGGTACGGTCTTGGTTCGTTTGCAAATGTCAAAGTAGCTTGTGTTGCGCCTGTCGTAACTTCGTCTATTTTATTATTCCATACATTGTAATAGAGCAACAAGTAGGGCCCGTATTTCTTTTGAAGGTGTTCGTAAGAACATAACTTCCAACGGGTGTTTGGTATTTTTGTCCAGCGGCAGGCACTTTCTCTATAGCGTTTATTAGTTGTTCCTTGCTCTTATTCCACGTTTTTTCTATTCTTAATTCTTGCGTTGGAGAAATGTCACCTATTCTGAAGAAGGGGTTTAATGCTTTTAGAGGAATGTAATAAGCAGTTTCCATGTACATCGTGCCCTTGAATTTTTCCTTAAATGCTTCAGCTTTTGCAATTTCAGCTGAATTGTCGGCCTCTCCTGCCACTCTTCTTTTAATGCGAGTCGTATCGTGGTAGTGATTTGTGTCGATTAACAATTTTTTGTTCCAGTCCAAATATTCTTTCGTACATGGTGAAATGAAATCCCCAAAATTGTGCAATGTCCCATCAGCATTTAACTCGTTAATGGCAATGGTGTCATGACCTCTATAAATTGTTATTAATTCAATCATTCTACCGATAACATCATCCTTTAGACCATAATCAACATCATTCGCGGCTGCAAAATCGTTACCTGCTTGATATAAAGTTTGAGTTCTGCGTTGTTAAATCTATAATAATCATCTACACGTATGTTAAATACAGACACTTCCTTATATCGGTTATTTGCTAATATTTTAACGGGGGCAGTGCAGTTTATAGCATCTTGAAATGATATGCTTTTGAAACCTGTGAAATACTGGTCTATTAAAGCAGCTTCCTCTACTGCTGTGTCCTTTCGGTTGTCAATGATGCTGTCAATCACTTCCATCTTTTCCCTTAACCCTTCAACATCACCTTGCCAATCTAATGGTTGTTTTCCAAAGATGGCTTTCTGTCTGCTGCTCTTTGCAGCGTTGTCGTTACCATAAATTGGTTGTGGGGTGTCCCCAATGCCGAAAGAATAGTCTTCCATTTTTATTATATTTCAAAAATATATATCTTACAGATTATTAATATTTCAGTCGATTGTTAACAATATCAAAAAAAGAATTGCCCTTCCTTTTATTTTTTGTGGGTGGTTGATGTTCGTTGTTTTCCTTCTTAACTGCTGCTCGTTTTTTGTGTTGGTGGACCGTATTTTGATACAATTGGTGCAACTTTTTATACGCCTTGTCCCATTCAAGAATAACTTGGTCTCGTTCGTGTAGACTTGCTGTCAATTGTGATATTGCATCGTTTTTCTTTTGAAGTATGTTCTCGAAATCTTTACGTATATCTTAAAAGTTAATTTTTTCTTGAGCATTTGCTTTACCAGCTAAAGCAACGTATCTTTTAAGAGACATTATTCAATAATAGCTGTAGTACAAATAGAGGGTATTTGTCTTTTTCAAAGTTCATGTTTTTGTGAGTCTCCAGATCTTTTACATAGATAGAAAACTTTTTCAAGCTCTGTGGTTCATATATGGCTCCGTCGATTGATATGTTTTTATTCTTATTAACACCGTATAAAAAATTTACCATCGAGCCGCTGTCCATATAAATTTGTTTATTTTGCAGATCTTGAAAAGACAAAATACCAAGTATTGGTTTAAAGAAACCATCAATCGAAGTCTTGTTTTTAAAATCTAAACCTTTAACTTCAAAATATATTTTTTCTGAACTGGTGAACTTCATGGGGATTGTAACACTTTTTAACTTCAAAAACACCTTATCTAAAATAGTTTGATCTTTGATTTTTATTGTTGTTGGGTTATTTATAGGTTTTAAAAAACCTTCCTGCGAACCAAAAATAGTGATCACGTCGGTGAATAACCCCATGTTTTCTTGTTCTGAGGGATAGGGTGATAATGAAAATATAAAATCCTTAAAGGGTAATTCTTTGCCGCTGTCGTCCTTTTGTCTTCGAATCATTTCGAATGATTTCACTTTCTTAACCCTTTCGGTACGCGTTGGCAGTGTGACTGCGTATAGAAATCATTAAAATTTCCGCGTTGGCAGTCCGACTGCCAGTGAAAAAATCGCGCGACCGAATCGCTACGGCTTTTCCTAGACTAAAAATAAAAACTAAAAATATATTCCGAAACTAGAATAAATTTCCGAATCGGGGAAAAAACTTACACTCGGTCAACCAATCCGTTTCGGATGATGACGTCAATAAAAATCCTTTAAACCTTAATATCTCCTTAACCGTTCGTCAAATGCACATGATCCTATATATTTTCTTGATCAGCGTTTTAAGCTCTACACAAATTAAACAAATTTCAGAAACAAAAATTTTAGTGTTATAACAACGGGCCACTGCTGACGTCATCAAAACTCCTAAAATCTTCTATTTTTTATGCTTCGTCTGTCTGAGTGGATTTTTCCACGGGCCCTGATAACTAAGTTAGGAATCAAATCAGCAAACGTTTTCTGAGACTTTTTCTTGTGTTTTGCTTGTTACCGCAGATTTCTATTCAAATTCCTCGATTTACTAGAACCGCCATATCTTGTGTTTACTTTAACATTTTTAAACCATTTTTTTGCAGTAGAGGTCACTCTTATAATTAGGTATATGGATTAAGACATATTTACAACTATATTTGAAGGAATACATTTTTTAAGCTTGAACAAAACGAAAAGTTACACTTTTTAAAAAAGAAATGATCCGCCATTATGGATTTTTGGTCCAGATGGAGTGCAGGAAATTTTTTTTCTTCCATTTTCCGCTAAGATAGGGTTTCAGAAAAAAGGGTGAAAATTTCAATATGATTTCATTACTACTGAAAACTCAACCTTAGTTCGACATTAAATAAAAAAATTCTGGAAGTCAACACTGTGGAATTCATTATGTCGCAAAACAGGAAACATCATCATAATAATAATAATGAATATTTTTAGTGGCATGCCCAGAAAAATCGCTTTGCTTTTAGACATCAATTACAATTGTTTCAACTGCAGGCAACAAAAATGACATGACATACACGACATACAATTGCAGTCTCGTAACTGAAAACTCAACCTTAGGTCGACATTGAACAAAAAATTTCTTTAAGTCAACACTACTAAATTCATATGTCACAAGACAGGAAACGTCATGACATATAAATACTGTCCTGAAACTGAAAACTCAACCTTAGGTCGACATTAAACAAAATATTTTTTTGTCGAAGTCAACACTGCTGAATTCATATGTCACAAGACAGGAAACATCATGACATACAAGTACAGTCCTGAAACTGAAAAATCAACCTTAGGTCGACATTGAACAAAAATTTTCTGGAAGTCAACACTACTGAATTCATATATGTCACAATACAGAAAACATGACATACAAGTACAGTCTTGTAACTAAAAACTCAACCTTAGGTCGACATTAAATAAAAATTTCTTTAAGTCAACACTACTGAATTCATATGTTACAAGACAGAAATCATCATGACATAAAAGTACAGTTCTATAAACTGGAAACTCAACCTTAGATCGACATTAAATAGAAAAATATCTGGAAGTCAACACTACTGAATTCATATGTCATAAGACAGGAAACATCATGACATTCAAATACAGTTCTGTAACTGAAAACTCAACCTTAGGTCGACATTAAACAAACATTTTCTGGTAGTCAACACTACTGAATTCATATATGTCGCAAAACAGGAAACATAGACATACAAGTACAGTCTTGTAACTGAAAACTCAACCGTTGGTCGACATTAAACAAAAATTTCTGGAAGTCAACACCATTGAATTCATATATGTCACAAGACAGGAAACATCATGACATACAAATACAGTTCTGTAACTGAAAACTCAACCTTAGGTCGACATTAAACAAAAAATTTCTGGCAGTCAACACTGCTGAATTCATATATGTCACAAAACAGGAATCATCATGAGATACAAGTACAGTCCTGAAACTGAAAACTCAACCTTAGATCGCAATTAAACAAAAAATTTCTCGAAGTCAGCACTACTGAATTCATATGTCACAAGACAGGAAACATCATGACATACAAGTACAGTCTTGTAACTGAAAACTCAACCTTTGGTCGACATTAAATAAAAATTTTCTGGAAGTCAACACTACTGAATTCATATGTCAAAATACAGGAAACATCATGACATATACAAGTAAAGGTCGATACCTGAAAAATCAACCTTAGGTCGACATTAACTAAAAAATTCTGGAAGTCAATACTACTGAATTCATATGTGACAATACAGGAAACATCATGACATACAAGTACAGTCTTGTAACTGAAAACTCAACCTTATATCGACATTAAATATAAATTTTCTTTAAGTCAACACTACTGAATTCATATGTCACAAGACAGGAATCACCATGACATATACAAGTACAGTCTTGTAACTGAAAACTCAACCTTAGGTCGACATTAAATGAAAATTTTCTTTAAGTCAACACTACTGAATTCATATGTCACAAGACAGGAATCACCATGACATATACAAGTACAGTCCTGTAACTTAAAACTCAACCTTAGATCGACATTAAATGAAAATTTTCTGTAAGTGAACACTGTGGAATTCATATATGTCACAAGACAGGAAACATCATGACATTACAAGTAAAGTTTGATACCTGAAAATTAAACCTTAGGTCAACATTAAGTGAAAATTTCTAGAAGTCAACACTGTGGAATTCATATATGTCACAAGACAGGAAACATTGTGACACATACAAGTAAAGTTTGATACCTAAAAACTTAACCTTAGGTCGACATTAAATATAAAAAAATTTGGAAGTCAACACTGTGGAATTCATAAAAGTCATAAGACAAGAAACATCGTGACATTATACAAGTACAGTCCTGTAACGAAAAACTCAACCTTAGGTCAACATTAACCAAAAATTTTCTGGAAGTCAACACTGTGGAATTCATAAAGTCACAAGACAGGAAACATCATGGCATATAGAAGTAAAGTCTTGTAACTGAAAACTCAACCTTAGGTCGACATGAAATAAAAATTTTCTTTAAGTCAACACTACTAAATTCATATGTCACAAGACAGGAAACATCATGACATATAGAAGTACAGTTCTGTATCTGAAAACTCAACCGTAGGTCGACATTAAACAAAAAATTACTGGAAGTCAACACTACTGAATTCATATATATATGTCACAAGACAGGAAACATCACGATGTACGTTCTATACCTGAAAACTCAACCGTAGGTCGACATTAAACGAAAATTTTCTGAAAGTCAACACTGTGGAATTCATATGTCACAAGACAGGAAATATAATGACATACAGATACAGTCCTGTAACGGAAAACTCAACCTTATAAAATTAGTAAACGCTATGTCAACTTAGTCCGCTAACTTCATGCCAACTATCTGCTCTACCATCTGAGCTACCCTCTTGCATATAAAAGGGATTGGATTCGAATCAATGACATAATAGTGGCATATGGCAAGGACCAGAAATATATCTTTACATCAGAAAATAGCTGAAATATTAGGACTAGTCACAGTTTGATTGCAGAAAATTAATTTGTGACCCAGCGTTTTTCTTCCCATTTTCTTTGATGTTGGTGGTAAGAAGAATTGATGCTGGGTATTCCTGGGTAATAAAATGTAGTCATTTTGTGTGCTTTGCCTATTGTGATAATTCCTAGAATTTCTTTAAACAACAAGATTTTGTAATACACGCTTTTTTTTTATAAGAATATTGTTTTTTCATTTCAGCCTCAATATTCCTTATTTTTGACCAATATCAGCCTCATTTATCTCTTATAATAATACAGAGACTGTGTCTGTCCGTAACAGGCAAAGTGGATGTGTTCATTTTCCTTTGATGTTGCCGAAAAAATCTTTGATGTTGCCGTAAAATATATGTCTTCTTTGTCGTGAAAAGCTGCGAGTTTTGTGTGGTTTGTTAAATGAAGTTCTAGCACAAAGTAACGGAAATTGTGTTTGCAAAAAAGATGGCTGTTCTTTTTAAGCATTTGTCTTCCTCTTGCCTTCAAAATAAATCTACAAAAACATTTGAAAAAGTATAACAAGGTTTCAAAGGTTTGTTTATGTTTTTTTTAGTTTTGATGATATTATTGATGCGAGACATGTTTGTTAGCTAGCATCATAAAGCCAACCACACCAACAACAACCTAAGCTAGCTAGCTCGGAATTTATAAATATGTAGCCATGTTCTTTATACCTAGCTAAGTCTCCAGTTTATATTCAACTGACCAGCTATTAGCTGCTGTAGCTAGCTTATGTTAGCTTCAGTTTTATGTTGCTTTTTACATGTAAGCTAGCTACCGTAGTTATCTTAGTGGTCTTTGCTAAGAATGTGACTGTAACTTAAATTTCACTTGACATTTTAAGCTTAAATTAACAAGCCACAACAACTTTTAAAAAGTATTTTTAATTTTAAAAGTATTTTCGGTATGTTGTTGTTATTCCTCTGTTTTTAGGTATTTATAGCTACCTTATAGTAGTCAAACTTCTCTTCTTTTTTGAACACGAATTATGATGTAACAAGCTAGCTACAAAATCTTTCTTAAACTTTAAGGATACTGTGACACATTTTTATGCCCATATAGAATAATTTTTTCACATTTCATGTAAACTTTACAAGGGGACCACAATATGACAAGTGGAACAAATTTTATAGAATTTAAAGTGTGTGTGTTAAGTTATTTTTTATCGTTTTGTTTCCTCATCCTGTTAAACTTTTGTCAGCCTACATGTAAAATGCCAGGTTTTTTTACAGGGGTTTTTGACATTTGATTGGAAATTTATATACGTGGGTTTATACATGGGTTAAAAACATTTGTCAGTTCATATTGTTCGTGTTTCAAAATGCTGTTTTTGAAATTTTGTGTAATCTTTTTGGAAATAGACCACATGCAATATATATACTGAAAGAACAAATCTTTGTACAATCAGACTTCACTGTAAGCTGTTGTAAAGCTGATGTCTTTATCGGTAAAAATAACAGCCATCGTTTAGTAATTAATCGTTTACTAATTAAGAAAAATAAAGCGAGTTTGAAAGTTAAAAAGTATTTATTTGTTAAGCTTTTCGTACACTAAGTACATCTTCAGACTATATAAACAACTTTGTCTTTATATTACGTATTATAAACTATTGTTTGGGAGAACTAACTGTATGTGATGTAATTTTTGCTGGAAGAAAATTCCATGGTTTCACGTTTTTGTTTTTCTTGAGAATTTTACAAAATTTTGTAGGGATAAATGTTTGCTGATGATAAAAAAATTATATACTTAATGTTCTGACTGAAACTGTTTTTGTTTTTTATATTTTGTAATCTAAACGCGAGGACTGTATGCACTGAAATCACTGATTTTTTTAATTTTGATGTGTTTCATAACCTTTTTGTAGAAGATTAATGGGTAATGGTAATATACGACATGCTGAATGAACTTATTTTTGTTGATTTAGATGTGTTTCTCAAAACCGATCTGTTTTACATTTTGTGTAAACTTTTGTTTACGAACCGTATACAATGTTTCCAAAATAATTATCTTTGTTGATTCAAGTTTATTCTTTGCTCATTGATTTTTGACATTTAGGTTTAAAATTGTTGGTAAAGGGCAGTACAGAACTAAAAAGGAAAATTTTTGTGTTCTTAACTGGTTGATTTTTACATTTTGTGTAAATTTTTGTGGGAGAGGATGGTATCCAACCGAAATGACTGATTTTTGTAGATTTAAATTTGATGTTTTCGAAACTATGGCTTTTTCATATTTTTGTATAAGCTTTTAAGGGAAAGACAATATTTAAAATGTGTAAAATAACTTATATTTGTTGATTTGTGCTAACTCTTTCAGGCCTCCTTTTTGACATTTCAGAATAAAATACTGAGGGTTTTCAACATAATCACTTATAAGATGTACATATTTGAGATGCGTTATTTCTGAGATTGTTATTATCCGTGTTGTGACTGTCGGTGTTGTAACTGTCAGTGTTCTTACTGTCGGTTTTGTGAGTATTGGTGTTGTGAGTGTCGATGTTGTGAGTGTCGTTGTTGTAACTTTTTATCAACTATATTTTACACCTTGCAAGCTGTTCTTTTTTATTTTGTGTAAGACTTGTGTGGAGGATTTAATGCGATTTGACATTTGATGTAAGATTTTAAGAACATTTTTTTTTTATATGCACTACTGACGTCAGCAAAACATCTAAAGCAACCTATTTTTCATTGGCCTTTTGCCTAAGTGGATTTTTCCACGGGCCTTATCGACTAGTCTCTTATAATAATACGGAGAGTGTGTCTGTTTGTGTGTCTGTAACAGGCAAAGTGTATATCTTCATTTTCCTTTGATGTCGCCGAAAAAAATCTTTGATGTTGCCGTAAAATATATGTCTTCTTTGTCGTGAAAAGCCGCGAGTTTTTTGTGGTTTGTTAAATGAAGTTCTAGCACAAAGTAACGGAAATTGTGTTTACAAAAAAAGATGGCTGTCCTTTTTAAGCATTTGTCTTCTCTTGCCTTCAAAATAAATCTACAAAAACATTTGAAAAAGGGTATGGTATGTAAATGAAGTATAGCAAGGTTTTAAAGGTTTGTTTATGTTTTTTTTTAGTTTTGATTATATTATTGATGCGAGACATGTTTGTTAGCTAGCATGATAAAGCCAACCACACCAACAACAACCTAATAGCTAGCTATAGCTTGGACTTTATAAATATGTAGCCATGTTCTTTATACCTAGCTAAGTCTCCAGTTTATGTTCAACTGACCAGCTATTAGCTGCTGTAGCTAGCTTATGTTAGCTTCAGTTTTATGTTGCTTTTTACATGTAAGCTGGCTACCGTAGTGTTATTATAAGAGATATTTAAGAAGAGTTTAAGGACTGTTTTTAAGCAAACAATGTATTTTTCACATTTTGTGTATGCAAATAATGTATTTTTCACATTTTGTGTAACTAAACTTATATACATCGGTTACATGCTTAATTAATTTTTGTAGAATTTTACTTTACACCTTGCAAGCCATTCCAGTTTTTATATTAAAATGAGAAATTCAACTGACATTATATATACAAAATGTAAAATTCCCACAAAATCCATCAAACGTTATTAACCCTGAAAATTTTAAACATTTTCCTGATTCTCTTTTTGACTTGCGAAGTTCTTTTCCTGCAAAGATTTCTAAAAATAAAGTAACTGAAACTTTTTTATATATATTTATGTTATTTTGTGAGGAAGGACCATACACAGAAGAAGAATTAGATTTTACACATTGCAAGCTGTGTTTTCTATATTTTGTATAAATTCTTACCGGCGAGGACTCTGTACAACATAACGAAATGACTGATCCTTCTCTATTTAAATTTGATGTGCTCCAAATCGCAGTTTTTTTAAAAAAAATTGGCGAAATTTACCTGGGTTTTTGACATTTGTGGTTAAAATTTCTCAGCAGAGAATAGTATGGTTGCCGTTTATATTGTTTGTGTTGCAAACTGCTGTTTTTTAAATTCTGTGTAAACTTTTGTGGAAAAAGAGCACATGCAAAACACTAAAAGTACAAATTTTTGTACAATTAGACTGTGAGCTGTTGTGTAAGTTGATTTTTTTTATATTTTGTGTTATAAACTTTTTTTAAACTTTAAACTAACTGTAAGTAATGTCAGTTTTGCTGGAAGAAAAGTCCACGGTTTAACGTTTTTGTTTTTATTAAGAACTTCACAAAATATTGCGGGAATAAATATTTGGTGATGATAAAAAATTACTGAATGTTCAGACTGTGTAACTGTTGTGAGGGAGGACCGTATGCAAGTATATATACTAAAAAAATAATTTGATATTCTACACTTTCCAAGTTGTATTTTTGTATGCACTGAAATGACTGCTTTTTCCGAGTTGAATTTGATGGGTTTCATATCCTTTTTGTGGAAGATTTTATGGGTGAAGACAATATATAGAACATGCCAATTGAACTGATTTTTGTTCATATTTTGATTTGCTCCTCAGAAACCTTTGTGTTCTACATTTATTGTAAACTTTTCAATGTTTTCAAAATAATAAATTTACTCCTTGCTCATTGCTTTTTCGACATTTCAGTTTAAAATGTTTGGTAAAGTCAGTATGGATCATTAGACAAAAAAATTGTTTTGTGCATATTTTTGCGCGAGAGGATGGTATGCAGCCGAATAAGTGATTTTTCAAAGTTTAACATTTTGTTTTTTAGTGTTTTGTGTTTGTTTAAGTTTGGCTTTTTGATATTGTTCAGGTTGTATTGTTGTATTAAGCATTTAGGGAAAAGACAATGTTTAAAATGCGTAAACAACTTATTTTCATAGATCTGTGCTTACTGTTGCAAGCCTTTCTTTTCGACACTTCGGATTAAAATATTGAAAGTTTTCAACATAATCACATTATAAGATGTATACATATTTGAGATGTGTTATTTCTGACATTATTATTATTGTTGTCGTAACTGTCTGGGTTGTGACTGTCAATGTTGTCACTTTCTACCAACTAGATTTTACACCTTGCACAACGTTTTTTTTTTTTTTATATTTTGTCTGAAGTTTTGTTGGGAGGATTTCATGCGATTTGACATTTGATTTTTTGTGTTACTAGATTTTAAGAACGTTTTTGTTAAATTATGACTTAATTTCTTTTTATGCATTTTCAGATTATTTTTTTTGGTAAAAGGCAGTATTCAATATACTGAAACATTTGCTGATGTCATCAAAATTCAAATGACAGAACTTTTCAATTGTTTTTCTGCCTAAGTGGATTTTTCCACGGGCCTAATCGACTAGTCTCTATAATAATAAGCCAGTTCCGTCTGTCTGTCTGTGACTTTTGCAAACGCAATATTTTTTATCACCCGAATGCGCGAGTTTGTCGAGTTTTTTTATTTTGTTTACATTTGTCTCGCAACCGTTAGAAACCACGTGAGAGAAAATAAGCAGTATGATTCGCTAAAATACGTACTTTCGAACGGGACGGTATTCGAATAGAAAGTTTCCTTGGCGTAAAAACAAACAAACATAAAAATCTCTCGACAAAAGGCGAACTAAAGAAGCGGATAAAAAATGTCTTATTTTTGACGATCCCTACGAGTCATAAAAAAGTGCAGATGTTAAGAGCAAGGAAAGTCAAAGTGAAGAAGTGGAATGGATTAAAAAAGCATATAATTTGGAACAGGGTTAACATCGACACACAAAACAACAACAAAGGAACAGTCCCTTCGTCTTCAAAAAAGTGCAAAAAGTGAAATGGTAAAGTGTTTCAAAAAAGAATATATGAGAAAGAAAGAAAAGTCCAAGTGAAGAAGTAGAAGTAAAAGTAGAAAAGTGAAGTTGGAAGCCACAATAAGTTACTTCGGAAGTGAAGAGTAGAGCTAGAAGTAGTAAAGTAAAGTTAGAAGTAGAAAATGAATGCTAGCGTTTCAAGTTCAAGTGACTTGGAAAAGTAAGAACTTTGATATTTTTAGACGTTCCGTTTTTATATGTAGGACACTTAAAATTGTCAAGGAGAATCGTATTCTCAAAAAAAATCCATTAGAGCTTCAAATTCTTAAAGTTTACCGCGTTTTTTATAAAGAAGCTAGCGTATTTGTTTTTTGTTTTTTTCATAATTAATGTATCTCCTGGTGCGTAACTAATGTATTTGTCCTAAAATTCAAAATGCTACATAAAGCTGTTAGCTGGCTACAATGTGCTGGCGAAATAGAAAATTCTGGTTTGTTGAACTAACTGCAAGTGTCATAATTTTTACATAGCTATTGTTTTCCTTTATATGTGTTTTACTAAGCACAAATGGCTAGCTATAGACGTAGCTAAGTCTCCCCAGCTTAAGTATATTTAATTGGGTGTCCTAGCTACTGTTAGCTAGCTAATGTTAGCTTCGAAGGCTCGATACCATATAGTTAGCTCTAACCTATAAGTTATGTTGTTATTCCTCTTTTTTTAGGTATTTATAGCTAGCTACCTTAGTAGTCAAACTTTTCTTCTTTTTTGAACACGAATTATGATGTAGCAAGCTAGCTACAAGATCTTTCTTGAACTTTTAGGATAGTGTGACTCAGGTTAATGCCCATAGAGTATAGTTTCTTTTCACATTACCTGCAAACTTTACAAGGGGACCACATGCAATATCACAAATGGTACAAATTTTGTAGAATTTAAAGTGTGTGTGTTAAGTTATTTTTTATTGTTTTGTTTCTGACATCCTGTTAAACTTTTGTCAGGCTACGTGTAAAATGCCAAGTTATTTTTACAGGGGTTATTGAAATTACATTAGAAATTTACGTGGGTTTATGACTTTGAGTTAAAAAAACTTATGAGAGGATGGTATGGTTGTCCGTTTATTGTTTCTGTTGCAAAGTGCTGTTATTTTAAATTTTGGGTAAACTTTTGTGGAAATAGACCACATGCAATATACTAAAAGAACAAATTTTTGTAGAATTACACTTTATTGTAAGCTGTTGTGTAAGCTGATGTCTTTTTGTATTTCGCATTATAAACTTTTGACAAGTGGAACGAATTTTGTAGAATTTAAAGTGTGTGTGTTAAGTTTTTTTTTATTGTTTTGTTTCTGACATCCCGTTAAACTTTTGTCAGCCTACATGTAAAATGCCAGGTTTTTTTACAGGGGTTTTTTACATTTGATTGGAAATTTACGTGGGTTTATGACTTTGGGTTAAAAAAAATTATGAGAGGATGGTATGGTTAAGTCAGTTTATATTGTTTGTGTTGCAAAACGCTGTTTTTTGAAATTTTTTGTAAACTTTTGTGGAAATAGACCACATGCAATATATACTGAAAGAACAAATTTTTGTAGAATCGGACTTTACTGTAAGCTGTTGTATAAGCTGATGTCTTTATATTTCGTAATATAAACCATTGTTGGGGAGAACTATCTGTATGTGATGTCATTTTTGCTGGAAGAAAATTCCATGGTTTCACGGTTTTGTAGGGATAAATGATTGCTGATGATAAAAAAATACTTAATTTTCTGACTGAAACTGTTTTTGTTTTTATATTTTGTAATCTAAACGCAAGGACTGTATGCACTGAAATCACTGATTTTTTTAAATTTTGATGTGTTTCATAACCTTTTTGCGGAAGATTAATGGGTAATGGCAATATACGACATGCTAAATGAACTTATTTTTGTTGATTTAGATGTGTCTCAAAAACCGACCTGTTTTACATTTTGTGTAAACTTTTGTTTACGAACCGTATACAATGTTTCCAAAATAATGATCTTTTTTTATTCAAGTTTATTCTTTGCATATTGATTTTTTGACATTTAGGTTCAAAATTGTTGGTAAAGGGCAGTACGGTTCATCAAACTAAAAAAGAAAATTTTCTGTGTTCTTAACTGGTTGATTTTTACATTTTGTGTAAATTTTTGTGGGAGACTGAACTGAACAACTGAAATGACTGATTTTTGTAGATTTAAATTTGATGTTTTCCAAACTATGGCTTTTTCATATTTTTGTATAAGCTTTTAAGGGAAAGACAATATTTAAAATGTGTAAAAAACTTATATTTCTTGATTTGTGCTAACTCTTGCAGGCCTCCTTTTTGACATTTCATAATAAAATACTGAGGGTTTTCAACATAATCACTTATAAGATGTACATATTTGAGATGCGTTATTTCTGACATTGTTATTATATGTGTTGTGACTGTCGGTGTTGTAACTGTCGGTGTTCTTACTGTCGGTTTTGTGAGTATTGGTGTTGTGAGTGTCGATGTTGTGAGTGTCGTTGTTGTAACTTCTTATCAACTACATTTTGCACCTTGCATGCTGTTCTTTTTATTTTGTGTAAGATTTGTGTGGAGGATTTAATGCGATTTGACATTTGATATTTGGTGTAAGATTGTAAACACATTTTTTTTTGTATATGCACTGCTGACGTCAGCAAAACATCTAAAGCAACCTATTTTTTCATTGGCCTTTTGCCTAAGTGGATTTTTCCACGGGCCTTTACGACTAGTTCTTAATAATATTCTTAGCATTCTTAGCCTGAAAACATGTAATCAGCCTTAATGTAATGCTACGTGTAACGATGGACCCATTTTGGATGGATAAAGAAGTCCGGTTTACTTTATATACAATAAGAAAGTAAACTTCTAATCAAATTTTGTGCATCAGCCAAATTTTTCATATCTAGAGTAAAAAGAAGAGTCTGGGCTTATTCTTAGGATATTCTTAACTTTAGACCCATTTTCCAGCCTCGATACTCTTATAGAGTATGTTCTTATGAAAAAAAGCGTGTACAGGTATTAACGACTTGACTTGAATTTAAATGTACTTGTATGGTACTTGTATACCATCCCAAAATTTTGCTGAAACTGTGTTTCAGCATTTTATTTTTATAGAAATCCATAATATAATTCTCGCACCTTTGTGAAAAATTCAAAATAAGAGAATCCACCCTCACAAGTCTGACCATTTTTATCCTTTCTGTGGGAGTCAAATAGGCATATAATTTTAATCCCAAATAAGGGCAATACTATAGCTAACCCTTGCAGTAAATATTAAAGGGGAACTCCAGTAAAAATCATTTTTTTCTTTTTTGTTTTATACGTACTCAGAAAAGCATAAGAAATAAAAAAAAACTTACTTCACTTGTTTTCCTTATTTAAAATTGTTGTACTAGCCTTCGCATATTCAATTTTTTCATGTTAAGACCTAATAGCTTACATTTAAATCGCTTTTTGTATGTAATTTACGTTTAAATCTTTAAAAAATGGTTAGTTGCTCTGTGTTTCGATGTACCAATCGATCAGAGAAGTGTAAAGAAGTCAGTTTTCACAGAATCCCGTATGTGAAAAAGAAAAAAGAACTTAGACAAAAATGGCTAAACAAAATACGTCGTGCAGGTGATCTATCAAGCGATCAAAGTTTTTAAATTTGTTTGTCGCACTTCACAGATAGATAGTTCTTTTAAAAGAGATATCCAGGAAATAAACTTCAATATTAAAATATATTCCAACTTCGTAAAAATGCCATTTTAGCTAGTGAACGCGATCAAAGTTTCTCATTTCATTATTAGCTGTGGAACACACAGCTTCTAGTTTCGGCTGAAAGCTCGAACAAAATCCTGATCTTCTGGGATTTAAGTGAAGATATGCGTATCTCGGACGCGGTTAGTAAAATTGACGTTTAATCTGCCATTTTAGAAGCTGCATAGCTCAGGTTTGAAAAAGATCTCTTTTTGTCTTGTAAATGCTGCGTATGTTTTCTATACTATCACAAATCTTAGTAAAATGTTTTTTATTATTTTGGCTATCACAGACGTATATAGCAGACCAGCTACCGTAGTCAGTGTCAGTTAGATGGCAATATAATACATACATTTTGTGCTTTTCTCTCAAGTTTTCCATTTAGTTTGGTATGAGTCCATTTTGGGCTAGCCATTGTTACTTCTTATGTTGTTTTTTACCAACCTAAAGGTAGCCACAAAGTAGTAGGGAGGCATATATAGCTTTTGTAATAATAATCCTGCAAATTTTAGCTATGATGCTTTTTTCATACATCATAATTTATTGTGTTTGCTTCAACATAGCAATAGAATAAAATATTTTATCCTAGTGGTATAAACGAGCTTCGATGTTTACGTTTTGACGGAATTTCCACGCTTGTGCATAAAATCTGAAAAAACGACAGATTATAAAATGGGCCAGACTATATAGAAGAAGAAAGTTAACATTCAGGGAGAACGGATAATTAGCATGTAACAGGACAGTTAGTCCACGCTTATACGACTATAATACGGTGGAGATATTTTTCGCTTAAATTTCCACAATTTTCTTTAATATGTCGATATTGTAATGTATGACTTCTCCATGTTTTTCACGCCTGACTACGTCTTTTCAATGCTTTTCCATAAAATCAGTGTTGTCGTTTCAAGAGCATTCATAAATTGAATCTGCTAATTATACATATATATATACAAAATTTATACGGCTAATTATACAGTAACAGCTGTCATATTTGTTGTGATGAAGCTGAGGCCATGCAGTGCCAGCAAAGTCTGGATTTAGACGGTTAATTAGCCGGTACGTGTTTAAAAATAAATATCTTTCACGCGCAGTCGTTTCTTGTTCTTTTTTTTGCTTTTTATTGAAGCATAACATGCTATGGAACTAGGTAGATGACTATTGGAATATCGATATCGAAGAAAAGTACAGAAATTTAAGCAAATCAGATCTCTACCGTATAATTAGCCGCACAAGCAGCTCATTTTACTGCATGTATCATATAATTATCCTGTAATGGCTAACTAAAGTTAAAAGCTAATTATCAGTTCACCCTGACAAGTCAAGTTATGGTTAAAAAGTATCTAGTAGCATTTTTTCACTGATGTATAAAGTAAATTATAATCTGCATGCAAAAACTAGATTTTAATTTTAAGATCAAATTTTTAAGATGCCTTCACTGAAAATTAAAGTTTGTAATAGGCTGGTTGGTCTACGGCTTTTCGCATGCTTATTTTGCCTGTCGATTTGTGCAAAAGATCTTGGGAATATATACAACACCACATCACAATGGAACTAGTCTGAAATTGCTCAGATTTGTAGAAATTTTCTGCAGACCATGTCTCAAAGAGTGTTCTATTGGACTAGCCTTCAACCCATAAAACAACGGTTGACTATCACAGATATCTTTAGATTTTCGCCCATGATATATCTCCCTGTCATCCTTTTACAGGCGTCCTTGGCACAAAATAACAATTCGGCTACCAGTTTAAATAAAATATGCATATTATTATTGAGCTCGCTGCTCAGTGACTAAACAGGAGGGTTCTACAATTTAGCCACCCTGTTTAATTTTTCCTCTGTAAAACAAGCACCAAGCATTAGTTATGCTACCTAAATTGCAAAGTCAACCTTTTGTTGCCTTAATGAATTTCTTATCTTCAATGCTTTAAAGTGTTTTCTCGATGCTGTATATATTTTATTGACATAAACTAGCTCTTATGCACGGATATTGTTTTATTAAAACATGCTTTTACTGGTACAACTTTTAACTTTTATTAGAAACCTTATTTACTTAAAAAAATGATGTAACTTTTCTATTTCATTATATTTCAGTCTTGCGTTTGTGAAAAGTAATAAAAACGAGTTTTAGTAATTAGTCTAGCATCACCTGTTGCAAATGCTAGGCAAGCGAGGCTTGAGTTTTTATTGGTTTGCAATACGTTGATGATTAGAAATAGGCTTTGTGTATCCTCAGTAACAAAAAAAAACCCAGCTCCGTTATAACATTGGTTCCGCAGCTTCATAGCTGTGCAGCTATCTTGTTTGTACTTATATCCCACAGAACACAACCAAATAACGTTTTGTACATTTTTATAATAAATAAAAGAACATTATACCAATTTCCAATACAAACACCAACAAAAAAGTTTTCTAGTTACACATGTATCTCTCGTAGCGCTCAAGTTTCTATTCTTTGTTTTTCAAAAAAAAAGAAGTTTTATTGATGGAAGGACCCGCCGAATATTTTCGGGGGGTAAATGTGCCCATTTTCTTCAATCTTTGTTACTGTTAAGGCTGCATGTAATGCTGATAATGCAGTTTCTAAAACAGCTTTGTCAAAAAAACCACTTATAAATCAGTAGCTTCTGCAACGCATTTATGACCTACCATAATCATAAGAATGATTTTTATTTATACAATATTAATACCCCCGTTTTACCAACTTATCATGACACGAACATTATTCGATCTTTCGATCACGCATTTCAATGGTCCTCCATCACGGAGAAAATTTCAACGTTACATAAAATTTGTTTGCATTTGTGCGCAAAAAAGCGCGTATTATTGATACGCGCGTATTATTGATATTGCTGAACTGTGAAATAAAAAGATTTTTTACTGAAGCAAATGATAAAGTTTTTTGACGAAAAGAATGTAAAAAAAAGCGATTAAATATATTTTTTATTTCTTTAAAAAGGAAATATTTTGCTAAGAACGTTGCTTTGAGTCAGTAAAAGACACCTCATCACTTTGCATCATTATTCATTTCTCCCTTGTGAGACACAAGAGGTTCGAAGTCGTATGACTGTAGCTTTGTAAAGTCTTTTTCATGAAGAGAATTATACGATTCTAAGTTTTCTAAGTTATAATCTTCATCATTATTACAAGACGTCTTATCAACGAACAATGTAAACAGTAAGTAAACAAACTTTTAGAAGGTGTGCTGCTGAGCTCACGGACTTTCTGTACGATGTGACGCATGCTCATTTATTCGGACCTAGTCCTCTCGACTTTACGCGACCTTGCAAATTTATTTGAAATTGAAGATGTTTACAGACCCGATAAGGTATAAATAAAGATTTTTAGCGATTGTAAAAGGTTTTTTTGACATATTTATGTATTGTCTTATCAAAATAACATTTTTTTAAAATATTTTTTTTTCACTGGAGTGCCCCTTTAAAACAATATTTTTTTATCTTTATTTATGTAATCTAAAATTTGAAAGTTTATCTGAAAAGAGGTTAGCAATCACATATTGAAATTAAATGGAAAAAAACTTGAATTCTCATCTCATGTAAGATATCTAGGTATATTAATAGATGAATTTCTAGATTGGGATTTTCACATATCTTATATTGGCAATAAATTAAGAAAAACAAATGGAGCTCTTTGCAAACTAAGATATTATGTGCCTAAGGATATCCTACTTTCAATTTACCATGCATTATTTTCTTCTCATATTTCTTATAGTCCGCAAGTGTGGGGTCTCACTTCAAAGTCGTGTAGAATTTTTCGCTTACAAAAAGCTGCTCTCCGAATCATTACTTTTTCTAATTTTAACTCACCATCAAATCCTATTTTTCTTAATCTTAATATTCTTACTCTTTCAGATCTTATAAAATTTCTCAACATTATTTTAACTTTTAATATTATAAATCTGCATTCTCCAGGTAATATTTGTGATATTTTTAAATTGGTCTGCCATTCATCTAATCATTCAACAAGAAGTAAATCCATTAAACTTCTAGCTAGACCTTCTGTTAGGACTACCTCATTTGGTCTCAAATCTATACGTTACCAATCTATCATTAATTGGAACAATATCCAACAACACTTTCACCAATACGACCTAGCCTCTCTCACTCTAAAACAACTAAAAAAAATCTGCAAAACTTATCTTCTGGATTGCTATAACACTAATCTCTCCACTGCATAAAAAAGATTTTACTAAAAATTTTTTTTTTTTTTGTAGTGTCATACTGCTTATTGCAATCGTTTGATCTTATATAGGTGGCCATCACCTACATTAAGTATTTATACTATCTGATGGTCTCCCCGTAGGTATTTATTTAATGTAAAATATACAGTTATCTCACACGAAATAAATACTACTACTACTATATTGCAAGTTGAAAATTACAAAGAGTATATACATAACTATTTTTTCAATAGCCTGAATTTGCAAACAATTACGCCGCGTAATTCATTTTTTCCAGCCTTCAAATTGAATTTATGTTGCACTCTTTTATTTCCGCATTAATTTATATCGTCAAGTTGATTACAAAATAAATTTGCAAAGAACAGGACTTGCTAAACCTTATTTCAAAATTTATAAAGGGACAGCTCATGGAAAAAATGATCAAAAATCCCTCCAAAAGTTTTTTGTGCTGCCTAACATTTTCAGTATATATACATACTAGCTGTAAGACTCTGTATACTGTACAAGCCAATCAGATATACAAAAAAATTTAGGAATGTTGCTTTTTGCCAGGTCTTACTGGAGATGAATGAGTGTTATTTCAGAATTATCGGTATGATTTTAGGATTTTGATAAACTAGAATGGATGATGGAAAGTTTTGCCCCATGTTCAATTTCAAGATGTTTTGATAACTTTTGGTCAAAGTCAAAGAATTATTTCTGCACCAAATTTGTTTCATCAATGTCATGTGGTTGCGTAATTGTGGATATATTGTATATATATATAGACTACAATTGTGGGCAGCAGACTTTCCAGACAACAGTGTTTTACCTTGCAAATTTTCATCAGTTTGAGAAAATAATTTAGGTATTTCATGTGGCAATACACTTCTTTTTTATAAGAACCCGGAAATTTGGCTTCATCCTGAAGTGTTCTTATTTTTTTCACCCATTCAGCCTGAAATTGTTCTTATTCTGTTTTTTTGACCACATTTTGACCAATTTTATTCTTTAGAAGATTTTGCAACCTAAAACCTAAGTTTCGTAAAATCGCAACAATTGAATCTATGAAAATTTATAACTTGAGAGATATTTCTCCATGTTTGTTGTGTTTTTGACAAAAAAAGAGAAAGTCAGAAAAATTTCATCCTTGCTATTGTTCTTATTTTGTTCTTATTTTTCAACAATTTTCAGCCTCATTGTTCTTATAAAATTGTTCTTATATAAAAAAAAGTGTATTAATGAAAACTTTACCTCCTGCTTTTAAAAAAGTTCATCTAATCCTGATTAATGTTGAGACAGAACAATTTAACATTTATTAGGTGAAATTCGAAATAATAAAGCAAATAAAGCCACATTTTCTTATGTTCACATCATGTTTCCTTGTCCAAAGCCGCCATTTTGTGATGTTATTTTTCAAATTAAACCCGGTTTGACGTCATATCCCGGATGGAGGAAAGAAGATTCTTGAACATTTGCTGCATAACCCATTAAATACAACTCGGACCAAAAAAGAAGTCTAAATTATTACACTTAAGTTTAATTTTGTGAATAATTATAAAATGTATTCTTGTGCGATACCTTTTTGCAATAAGAATAATAGAAGTAGTGCTAGAAAGCATCGTTTTTTCACACTAGCCAACAGATAAAAAACAACAAGTTGTGTAGAGTCATTCAGAAAGTCGACACTCTTCCAGAACAAGTTTTCAGGGGCGGATACAAAAAATGCTTGTCGAGTCAAACTAAGCAATAAAATTCTGTCTACGTGGGTATTCCTACACGTTTGCAGTTTTTTTTAATAAAACTCTTATATTAAAAATATAATATTAAAACACAAAACAAGGGGTGCACAACCGCTTGGTTATATATAAAATAGTGCTTTGTATATGCAAAATTCCTGGTCGCATGAAAGTCAGCAAAAGCGAAATTATCATCCAGGAGTGATGTCTAAAGCTTTCATCAAAATGTTTACATTTGGAAACAAGATGGCGACCGGCACGAACCTTCTTCCCTAGCTTAATGGGAGTGGGTCCGAATCTTAGCGGCGATATCCCGCTAACGGGGCCCAAAAAAATTTTCGAAGCTCCCTTAACGACAAATATCTTACAAACAAATCAAAACAAATATAAAAGAATATTGTTTTCGTAATTAGTATTGTACTTTGAGTAGATTTTCGATTACTTTTTTTAAGTGGGAAGTAAGTTTTAAACACATCTTGTTTAAAAAACATCTTGTCTCGCTTAATTATGCATTTATGCAGGAGAATGACCAGATTAAACAACTGGGCAAACCAGTCCAAAAAAAAAAATTAACAACGAAAATTGAAAATTTTGATGTATAGGGGCGAAAATCCTATACACTCTCCTCCGTCCCTTATATTTGGCTTATTTAATGAGGAAATGGGCTCCGCTTCTCTCCGCAATCAATATAGAAAGTGTTGTGGAGAGGTTGCCAAGGCAAAGGCATTAAGCACGGAAAGGAAAGGGCACGGCAAAGGCAGGCAAGGAAACAGGAAGAGGAATCAGGAAGGCAGGGGTAGGCAAGGCATGGGAGGCACAGGCATGGGAGGCACCAGAAAAGGGCATAGTAGGCAGGCACCAGAAAAGGCATAGGAAGGGTAGGCAAAGGCACGGCCAGTGCTGGCAAGGCAATGGAACGGCAACGCAGGGGTGCCTGACTTTAATAGAAAATCTCCCCCCTACAACTCAAAGATTGCGTATACTCAATATATCTAAGATAAGTATCATATTAGTCCAGGAGTATAGAAAATATCGAGGTGCAAATATTTCAAATTCAACATAAAAAAAAGTCTCAAATTTATCTCAGGTCAATATACAGTGAATCATGTTAGCATAATTATGTGCCAATACAAGTATTTAAACAATCGGTCAACGCCATATCATTTTTTGATAAATCCACGAGAAAGGCAAAAAAAATTATTAAAAAACGCCTTTTTTGGTTTCTTGTGCCTACCAGGTATATCAACACAAAACGTTTTACCATAAAGTGATAGATCTATTACAAAAAACAAAGCATTTTTGGGCTCTATAAATGAAAGTGATAAATGTATGCAACTCCCCCCTCTACGACTCAAAGATTACCTATTATATGAAAACCTGGTTGTTGTAGGTGCAAGATAATTATGTTTTTCCTAGCCCTGTCCAGGATTTGAACCTGGATCTCTCATTTGCATGAGTGTCATAGCCATTAGACCAGCAGGGCATAAATATATATATATACAAAACTTTACAGGTGAATATTATATACACTTAGGAATTTACAGCACACAGCCTAGTTAATTAACCTTTTGAGAAATGCTGGTTAAGTCACAAGTAAACTGTGTTACCTGGCGTAAAACGCTTGGTGGAACAGTTAATACAAATTGTAAACTGTACCACACATTCAGGTGGAGCGCCTTAGTACAGGTGTGCAGTATATTGTAAATCGAGTGAAACACACAACATTTAAGGTGTTTCGGGTGTAATTATATTTTTCAGATTCAGAAAATATATTTCCTTCAACTTTAGCTAGAATAAAAACACAATTTACATATTGTGCCATGTCATAGCGAAAACAGTCACAAACCTTTTTTATTTTTCACAAAATGTTCCCGGTGAAACTTAAAATATATATGTACTTTAATCTGTGGTGCGTCATTAGTATAGGTAAACAAACCCTTTCAAAAAAACTTTAGCACAACTTCTGTTAACTAGAAACACAGGTAATAGCTTGTCATTAACACTAGGCTGAGTACAAATATACTGTGGCGCACATATACATTTCGACATAATACCCCTTTCCGAAAAACTATCCTAACTTCGTTTCAAATAAACAGACAGTAAACACCCTGTTGTTATCCTACACAGCTAAAACAATCATTCAGCAATTTTATTTTGCGGAAAAGTTTTTGTAACATTTAAAAATAAAAACACAGTTTAAAACCTGTTTTTACACTCCTAAAGCAAAAAGAATCCTGCAATATTTTATGGGAAAAGTTCTTGTGCAAGATCAAAAATTAGTCGTGAAATCGGATAGGCGTAATACATTTTTCAAAAAAACCTTACTGCAACTTCGGTTTAAATAAAAACAGCGGAAACAGCCGTTGCTACCCTGCATGACAATAGGATAAAAAATTCTTATTTCCAACTGAACAGAAACTTCAAAATAATAGCAATTAATTAGGCTACTGGACTTAAGCTTAATATCCCGCATTGGTGTAAAAGTTCAGGGCATAAATTAGAAAATGCTAAAAAAGGTTAAACGGAAAAATAATGGTGTCCGACATCAGTGTACAGTTCGGGTCAAGTTACAAAAACGGAAAATATTTCTTTATCAGGAAATTATTTTCTGGTTAAAAAATTATGAGATTTCCCGAACAGGAAATTTTTTCATTTTTCTGAAATTTGTTCTGATTGAACCCAAAAAATGAATGATATATATATATATATATAATTTGAAGATTTTCAGTAGGTGATGATGATTGCACGAGAACCACTTGTCAGAATTTATATAAATGCCTCGGCAGTTTCCTGATATATATATAGCTATATATTGAAATAATTTCCGTTTCTGTAACTTTAGCCGCACTGGTGTACGCTCAGCGGCAGGGTTAAAAAAGTTGATCATAAGTGGGAACGTAGCGTACCATTTGCAGAATATGTAACTATAGCTAGCTATGTTCTTTTGCTGACTTTGCTAAACGTTATGGTTCTTGGTTTTTGGTATATATAAAATTACCAGAGACAACAAATTTTGTGCACAATTGTAGCTAGAACAAGCTATGTGACGGGACATTTCCCAGAGAGTAGAATTATCTCACACACTGTGTAGTATATGTAAAGCTAGCTAGCTATAGCTAGAAAATCTGTCTGAAAGAATTTTTCTATGCTAGCTAGCTAGCTAGCTATTTTGCTGATTTTATGCCAGCAAAAATAGCTAATTTTATGCTAGCAATATTGGTAGTTTTATCCCAGCTAAGTAGTTAATTTTATGCTAGCTTTGTAGCTAGTTTTTTTTTGTAGCTTTATATAGCTAGCTAGCTATGTTTGCTCCATTCTATAACCAGCTGTAAAAGTCTTAAAAAGCTAGCTATAGCTATATGCTATCTAAGTTCTGTTATCATTCCAGCTCAGTCGGTAGTTTTATGCTAACTAGCCTTACGTGTGACTGAGAATAAGAAAGGGTTCATTACATGTAAAACAAGAGTGATATACTAGCTGGCTAAACATACCTTTTCTTCGTTTTCTTGAACAAGCCCTTTCGTCGGTTGCGATTATAGCGCCGTAGATTAGTGGTTATAGCTTTCGTACTCTGTGCGGGAGACTGTGGTTCGATTCCTCTTGACGGCGATTCAACGTGGGCGAGTGAATGTTACCATAGCCCCGGGTTAACCCAAGCCATGTGAGGGAAATTGGGGAGATGGCGCACTGTGTGGGCCGTTGGATGTTGCCGGGAGTTGTCTAGTAGAGCGTGGGCCCTACTAATTGGGTCTGCGTTGCTCAAAATGAGCATTAAATACTCTAGGACTCTCCATCTAAGCCATGGCCCCTCCTGGAAATAATAGACAGGGTATATCACGGCGGTCAGATTGGCAGAATTTTCACCCAAGTGACGTCATCTTAATAGCTCATAATGGCGCCTCCCGCGCCTGGCTATTCCGTAAGGACGATGACACAACCCTCTCATTCCTTGAGAAATGTATTGACTATGTATGATTTTGGCATCATAAAATTAAGCTAAATGAAAATTAGTATGTTAGAGTAACTCATTTAACCTCTTAAATGGCCATTTTTTCAAATTTTACCTAAGTTAAAGCAGCCATACATTGCATTATTATCGTTTTTGACCTCTATTTTGATTTGTAACTAAAAGCTATCACCTCGGTCAACAATGAAACAGGAGAAATTGAAGAATTACGTAAGGGCGCGAAACGCCCGCAAGGTAATTCGGATTTTATGAATAAAATCGAAGGAAGATCTAATACTGCGTTCTTCGAACCTAATCGCTAATCAGACTGGAACCCAGACGAACTATATAATAAATATATCACGTATATATTTCCGCCACACTGCGCATGTAACTGTGCATAGTCTGCAATAAATATCTGGTCAATAGGACACATAAAGAACTACATAAGTGTGCTAGCCGCCACATAGGCATTTATTCTCCATTAACAATCTACTGTTGAAAATGTCCGCCTCTTGGTCGATAGTTGGAATAACGAGCTAAAGCAAAAGAAAGAAATAATCATATATTGTTATATGTAGGGTTAGGGTGGGTGGACAGTATTAGATCTTCCTTCGATTTTATTCATAAAATCCGAATTACCTTGCGGGCGCTTCGCGCCCTTACGTAATTCTTCAATTTTATTTCATAAAATCTCAGTCGATCTAATACTGCGTTCTTCGAACCTAACCGTATCAGACTGGAACCCAGTCTCTCGTCCTCAGTTCAAAGCGTTCCCTTGTCCAGGACACTACTCTGGAATTTTTTATGAGCTGAGGTGATTGGCTTATTATAAAAGCGTTGCCAGGTAGACTCATTTGTCCATGAACCTCTAGATAGGATATCCGCGGTTGATAAACCTGAAACCCCCGCCTTAGATGTCGATGCGGATCGAGTAGAATGACCTTTGAATAATTCTGTGTCTATACCAGCCTCTGTAAGAATTTCCTTAATCCATCTAGAGACCGTACAGCTCTTAATTTCACAATGAGGTTTATGTGACTTAGGAGCAGCTGAGTCTTGTTATTTGCAGTGCGCCATTCTTGCGCTCTTAATATATATGCATCCAAAGTATGTACTACACAAAGGTCGGTGTCTGTATCATATTTAAAAAACTCTAGCTTAGGAGGAGCTTTTCCTGCCCTCCAACTTTTATGTAACATATGGAATGTGAATGAATATTTATCTGCACTTCGTGTCATGTACCTCACATCTAAATGGTGTAAAGCAGATGCCCTTGAAGCAGATGTCAGTGCCATTAACATTACTATCTTATAAGTTATCTGTTTATCAGATAAGTTATGGTTATTAGACCACTGATTTTTAATTAAATTTAAGACCAATTGTACATCCCATATAAAAACGTATCTGGGCTGAGGAGGTCTAGAATTAAAAACACCACTAACTAGCGAACATACATCTGGATGTTGTCCGATTGGCAACCCATCAACTTTTTCATGGAATGCTGATATGGCTGATCTATGACAGCCTATTGTTCTGTATGCCAATCCCTTATCAAATAAATGACCTAAATATTGTAGGATGAAGTTTACATTGCAACAAACCGGATCAACTTGTTGTTTATTACACCAGCTAGACCACTGTTTCCAGGCCGAATTGTAATTTGAGTTTGAACCTGCTCTTCTGGAACTGACGATAAGCTGGGCAGCCGTTCCTGAAATACCTTTCTCTTCCAACCTAGACCGGAAATCGTCCACACCGCTAATCGCAGTGTCCCGTTGCGCACTAGGGGATGAACCTCTCCTACGGCATTTGTCAACAATTTGTTGTGACTTGGTAACAAAAGTGGTTTTTCTATTGACATTCTCAACAGTCTTGGATACCACACCTGTGATGGCCAAGCTGGGGTTACTAATAACATTGCTTTTAATTTTTCTTGGTTTACTTTGCTTAATACTTTGTTTATCAAGGCAAAAGGTGGAAATGCATATAGGAGGTCCCACTGACACCACGTCTGTTGGAGTGCATCCGTCTGAAGGCTGTACGGATCTGCTTTCCATGCCATGTATACTGGTAACTGGTGGGACAGACGTGAGGCAAAAAGATCTATTTCTGGAGTGCCCCTCCATTGACATATCTCTTGAAAAAGGGGAGGGTTCAACTTCCACTCCGAGGCATCTTGACTGTTCCGTGATTGCCAGTCGGCTTCCACATTCAGGGAACTTGGGAGATACTCCGCAGTAATTGTGATCCCATGTTTCAAGAGATAATCCCAAATGTCCTTGCTTAGACGAATCATATGTAGATTCCTCATCCCTCCCATATTCATCAGATATGAGAGTGCTGTTGTGTTGTCTATCTGGAAGTTGACAGATTTTAACCTTTCGTTTTTGTTGAATGCCAATAACGCTAATTTCACTGCTAGGAGTTCCAGAATGTTGATATGAAATTCCTGCTCCACTTTGGTCCACAGACCTCCTGTCGAAACCCCTTGACACACTGCACCCCGTCCCTTTTTGGATGCATCCGTTTGGATGAGAATTTGTGTCTGTGCAGGTATAATCAAACGCCCATTGCATTGCAACAGATTGTTCAACCACCACTGAAGTTCCTGTCTTGACTTTTGGTTCAAAATTACCTCCTTTTGGAAGGATTTGTGTGATTTTAGTGCTGAAATTTGTTGATGTTGGAGATACCTGCACTGTATTCGTGCTGGTAGAACTGCCTGTATTGTTGAAGTAAGGTTTCCTAACAATTTTGTCAACTCTAAAATAGACACTTTTTCCTTCCTTAACATTTCTGTACACAGAGTTGTGATTTTGTGAATTTTCTCTGGTGTCAATGACAGAGTCATGGTTACAGAATCCACTGTTAGCCCTAGGAATTCGATTTCCTAGGTTGGTTCTAGCACTGACTTTTTCAAGTTCATGACAAAGCCTAGGTGTTGTAAAAGAAAAATCACTGTGTCTCGGGCCATCAAGATTTCCTCTATCGATTGACCTAGCAACAACATGTCGTCTAGGTATATCACAATTCTGATATTGATACGTCTCAAAATAGAAATTGGAATTTTTAACAATTTGGTGAAAATACGAGTTGCCGAACCGGGCCCAAAACATAGGCAAAGAAACTCGTATAAGTTCCCTGACCAACGAAAACGGATATACTTCCGGGATGTGGGATGTAGAGGAACGGAGAAATATGCATCTTTCATGTCTAGTTTGACCATGAAATCTCCTTGTTGCAAAATGTCCCGTAAGCAACTTAAACTCTCCATTTTGAAATGTTCGTAGGGGACAAACTGATTTAGGTGTTTCAGGTTTATCACAGGACTTTTCGGTACTAGAAAAATATTGCTCAGAAATTCTCCCGTCGGATGGTCGGAAACAGAATGAATGGCTCCCTTGCTCAACATTTCCTGAATTTCCACATGAACCAAATCTTGTTGTTCCTGATTCATGTGAATTTCTTGAGGATTTTTCGATTGAATTGGCTGTGACAGAAAAGGTATTTTGTACCCTTTTTCCACTATAGATAAAATCTCTGGGTCTCTTGTGAGCACCTTCCTCCATGCTCTTGAGAAATGCTTTAGCCTTCCTGCAAGTGGGAGGTCTATTGTTGGTATCTCTACGGAAGAGAATAATTTTCTGACCCAAGGATGTACCCTGCTGAGATTTGACAGAGGAACAATCTGTGGTTTTTTCATGGATATGTTGAGCATGGTTGCCTGTATAGGTTTGTTTCTTACCATTTCGGTAGCCATGTTGTTGTTGTTGTTGGCTTCTAAAGTTGTTCTGCTGACTTGATTGCCCAGCTTTTCTGAACGAGGTCGAGGGGTATTGGCGCTGATGTCCACCATAGCCCCCTCGCTGACTCTTTGATGGACCCCCTGAAAAGGGCTTCTTTTTGGTTGAGAACAGATCAATAGTTTGTTTTTTGGACTTCGTAGTTTTGTTAATATGTTCACGAAATTTCTTGGCGAACAATTTGTCGTCATGCTTTTGCAAAAGCTCTGCTTCTTCCCGTAGAATCTCCTTCGAATTGTGTGATCCATTCGAAATTGCTTGTAGTATATGATAACGGCGGAAGTATGTCGCCTGATTACAGGCTTGTCCCAAAAGCAACACTGTCTGTTCTAAATTTTTCTTCAGATCTTCCAATTCTAATGGTACATGATCCGCACCCGACTCCTTTCCTTGGTCCACTTTGAGCCACGCTTTTGAAAGCGGGCCCATTACATTTTGTATCTTCTGTTGAACCTTTTCGAATGCCGTATCGGTTTCTACATCCTTGAATTTTTTCTTTTCCTTCAAGATGTCCTTTGCAAATTCATCCAGCTTTTTAATTCGATCGATGTTCGATGGGACTGGATTTTCCAGCAATATGGCATCTTTTAAGGCACTATCTTTAATGAAAGTTTCGAACTGTTCATTAGCGTATGCTGCCATTTTGATAGGTAACTTGTACTTATGTTTGTCCTCCTCCGGAACTACCTTGAATCTGGTGTCATCTTGTTCGTCTTCAGATGATGAAGAGGAAGAGGAAGAGGAGGAAGAGGAATACTTTCTTCGTCGTTTCTTCGATTTCTTTGATTTCTTTTTCTTTATTGGAGAAGCAGACGATGAAGACGAAGATGATCGGCGTCTTTTCTTCTTCGACCTCTTCGATCTAGAACGAGACCTGCCTCCGTTCTTTGAGGTCGTTTTTCCCCCAACTTCATTGTTTTGAGAGGTTGCATTAACTGCTAACCTACTCAAGTCGTCTCCGTGGTCTGCATTCGACCCCGAAGGAGAACGACTGTTCACTTGATTGATAAGATTATTATCGATAACATTTTCTTCGTTTGAAACTTGATTCTCCATTTTTAAAAAAAAACAAAAAAAAAAACGTCCAACACTGATAAGCGATGAAGTTAAAAGAGGACGAGAGACTGGGTTCCAGTCTGATACGGTTAGGTTCGAAGAACGCAGTATTAGATCGACTGAGATTTTATGAAATAAAATCTCTATCAGGATAGGTTTCTGCGTGGTTCTATTCTGACCCAACTTAGAACACGGCCCGTTTTAAGACGGGACGGACCATCTTTAGACACGGTGGCCCATCTTTTGACACGGTGGCCCATCTTTTGACATGCTGCCCTGTCAATTGACGGGCCAGGACCAACTTGCGACATGGCGTTAAAAGATGTTTGCATACATCAAGACCTTGTATTTAACGTAAACTAACTCCAATAGAGTGACTGAACTGCTGCAACTTTTACTGGCGTATTGTTGTATATGGCTAGCTGAGATTAAATCTATGCATTTCAAGCTTGTTGTGGGTAGCAAAAACAACACAACAACAAGACCATATCAGCAAGACCATATCAGCGAATGCATTTTTTAAAGCAGTTAGAGACTTTTTGTTGCATGATTGGAGATGTTTTTTACCTGTATTGTTGTGTTCATAATGACTAGCTAAATAATTATGACTCGGATATCAAGATATAACATTTAGCTCAGTGTAATGTCATGTTATAGCTATATATATAATAGGTATCGCTAGCCAGCTAAGCTATTGTGTAAGCTATTTATGTTTACTTTTCAAGATAGTCTTCGATGGAATTATTGCAACTTGACCTATTATGTAACTTGAGAGGCAGAATCATTTTGGCTGAGGCAGCCACATTTAAAATATTTTGTTATATATTCAAGAAACAGAGACTATGGCTATGATTTAATTTAAAGAAATAATATGTGTTATAGTTATAATTTATATTTTGTGTGATCAGTCTCACCAGTTTCGAGCGGAGTCTTTAAAGCTCCCATTTGAGCTACAGAAACCTTTTTTGAAATTCTTGCCCAACTGGACGACAGCCTTATGTGGGGACCAAACCCACAACCACTTGGACATTTATCAAATTTATTTGTCAATTTATGTCTGTGTTTGTTCAATTTTTAAGAAAAAAGAATTTATGACATGGTATTTGTATTGCTCATTACTTTAGCTATATTTGTAATAGATTATATTTAGAGAATTCATGATTTCTTCTTCTCAACACATTCTTTGTTCTCTTTAGTCTTCTCCTCCTATAGACACTGCATTTGTCCACAGTTGCGCTAGGCCTGTCTTCAATTTTTTTAAAATTCGTAACAGTGTTGTGGTATTCCGAAGAGACATAGACATCCGACATGCTCACATAGACATCCGACATGCTCCGCCGTTGTTCGGTAGAATAGCGCGTACGCATGCGACCTTGTTAGTTTAGAAAAGATGGCGTCTTACAGTACACACGCGTTTTGATTTTCCCAAGATTTCCATACTTAATTAGGGATATTACAACTGGCGCACTTGATGCATATTTTAAACCCAAGCAAAACAAACATTTCGAAAGACACGTGTTTCGTACATGCGCCCAAAAAGACGACGAAAACATTGAGACTTACGTCACTAAGTTGCGTTCGTTAGCAAAAACATGTGAATTCCACAACAAGGACGAAGAGATCGTGGATCAAGTCATTGAAAAATGTCGTTCGGCAAAATTACGCAAGCGATTGCTGCGGGAACCAGAACTCAATCTGGACAAGTTACTCGGCATCGCCCAAGCCATTGAGATCGCCGATCGACATGCTAAACAATATGAGGAAGCAAAATCGCCGGCAGCCGGAAAGACTTACTCGGACGACGATGAAGAACTGAACAAACTCGACTTCCGTAAAATGAAAATGCGAAAGTCGGGAATCAGTCGTCCGCCCTCAACTACCGCCCACGCCGGACCAAGCCGCCAACAACAAACACCAATGTCCCGAGTATGCTACCGTTGCGGCAGCAGTTCCCATATGGCAAACAAATGCGAGGCCACCAGAGGAAAAACCTGCAACAAATGTGGAGTTGTTGGTCATTTTGCAAAAGTTTGCCAATCCAAAGCTACTGTCAGATACGTCGAGACTGACCAGAGGCCTGCGGCTGTGAGATACGTAACCGCATCAGAGTCATTCTCCAGCTCAGATGATGAATACTCCTTTGCTATCCAGAAACGTGATCAGAAACCATTAATACCTATCACAATAGGCCAGATTATTGTGAAATTCTTGGTCGACAGTGGCAGTACTGTAACCATAGTTAGTGAATCGCAACTGAAAGCCATACAACCACCACCTCAACTCAGACCATATACAAAGAAGGTGTTCTGCTATAATTCTCCTGAGCCATTAGATGTGAAAGGCTGTTTCGACATCACCCTCAAGTCCCGGAAATACTCCACCCGTACCACTGTGTTGGTGATGGAAACCCAAGACGTTCCTATCCTAAGCCGTGAAGCCGCGATCGCCCTAAACCTACTGAGAATCGGCCCGCCGAAAGAAGAACCCCACGAGAAAATCAATGCTATCGCCGACGCAAGTGGTGAACGTCAGACACGTCTGCAAGGCCTCATTGACAAATACTCCGACAGATTCGAAGGACTAGGCCAACTGAAAGACGTAAAAGTCAAGATACAAATTGATGAAACCGTGACACCTGCTGCGCAACCACCTCGCAGGTTACCAATTCTTTTACAGCAGGAAGTTGATGAAGAGATCAAGAGATTGTTGCAACTGGGTGTCCTTGAAAAAGTGGCCACACCACCAGCATGGGTCAGTCCACTTAAAGTTGTCCGAAAGCCTTCTGGTGACTTACGCCTGTGTGTTGATATGCGCAAGGCGAATACAGCAATCATCAAAGAACCGTACCAGATCCCCACCCTTGAAGAATTTCGGCATGAATTCAACAACTGCAAGATATTCTGCCATCTAGACCTCAACCAAGGATACCACCAAGTTACATTAGATGAGGAATCCAGAGATCTCACTGCTTTTGCTGCTAGAGATGGCATATTACGCTATACACGACTCATCTATGGAATCAGTGCCGCAACCGAAATCTACCAGCGCGAGATCGAGCGGGTGCTACAAGGAATGCACAGAGTGCGTAATGTGTCTGACGACATTATCATAGGTGCTGAAGATAAAGACGAAATGTTCAACAGGCTCGAGGAAGTATTCAAGCGCCTCAGAGAACATAATCTCACCATCAACTTAAAGAAATGTAAGTTCTTCAGGAACGAACTCACGTATATGGGGCATGTCATATCTGCAAGTGGCTTGTCCCCCGACCCAGTCAAAGTAGAGACTATAAACTCCTTAAAGCAGCCAACAAATCCAAAGGAAGTACGCTCATTCCTTGGAATGGTCACATACTGTGCTAGTTTCATACCAAATCTAGCTACCATTACAGAACCCCTTCGAGAATTGACCAAGAAAGATACCAAATGGAAATGGAAAACAGAGCATAAAATAGCATTCAACACCCTCAAGCGTCTACTCATATCCGCCGACACACTAGCACATTTCAATCCACACGCAGAAACCCACGTCATAGCTGATGCATCACCAACGGGATTAGGCGCACTGATAACTCAAAGGCAACCTGATGGAACATTGAGGCCGGTTAGTTACGCGAGTCGCTCACTTACACCAGTGGAGAAACGATATAGCCAAATCGAAAGGGAGTGTCTGGGAATCTACTTCGCAATCCATCGTTTCAAGATATATCTCTACGGCATGAAGTTCACTGTCTCTACGGACCATAAACCGCTAGTGCCCTTCTTCCGCGTTAATGCTAAACCACCGCCCCGTATCGAAAGATGGATGATGTACCTAACACCATTTTCATTTGACGTTCAATACCAACCAGGCGACGACAACGCATCGGATTTCCTATCACGTTCAAATCCATTACCCCATGACCATAAGGACGACAGCAGAGCCGAGTCCTACGTTTACGCTATGCTAGAAAGCACTCTACCAGTTGCAATCTCCAAGTCCGAATTTAAAATAGCTTCGAAAGAGGAAAAACGACTTACTGAATTGAAAGATTGCATCATCACCGGTTCGTTCAAAGGCAAATTCAAGCAAGCCGCTCCATGGAAACCACACCTGTCCATCAAAGATGATGTCGTCATGTTCAAAGACCGAGTGGTCGTCCCTAAAAAGCTGCGTACCAGAGTTCTTCAGTTAGCACACGAGGGACACCAAGGTATTGTTCGCACAAAACAACGACTTCGCTCCAAAGTTTGGTGGCCAGGCATGTCCAAGGAAGCTGAGGAATTCGTTAACACATGCCATTCCTGTCAAGTCACTGAACCCCTGACACCCCATACACCATTGGAGATGACAAAAATACCTCGAAAACCTTGGTTGCTCGGATGCGATTTATGCGGTCCATTCCCGAAAGGCGAAAATCTACTGGTATGCATCGACTATTACAGCAGATATCCTGAGGTGGAAATCCTACACAAAGTTGATACACACGCCATTGCAAAGAAACTCAGGAAGATGTTTTGCCGTTACGGATCCCCAGAAGAAATGGTCACAGACAATGGGCCGCAGTTCATAAGTGCAGGCTTCAAACGTCTGATGACCGAGTTCAACATCAAACACCGTAAAGTCGCTCCATACCACCCACAAGCAAATGGTGAGGTGGAGCGTTTTAACCGGACACTGAAGAAATGCATCCAAACCGCCGTAGCTGACGATATCGATTGGCAAATCGCATTGGAGAACTTTTTATTGTCCTACCGTTCCACACCCCATGCCACAACAGGTGTGGCGCCTGCTGAGCTCTTATTCGGCCGTCCCATCCGAGATAAGATCCCTACAAATGATACATCACATCCCGATTCGACGCGAGTGGAGAAGCGAGATGCCGGCCGCAAGGCAAAGATCAAAAGCCAAGCTGATAAGAAAAATCGTGCCAAGCCACACAGCATCAAAGTAGGAGACCTCGTCCTCATCGCCGACAAAAAGAAGCATCGAAACAAGCTCACTAGCCGTTGGGAACACAACCCCGCTGAAGTCACGAAGGTTAAAGGGAACGCTATTGCCCTTCGCCGTGATGACAAGTCATTCATGCGAAATAGCATTCATGTCAAGCCATTTCGCAGTTCAGGCAAGAGAGTGCACACATCTGCGAAGTGGAAAACAATCAGCACCACTTCAGATGAATCAGATGTGGATTCAATTACGGCCGAAACACCAGATACTAACGAGGTCGAAGGTAGCACTGACGAAAACGAACCTGAACCATCCTTGCCAGAGAATTACCCTGCCGAGGTCGAGAATACCGCTGACGAGTACGAGTACGATTCCGAGCCACCGACACAAGAGAACGAACGTGAGGATGCCGAGGAATCCGATGCCACCATACCGTATGATGACCCGGAAGAAGGGGGAGACGCGCTCAATACCGAAATCGCGGAACTACAAGCAGAGCAACCTCACCAGACAATCAAGAGCACACACAGGAAGAGAAGGCCTCCAGGATATCTGACTGACTACGTCCGTGGGGGAGAGATGTGGTATTCCGAAGAGACATAGACATCCGACATGCTCACATAGACATCCGACATGCTCCGCCGTTGTTCGGTAGAATAGCGCGTACGCATGCGACCTTGTTAGTTTAGAAAAGATGGCGTCTTACAATTCACACGCGTTTTGATTATCCCAAGATTTCCATACTTAATTAGGGATATTACAAGTGTGTTACTTATGGTACAAGGTTTAACTTTATTCTGGGAGTCTTCAGACTGGCCCATGTTGTGGCTGTTTCTAAAAAGTGTCAATAGTTAGGCCTGTTTATTTTTTTGAAAGCACAAGTCCTTTGCAAATAGTTGGGCCTGTCCCATCTTGTGACACAGTCTTTAAAAAGTATGGGAATTGTTTGTCAATAGTTAGGCCTGTCCCATCTTGTGACACAGTCTTTAAAAGTATGGGAATTGTTTGTCAATAGTTGGCTTGTCCCATCTTGTGACACAGTCTTTAAAAAGCATGGGAATTGTTTGTCAATAGTTAGGCCTATCCCATCTTATGACACATTTTCTAAAATGGCAAGAGTCTTTTGTGTACAGTTGAGTTTGTCCCATCCGATGTCATGGTTTTTTAAAAGCGGGAGATTCCTTTGTCAATAGTTGGGCCTGTACCAACTTAGGACGGATTTGCATACATTTGTCCAAAGTTGGTCCTGGCCCGTCAATAGATGGGCCATCCCAACTGCGAACACACCGACCCGTCTTTTGAGGGGCCGTCCCGTCTAAAGACGGGCCAGTCCCGCGTCCAAAGTTGGGCCGGTGTCCATAGTTGGGTCAGAACAGTTCTACTTTGTGACGTTTTGATAGAAGTTGAAAATATTATTCTGGAGCGCCAAAATATGTCAAATTTTTGAATATTTGGTTGTCATATATCAAGTTTGCCGTAACTTTTTTAAATTTTAACAAGGTAGAAATTGTAATCAATGTTTATGGAGTCTGCTCAAGAAAATTCAGATGCAGGTTTAAGGTAAAACTGGAGTTACAAATCAATATATAAAGTGCATTTTAATTTCTACCGAACACCATAACTTTTCAAGCGAGTCCTAGCAGTGGAAAATGTTTTGGCCATTATGTTTTTTTAATTTTAGCCAATAAAAAGCGTAGCTATACATTTTACTTTTTTTAAATCGGCCTAAAACTAGTTAGTAAATAGCTACAGTAGCTAAGATTATTTGCATTCAGTAGAGAGTTAGTAGAACATATAGTATAGAAGAGCTCTAGCTAAAATATAGCTAGCTATATATAGCTAGGTAGCTAAACTTAGCCTTGTTTTTATTTTATTTTTAGTGATGTACGTTGTAATAGAAATAAGGGCCAGTGTTCAAAGGCCATCGGGCATAAAGGTAAATGTAACAAAGAGGTGCAGTTAGTGTTTTGGAAGTCTTCCCCAACTTTGAAAAATAGTAAGGTTAGAACGCTGATTGCCCAGAAGGAGATATTGGAATTGTCTGTAAATGAGCTGACGCTTCAAGAAATCGAAAAAAGGAAGCAATGCGATAAAACTATTGTGGAGAAAACTGAACTAGAAAATGAGATCACTTTACTAAACCAGCAGTATGAGAAATTACGACTTTTATTAGAACAAAAAGATTATGCCAGAAAACGTCGTGAGAATACTGCTTCAAATCTGGAAACTATAAGTGACAGCTCCAATTCTACGCGTTACCGCAGACAAAAGGAGACTAAAAATCTTTTGGAATTCATACATGGAGGAGAGGAAGGAGCAATATTCGGTGCTTGGGATTTTATATCTCGATATTGTCAATCAGAACTTTTGGAAAAGCTGTTTACGATGCATAAAAGAGGAACATTTTTAGACAAACTTTTAAAGGGCAGTTTTTCTGGAACCAAAGATTCCAACCTAAAAAAAGCAGTTGCAACAAAATTCCAATGCCATCTATCCCGCCGAAAATACAACTTTCTTTCAACATCCAAAAGCGCTGTTATGATGAAGGTGAAATTGTTAAGAGCAGAAGTTTTGATGGTTCCAAATTTGCTTTGAAACAATTCTCCATTTCACACGAAGCTGTAGATAAGTTTGCGAAAAGTTTAGACATTGGACAAGTTCATCAAATTCCAGGGTATTCAGGTGTTGTGAGAACGATCACTGCGTTAACGAATATGATTGCAGATTTGCATTTGCAACTTCTCAATAAAAACACACTGCTGTGGTTCAAAGATAACACAAATCATTTTGTTGTTGAATTCAGTGATGATGGAGCCCCTGAAACAAAAGAAAATTCAATGAGTATTGGCTCTTTAACGTTTTGGAATTTTGGCAATCGTGTAAGAAGCCGTGAGTTTCACTATCCTTTGCACATGATCACTGCATCTGAAAAAGATCAAATTTGTGAGGAGTTGTGGAAACAACATGCCGATGAAATGGAACTTATCGAGAGTAACATCTTCACCATCAACTCTCAAAAAGTAACTTTTGAATTCCAGCCATCTGCTGACCAAGCCTGGCAATGTTGGGCAGGAAACGAGTTAAGTTCATGCGCAACATATCCATCTCCTTATGCAAATGTGCATAAAAATGATGTTAACAAGGTAGGAGGGAGTATTGGATTTGGTAGTGACCACATGTGGAGACCAATGTCTACAACACAAAGAAAGGCTGACTTGTCAAAACTGGATAATTTCAGGAAAACCCTGTCACCAAATGCCAAAAATTACCATCAACAGGAGCTAAATTTCATGGCCCAGAATGGTTTAGGCCAGTTCGGAGAGCCACGTACTGGGAAATTTGCTGACAGAATGCGCCCAGAACCCTTGCATCTTGAAATCAACAGTTGGCAACATGTGTTAACTTTACTTTACCATGAGTCCATTAGGTGTGGTAGTGTGGAAGATTTTTTTACTGTCCTTGGAAATCCTGTGCGTGATGGAACTGTTCCAGGATGTGGTTTAAAGTATCTTGCAAAACAGATTAAAGAGCAGTATGTTAGAGAATCAGAACGATGGAAGCGTCTTGATGTTCGTTTAATCGGATCCCAAGCAATATCTCTTCACAGTACAGCTATCGGCTTGTTGATTCTCTAAAATTCTCTCAAACTGAAAATGCGTTTAGAATTAAAAAGCTTGCTTTGGCGAAGATTTGCGAGTCACTCCGTGACATTGGAGCACTAATCAATAAAATTCATGTTGATGCAAAGTATGCTGACGATGTTGCAGATGCTTGTAAAACATATTTCAACTTGTTTGCACTGTTCTTCCCAGAAAAATGTCAGAGCACTGTTTGGACGTTTGGATATGCAGTGCCCTATCATGCCAAAATTTTATTTTATTTATATGGTATTGGATACGGAATCTTGTCAATGCAAGGAAAGGAAGCCAAACATTCTGTCATCAAACAAGAATTAAAATCAGAATCAAAGAGATCTTTAGATCAAGACGAACGAGGGAAATGGCATCAACTAATGAGGTCAAGCTATGTACGTAACTTCTACCTACCGTATCATTTTCCTACAAAGGCAACCTATCACTCCCACTATAGACCAAGAAAGCCAAATTTGGATGATAGTGATGTTATTTATTGTCATTGCTCACGTCCCTCCTTTAACAATTCTGATATTTGTGAAACCTGTTTCAATTCAACAAAGATTGTTCAATGTGCTCAAAGTGGTCATTTGATTGCAGATGTTGTTGCAATATTAAAACCAGTTACATGTAAGAGTTGTGAAATGACATTTTCTGATGAATCTGTGCTTAGCTGTCATGTGAAATCAAGTCATACTAAAGGTCGCTGTGTCAATCCAAATATTATCATCCCATCACAATTAACCATGTCTGAGCTCAGAAGTCATCTAAAAATTCGCAATCGTTCTGTTGCTGGGAACAAGGAAGTATTAGTTCGTAGATTAGAAGGACTTCTTTCAAGTGAATACTGACAGTTCATTTTGCAGAGTTTTATTTAGTTTTTAAAGTATTGTTATATAGCCAGCAGAAAAAAAGAAAATCTGGTAGCAAATAATAGCTTTTTGTTGTCACTAATTCACTGTATACATTCCAAAACACATTGCCCCATAAATACATTAATTGATACAAAATATTTATACTGAAAATTGGTCTTTCCTATATGTATTATTAGAGTGATTTTGCCAAGATTATCGTAGAAATAAGCAAACAATTTTTTCATTCATTTTCCTGTTATTGGACTAACCTGCACAAATTAAAAATTGTTTTCGTATTGATGCCCTGTTGGTCTAATAATAATAATAATAATAATAATAATAATAATAATAATAAATATTTAAAGTGGCTAGCCCAGAAAATCACAAAAACCTATAGTTAGTGGATTGTTTCCACTGGGGGCCACTAGAACAAAAAAGAAACAAAAAATGATAAACCTTAGACTGCCTCAGCTCAATCAAACATAGTAACATTTATAATCTGTGAAAATTGAAAAGAAAAAGAATAAAAAACAAAAATTAAAAAGTTAAAAAGTGATCTCCATTAGAATTTGCCAAATACATTAGAGATGGAAGTCTTAAACGAAAGCAGACTTCCATCACAGGTCACTTGGTCTGGAAGATTATTCCACACTTTGGCAGCTCTAAATGGGAAGGCTTTTTTGCCAAATTCCGTGTTGACCAAGGGAAGTGTGAACCTGTTTTTTGAAGCTCCTCTTGTTTCATGATTATGACAGTTTTTTGTCAAAAGTAATTTTGAGCGCATGTAATCAGGAGCAATGTGATTCATGGCTTTGAAAACTAATATGGCATCGTTTTTGATGAGTAAATTATTCATTGAATATTCCCTCTCTTTCCCAAGAAAGGTACGGACACATTTTAATCGTTTTTCTAGTTTTCCCAATCTACCTTGGGTGGCACAAGCCCATGCCGAGGAGCAGTAGTTGAAATATGGCATGACAAGTGCATTAATTAAAAGGTTTTTTGTGTGAGGTGTTAAACAGGATGCAATGGTTCTAATTTTAGAATATTTAATTAGTATTTTTCTATTTATGTCATTAATGTGCTTTTCCCATTGCATTTTTTGATCAAATGTTACCCCAAGATATTTAACTTTTTCGCTCCTCTTCAAAGGAATACCCATATAGTTGATAGTTTTGTTCTCAACTTTTTTTAACTGGCTGTGGTTGCCGAAAAAGATTGTTTCAGTTTTGTCCGTATTAATAGTCATTTTGTTATTATTTAGCCAGAGGTCGACTTGCGAAAGTTCTAACTCGACCTGGGAGACAAGGGTATCCAAGTTTTTATGAGACGAAATAATTATTGTATCATCTGCATATAGATGGTGGTAGTTTGAATTGATGACAGATTTTAAGTCATCAATATACAAAAGAAAGAGCAGGGGCCCCAACACAGATCCCTGCGGCACCCCAAAAGCGTCTTCATGAAGCAGATCTGATCCTGTGTCGTTTACAAGAGTCAGCTGCATTCGGCCCGTTAAGTAGGACTCGAACCAGTCAAAGGCAGCATCTCTGATGCCAAAACACCATAGTTTTTTTAACAAAATTTTATGATCAACAGTGTCAAAAGCTTTTTTAAGGTCAATGAGCACAGCACAAACAAAGTTATGTTGGTCGAGCTCAGTAAGAATAAAATCAGAGACATCGACTACTGCAGTTTCTGTGGAAAAGAGTTTTCGAAATCCGGACTGTCTGTCATTCAGGAAGTTGTGCTCCGAAATAAAATGAGACATTTGCTCATGCACTAACTTTTCAAAAATTTTCATAGGAATTGGCAAAATGGAGATAGGCCGATAATTAGTAGGATCTGTTTTATTGCCATTTTTAAAAATAGGCGAGACCCTTTTAGTCTTCCAACATTTAGGTACATAACCAGTAAATAAAGATTTGTTGAAAAGACTTGATAAATAAATACTTAAAACTGACGAACCTGCTTTTAGCAGTCGTGAACCAATTCCGTCCAAGCCTGTAGCTTTATTAAGTTTTAGTGAACTAATTATTTTCTCGACACTTTTGGTCTCAATACGAGCCCACCGAAAATCGTGTCTGCTAACAGGTGGATTAACATTAGTAGTATCAGAAGAAAATTTAAAGGCTAGTTTGGCACCAACACTGACAAAAAATGAATTGAATGTGTTGGAAATTATTTTTGGGTGAGAAGTTTCTGTACCATCGTTTTGGACTACTCGTTTTATCGAGGTAGTATTGCCTGACTTATCAGGAACCAGTTTTTTTAGGGTTTTCCAAAGTTGTTTTGGCCGTTTTTGAAAGTCCTGCAAAACGTCATTATAGTGCTCGTTTTTGAGTCGATTTTTGAGACCTATTACCTGGTTCCTTTTTTGTTTGAAAGCTTCCCAGTCTATGATGGATTTTGTTTTTGATGCTTTCCGTTTCAAGAAGTCTCTTTCTTTGATTCATCAGTGACCCATGCCTCAACACGGCCAGAAAATCTATGTGTTTTGAAAGGGGCATGTTTGTCAGCCACTGATTTAACATTTTTATTCAGTTTTTCACATGCTTCATCAAGGTCATCATAATTATTAAAATATGACCAGTCTAAATTCCTGAGGTCCTTCAGAAAAGCCTCTTCACTGAAGTTCTTGTAGCTACGAACCTTGCATGTTTTAGGTTCAAATTTTGGCCTTTTGAATTTTCTGATCACATAAACTAAATTGTGATCACTGATGCCTAAATCCATGACACCAGTTTTAGAAATACAAGAACTGTTAGAAAGTATCAAGTCTATAAGAGTGCTACTATTTTCAGTAACACGAGTTGGCTCCGTAATATGTTGTTTTAGGAAAAGAGTGGAGCATAATTCCTTTATTTTGGAGGAAAGAGCATATTTTGAAAGCATGTTACAGTTAAAATCTCCCAAGATAAAAACTTCTTTTTCTTTTGGGAGCTTGTTAAAACACTGTTTAAAATGAGTACACAGGTTTTCAGTACTCTGCAAATCACTACCTCCAGGTGGCCTGTAAACCCCACACACGTAAATAGGTTTAGTTTTTTTCAGGCACACTTTCACCCATAGTGATTCAACATTTTCGAAGTAAAGGTGTTTCAAAAGGTGGCTATCCAAGTTTTCATTAACAAAAATCAGAACACCCCCACCTCGTCTATTCCGATCATTCCTATAACAAACATAGCCATCAATTTTAACGTCATTGTCAGTGATGGTGTCATCAATTTTGGTTTCACAGATGGAGAATACATCAAGTTTTGTTTGATGTAGCAGAAGTTTAACATAGTCTAGTTTGGATGACAGACCATTAATGTTGAGATGGGCCATTTTTAAGCCCTTCCCATTTCTGATTGCCTCAAAATCAAAGTTTTCATCAATAGTAATGTTGATGTTGTCCGGAATTTCGTCACCAAATGACTCCTCATTAGCAAAGGGCAAATTACGAGAAAGACAGGGACTGCAAACAAAAAACAGTTTATCTTCAGGAGTCTTCATAAATTGTTGATACTTTTTATCAGAAATGCGCTCACATTTTTTATGAGCCCATAATCCACACTTGTCACAAGAAAGTGCTTTGTGTGTTTTTGCCACAGGTTTTAAGCATGAAGAACAGGGATACTTAACAGGACCTGGGTTGAGGCAGATGTCCCCTGACAAGAGGATTAAAAAATAGAAATACTTGTGCTTGCTTGGCTTAAGTTTTGATAAAGCCATTAATTTTAATTGGAGAGTGAGCTGGCTTTCAGAAACTCTATTGCAGGCATCAAGAGATAGAAAAGAAACTCCTATCTAGTCGACTCATTTCGTTGTTGTTGGGTGAGCTACTTTTGAACGAAGGTTTTGTATTGCTCAAAAATACAACGAACACAAAAATCAGTTTTAGCGTAAATGTGGGGTTTCCTACCTGAGTAAAGTTATTTTTAAGTCGTAGGGAGATCATTCTACGGTTATGTGCTCTTCCAAAACTATGTTTGAAGGATCTGAGGCAAGCCCATTTCCTTAGGATGTTACACAGAAGGAGCAGCAGGAACCCACAACACAGCAAAGCTACCATATTAGATGATAGATGGATAAAAAACTGACTGGGATAAAAACAATTTATTATCAAAAACAATAATTTAAAAACTAACAGAACAACAAATTAAGGAAATGAAAAGATATAAATTAAATAAAGAAGGCAGTACAATATATAATAAATCAAAAAGGACTTAGCTGTCAAAGCAGGAGCTCTTCAAGCTTTAGTCTTCTTTTTTCTTTCTTCGACTTAGCGCGCCAAGACCGGAGCGTTTTAGATACGTCCGACCTCAACGAGAGCTAAGCACGGAATGATGGCTATGACACTCATGAAAAATGAGAGATCTAGGTTCGAATCCTGGACAGGGCTAAACCTAAGAAACAAATATATCAAGTACAATCATTGGATAAACTAGTGTAGGTAATAGAATAATAGTTACCCTCAACTAGGAATTACTGCACAACTCACTTTCTAGAACCATTTTTATAATCTAGGTGACTGGGGTCAGCTCGTCAAAGTCAGATTTTGTAGCTATGTTATGTATAGAGAGTGACAGGGTACGACCCTGCATCTGCAAAGACACCTGTAAAGTGATTCTGCTGTTTTGCATTAAACTACACTCTCGTAATAATATAGATAATGTACTGTTCACATAGAGAAATTAACATTTGACTTTTAATGAAATAATTGCACCATAATTTCTTTAAACTTTTTTATTTCCACTAAGCTCATAGGATGTATACACAACCCATCCTCTTAATTAACAAAAAATAAAAACAAACTGACAATCTGAAAGTATACTAGCATTCTGTTTAAACTTTTATACTATTTTCAATATATATAAATAAACCTGAGATATCTAATATTTCTACTAATGTATGTCCTGTGAAATTTGATTGATAGAAAGATTTTTTGATTGTTAAAAAAAGTAGGATAACCTCATTTGTTTCTAGCATATATATATACTGCAAATGTGGGTGTTTTGTGTTAAACAACAATAACCACAGATAAAATGGAAATGGTTTTACCAATAACTGAGACATGTTCCTTTTAAGTTATGTTGTAAGTCAAACTATACTAACTCCTACCACCAATTTTGAAAAAATCCTAATTGTTAGCATATCCTGTCATGCATGGTGCACTGCTATTTGACCTTTGACTGATTGTGTGGGTAAACAAACCCTTTTCAAGAAAAACAATAATGGTAAACCGTACTAAAAAAAACACATTCTATATTTATTATATCTACAGTCAGTTATTGCTGAAATCATTTTAATTTTTATTGTAGAAGCTAGGAAAAAGGGTTAAGTCCCTACTGCACTTAAATTAACTACATCAACTAGGCAGACGTCACAAATATCTGCTGTTAGAGTCATTTGAGCACCAAAAATAGAGACGGTCAGTCGGCAACTCAAAGATTCGAAAAATTGTATCCAACCATCCAGCCATCAACGCGCGCCATCAAACCGCCAATATTTAATGATAACTTGGGCACCTCGTTTAAACAGAGTTTCCGCGCGCCGTTTTCAACTAGTTCTCAGGAACCTTTTCGCATTTTAAAGCGAAGCACAATATATTGTGCACAATATATTGTGGGATACACGGTGCCGTTGGAAAAGTCTTTGATATAAATTTACGAACTATTTACAATATGCGTGCTTGCGGTCAAGGTTATGCATCGTTGGAAAAGTTAACATCACTTATGAATATGCCCTCACCAATGGCAAAAACTACTTATAACAAACTGGTGGAAAAAGTTACAGATGCTGTTGTAGAAGTGTAAACACTCTTACAAAAGTGTTTAGACGGTCGTACACAGAACGCCAATGAAAGTTATAATTCGATGATCTGGGAAAGACTTCCTAAAACTACATGTCCCACTTACACAATTTCGATTTGGCGTGTATGATGCAGTTGTAAATTACAATATTGGTAGAAAAGCATCTGTATTAGTAAATAAGAAACTTTCAATGATTCCTGGTAGATATTGCACAAAATGATATCAAACACTTAATCGAAAGCGACTTTTTAACACATCGTATAAGAACAAAGAAACATGTTTCTTTTGATGATGATGAAACATCAAAGAAGAGACGTAAAGTTCTTCGTGGACAGTGTAAGTCAAAAAGTGACAAAATTAAGCAAAAGAAAGGATCCATGTATGAACTTGGTGCATTTTAGCCACATATATTATATTTTATACAACATTGGAGTATTTTAAACTTTGAATTTGTATATGTCTTGTTTTATTTTGCGTTTTTCACAGAACGACATTTTTGATCCACCGTCCTTCGTAACTTTTGAACCGTTGCATATTTTAAGAAAATGCAATAAAAAATTAGTTTATTTTTTTGAGCCTAATATTTTTTCGGTATATAGAAATCCGCCATTATGAAACTTTGTAAAAATTTAAATATTTTTTTAGTTTAAGTCACAGTTCATATCAGTATGCATCTTCTCTGAAAAAATGAAACTGATCAACACATTATTTCTTTCACTATTTAGGACAGCGTGGAAGTCATATTTTGGGAAAATCCGCCATTTTTAGCCGTTTTCATGGCAACACAGCATAAATTTTTATTAAAAACATGATAGAAATATTTTCTTACCTGATATGCATTGGAAAAAAGTGTTTTTATTCAAATATTTATTGATCTAAATTTAGAGGCTACTTCCCCCTTAATTTTCCGAGTCCGTTAGGATAAGGATAAATTTAAAAAGCAAAAAAATTACGAGTTCGATTATTTCCAATTGCACGAGTAAACGTTCGATTACGAGCTAATCACACAATGAACTATTTTTGTAAGAGTAGCACAGGATGTCAAATTCAATGTTTTGATTTTTTTATTACCCGATTTATAATTATTAAAGGAAGAAAGTGTTTGCGGAAGAAAGTTTTGCGGTTTTTGCGGTTTTGGCTCGAATCGCAAAAGTTTATTCCCGCAAAATGTTGTGATATTAGTGAACCGCAAAAGTTTTTCCCCGCAAAATTTTCATAATTATCCCAACCGCAAAAGTTTTTTCCAAAACATTTTCCTTAATTATTAGAAGAGAAATTCCTCCGAATTCCTTTGAATAACCAAATTACTTTCTATATATTAATAGACTTTTTGTGATCTAATTCAGAAAGAAAGAAAAAATGTTTTTTTTAAAGTGAACCATTCCTTTAACACAAATACAGTGAAAGGGAAGAAATTTTGGTACAAAGAAATATTTCAGAGAGGATTTACTTTGCCGAACTGACCCAATAAATTTTGTGCACAATTGTAGCTAGAACAAGCTATGTGATGGGACATTCCTACATTAACAGCTTTAACGATTCATTCTTTATTTCAGTCTTTTCGATACAGCATTTGTTTGAATCATAATCTGGTTTGTTAAGCTACTCCGAAAAATATTACTCACATTTGGCAAGCGCAAAGTTTTTTCCCGCAAAAAGGATTAATTTTCACGAACCGCAAAAGTTAATTCCCGCAAAATGCAAAAATTTTGCGGTTCGGCCGAACCGCAAAACTTTCTTCCGCAAACACTTTCTTCCTTTAAAGTAGTTCGATTCATTGTAAAGATATCTTTTTTTGACTTCTCATAAAACGTGAGAAAATAAATATTTAAATTATCGGCGCTTCTTAAAGAGTGCAGTTAAGATTCTAGAGTGCAATTAAGAAATAATTGCACTCCGCAGAGTGCAATTACGATATAATTTGCACTGTAGAATAAGCGCCAAACAAGAAAAAATAAGTCATCGTGTGATTAGAAGTTTTACGGTATTTATTAATATAGGCAATGAAACCACGAATTGACCAGAATATTTTTTTTCCTTCAACTTTTAGAATCAATATCGGCAAATACTATAATTAACTACTAGCCGAATTCCCGTGGAAGAATCCACTGAATCTCTCGTTAAACCGATGTAAGGGATACCAAACACAAACATACAACACAGTAATTTGAATTTTCAAAACTCACATTTCAACCTCAACCCTGAGCTCTTTGTCTCTTTTATAACGGGATGGAAAAAAGCCCTGGAATCGAGGTTGCTCACAATCTGCATTATTCTATGTTTATAACCGCTGAAACAAAACGTCTAAAATATAAGCATGTGCAACAAAAAAAAATATATTATAAAATAAAAATGAAAAATGTCCAAAAAAATCAAAGGTGTCTAACAACCGTTACGTAAGAAGCAAAATACGCTAAAACTATATCCTTGCTTTGCCATTCCAGAAGTACACCAGGGAAAAAAAGGATACCAAATATTAAAACAAGAAGCCCTGCGGCTTTAAGATTTCCGTCATTAGCCTGAAAGATTTTGAAATTTAAAGTATAGACCTTGAAAACGGAGAATTATGGGGTAAACAAATCACGAGTATCACAATTCTCAACTATTTTTGTAACTAACCTGCAATGTTAAAATACAACTCAATAAATAAAAAATATTACATAGCTATATGAAGTATTCTAAAATAACAGTTAAAACTTTAACTGGATATTTTTAAAAGTGATCAGGAAAATTCTGGAAATTCCAGAATACAAATCTTGCTATGTAGAAACTTGACGATTCGAATATAATAACTTCTGAACGAGCTCAATTTGAATGATGAAGTAGTTCATTGTTTATTAATTCAGCAATAAATACATATTAGCATTTAAATATTTCAGTATTTAGGCATTTAAAACTTACCCTCTTGTTGAAAATTTTTTGAAAATGCTGATGGTGCATGGTTTCATAACAGCTGATCTGAAAAAGAAAGCACGTTTTAAAAATTAGAAACAAGAATACAATTTTACTATAAACTGCATTAAAACCAGGTTGTTTAACTGTCTCTTTAACCTCTCTTTGCCTCTTTGATTTAAAAAGGGAATTTAATACAAAGATACAAATCCATGCGATGTGATGCACAGGTATATTATATATATAAATATGTATATAAATTTATTTAGGCTGGCTTTTGATATCTTTGTTAAACAAGTAACATATTAAGCAGGCGGTGCATGATTTTGAAACCTGTGGACAATACAGGATTTATTTTGTTGAAATCGATTTATTGAATTCAACTGATTGTTTATTATTCTTTTTTGATTCGAATTCTCAAATTTGAATTTCTTTCGGGGAGTCGGATTAGTTGCATGTTTTCATTTTGAGGAAACTGATTGGTCATTGTTTTGTTTGACAAATTGACAAATTGACAAATTGAATTCAACAAGTTGAAACATAAAAGGGTACACACACAATAAATTTGCGGATTTGAAAAATTGATGGTCCTTTTCGTGAGATTTTTAAAAATCAAGTCATTTCTAAGAAATCTTAGAAAAATATTTTGTGATACTTTGGGTGAGTTCAAGAAAGATTTTCAAGCAAATTAGGCATAAGGAGAACTGATAATTAGCCAGTAACAGAATAGTTAGCCGTTTTCAATGGCGCCATAGCTTGGTGGTTATAACTCTGGCACTTTGTGCGGGAGAACGGGGTTCAATTCCCCTTGGAGGCAATTCAATATTGGTGAGTGAATGCTACCATTGCCCCGGGTTAACCCAAGCCATGTGAGAGACATTGGGGAAATGACACACTATGTGGGCTGTTGGATGCTACAGGGAGCGGGTACCCTAATTGGGTCTGCATAGCTCAAAATGAGCATTAAATACTCTAGGACACCCCATCTAAGCTATGGCCTTTCCTGGAAATAATAGACAGGATTTGTAAGGCTAGCCATATAAAATATACAGACATTCTATTTATCTATGCAGAATAATTATATATAAATATATATGGTGCGTACAGTATAATTAGCCGCTTATACAGCTACTTATACGATATATATATATATATCTTTTTACTTAAATTTTCACTTTTCTTCATTATCGATCTCCCCATAGCCAAGTTGTGCTTCAATTAAAACCAAGAAAAAGAACAAGAAACAATTTTGCAAAAAAGTTATAATTTTACTGTAGCTAGCAGTACATAATGTTGTATATATTATTAAACAACAAAACTATTCTGATTTCAAGAAAAAACATGGAAAAGACGCAGTTAGCTGTAAAGAACACAGAGAAGCTTTTAACGGCTAATTATACTAGGCGTAGCATCTAATTATCCTGCGTCGGCTAACTATATATTGTTACAGGTTAATTATCAGTTCACCGACCGCTCAGTGCAAGCAACAATAAACTTTTGTCACGTTTCGACAACTTTTTTGCAAAAAATATAAAAAAAATCCTGTGCGAATATATATATCTTTTTATCTGATAGAAGTAGTCCCACAAAGTGTCATTTGGAAGTTATTTTTAGCCCCCTTTTTTCCCATAAGAACAGGAGTTGGGTGTCCAGTTATGGAAGAACTACGCAAGGCAGGATAAAGGTTTTTTGTTGCTTGCTCTTTAAGAAAAAAAGACACTCTAATCGAAGCACTATTTTGTGTAGTTAGCTCCATAGCTAGCTAGCAAGTAAGTAATTTCATGACTATTAAAAGGGGTATGTCAGCACCAATCAAAAGGAAATCCAAGTCCAGCACCAAAAATTGAGATAGCTAGCTAGCCAGAGCCAGCACACCTTTTTCACTTAGCTATATATAAAATAATTCTTACCTGATAAAATACACAAATTTAAATAATAGTGTTTAGCTCCCCATCAATAAAGCTACTACGACCAAAGCAAGGGGCGACCAACAAAATGTAAGCATTTTTAGTCATGGCCGCACACGGAATGTTCTGGCCACACGAAGAGTACACTCTCTGTTCAGATTGGTCATTTAATTGACAGAGATTAAAATAAAGCATCTGCATTGGCTTTCGAAAAAATGGAATTTTCCGAGCGTTTAGCCTGGACAAAAACTTAGCAGCGTCCGGGCTCTGTGCTGTCTCTCTCTCTCTCTCTATGGCGTTGACTCCATTTAACACTAGCTCAACTGTACCCGACTATGTCGTATACTTGACCGCAACCGTACCCGACATTGTCGTATTCTTCGCCCCGACGACAGCTCAACTGCATCCGACACGCGACGTTAAGCACTTTATCAACGTCGTAATGTTGTTAATACATACTACTGCCTAGTGTAATATCTTTGTAATACACAGTAATATACTGTAGTACTTATTAGTATGCCGTATTCTACACTGTATTACTTTGTAGTATATTAAGTAATACACTGCAATACCTTGTAGTTATTCGGTAATATACTGTAATACCCTGTAGTATTCAGTAATACACTGTAATACTTTGTAGTATTCGGTAATACACTGTAATACCTTGTAGTATTCGGTAATATACTGTAATACCTTGTAGTATTCAGTAATACACTGTAATATCTTGTAGTATTCAGTAATACACTGTAATACCTTGTAGTATTCAGTAATACACTGTAATACCTTGTAGTATTCGGTAATACACTGTAATACCTTGTAGTATTCAGTAATACGCTGTAATACTTAGTAATATACTGTAATACCTTGTAGTATTCAGTAATACACTGTAATACCTTGTAGTATTCTGTAATACACTGTAATACCTTTAAGTATTCGGTAATACGCTGTAGTACTTAGTAATATACTGTAATACTTTGTAGTATTCAGTAATACACTGTAATACCTTGTAGTATTCGGTAATACACTGTAATACTTTGTAGTATTCAGTAATACACTGTAATACCTTGTAGTATTCGGTAATACACTGTAATACCTTGTAGTATTCGGTAATACACTGTAATACCTTGTAGTATTCGGTAATACACTGTAATACCTTGTAGTATTCGGTAATACACTGTAATACCTTGTAGTATTCTGTAATACACTGTAATACTTTGTAGTATTCAGTAATACACTGTAATAATTTGTAGTATTCAGTAATACACTGTAATACTTTGTAGTAGTATTCAGTAGTACACTGTAATACCTTGTAGTATTCAGTAATACACTGTAATACATTGTAGTAGTATTCAGTAGTACACTGTAATACCTTGTAGTATTCAGTAATACACTGTAATACCTTGTAGTATTCGGTAATATACTGTAATACTCTGTAGTATTCAGTAATACACTGTAATACTTTGTAGTAGTATTCAGTAGTACACTGTAATACCTTGTAGTATCTAGTAATACACTGTAATACCTTGTAGTATTCGGTAATACACTGTAGTACTTAGTAATATACGGTAATATCTTGTAGTATTTGGTAGTACACTGTAATACCTTGTAGTATTCGGTAATACGCTGTAGTACGTAGTACTGTAATATTTTGTAGTATTTGGTAATACACTGTAATACTTAGTAATATACTGTAATAGACGTAATAGATCTTTCACGGTTGCGCAAAGCATCCTGGGTAATCAGTACGACAAAATACAACAGCGCATGCTGGTGTAGTAGAATATGCGAAGTTTATGTGGTGGTGTGGTTTTCCTGTTTATACAAGTTAAATTTTAATCAATTCTTATATATTTTACACAAAAAAACGATAATTAAAAAAGTTAAATCAAGCGAGGGTGATGGCTTCGGCTGAAGATATCGAATGTTTGCAGAATTTTTAGAACTTTCTAAAGCTGAACTTCAATTTTTCCTTTCCCAGCGTGGGCTTCCAACATCTGGATCACATGGAACGTTGGCTGCAAGAGCTCTGATTGCTCGTGAGAAGTAAAAGCCACTGCTGAATATACAATTTGCTTCTGCGTAACCAAGCGAAAAGACATTTGATTCAGACGAAGAGCTGACTTGGAATGTTTGGAAGGGTAAGTCGGTTTAAAATAACTGAAACAAATACCCTCATTTCGTTGGTTCGTTTTTAACGTAATTTCGAACGTTTTCTTCTCCCTTCGAAATTTGAACTGTATATTCTAATTTAAGTAGTTGTGGAGGAAAATTTGCCATTGGTATTCCATCTAATCATGTGCAAAATTTGATTGTTGTTTCAAAGACGAGAATAGATTTCAGCTATAAAATGGCTACTGACCGGTTTTGATCCTCCCCTGTAAAATACAAAGCCATTTGTCAGGGCACAGACCTCACAAGCCTGGTCTGTACTTTTGAGCTCGGGCTTTGTATTTCACAGTACGTTAGCAACACCGGTCAGTATTTGTTTATTAATGATTATGTAATTAAGATGCCAGCTATCGTTCAAAGTGTTTCCCCTTTTTGAAGGCTTGAAATGCATAAAAAACTGTCAATTTTGAATTCCAGGTTGTATTGATGCTTTCGGTGTGGTAAAGTAGCTGTATATTTATTTTTACTATAAAGCCAATGTTTAGCTAGCTACTAATAAAAAGCCTGTAATTAGTAAGTTAAAAAGAACACCCACTGTGCAGAATGATAAAAGATAAACGGGCTGTGGTATTTCTTTTTAATAAACTTCATTGTATTTTTTAATAAACTTCGTTCAAGATAAAACTATCATGACTTCTTTTATTCTGAACTTCTGGTAACCAATTAAGTAAAACAAGAAGCTAAGTAACCTCAAGATTTCCTCCTTTACACAAACCAGGGTTTCAAATAACCTGGAAAATCCTTAAACTTGAAGTAATAGACCTATATTCTGAAGTTTTAAAAGTAAATCTCAATTATTACGATACACAACATTTTGAATTACTACATACTAGTTGATAAGGCCCGTGAAAGAATCCACTCAGACAGAAGATTAGGTTGTTTTGCAGATTTTGCTAACGTCAGCAGTAAAAAAATTGGCGAAATGTAGTTTATCTGTTGCCTGTAATGGCATACAGATTGAAACGATGATAAAAAATAATGTATAGGATCATATGTGTTCTCAAACGCATAAGGAGATAAGTGTTTTAAAATTTTAACATTTTGCTGACGTCAGTAAAGTCCTCTAAAGTACAAAAAAATTTGCACTGTAAAATCCACTTAGGCAGGAGTACTTTGGAAAAGAGAATCGTAACTTGTATTTTGATGACGTCTGCCAGGACCCATCAATACACAATATTTTTTCCCTGAAATTTGTTGACACATTGCTTATGGACATGTACAAAAATGTCGTACGTAATGCTGACATTTCGCATACCTGTTAAACAATGCTCTGTAACATCCTTATATTTATCTTAAATGGTTTGCAAACTGGTGAAAGCATAAGTAGAAAGGTTTGGGTCAAGGTTTGTGTTGGTCCCGTTCCACAGAAGTAAATAGAAACAGAGATACAGCCCTTTGTTTCTGCAGAAATTTTAAGATGAAAGTGTAACAAGACCCACATACTTTCGAAAGATGTTTTCCTTTATAAACAGTAAATGACATTTTTCTGGTTCTTGAGACTTACAGTACTTGTTTCTTATATAAACACGGATTACCTCACCGAAAATGAAGTCCAGAAATTGAAAGATGATACCGTAACAAGGAAATAAAATTGAAAGTTAGATGAATAACATCTTATGTTTCTTAACACAGATAAGAGTTACAATAGCAACAAAAATAAAAATGGAACAATAATTATAAATAATGTGTAGAGCTTGAAACGCTAATCAAAATAGTGTATAGAATTGTGTACAACACCAACAATAATAATAAAGTCAGAAATAACACATCTCAAATATTTACATCTTATAAAGTGATTACGTTTGATTACATTGAAAACCTTTAATATTTCAATCAGAAGTGTCAAAAAACATCAATTTATATCTGGAAAATCATTTATTCGGTTGCATACTATCCTGTTCCGCAAAAATATACACAAAATGTAAAAATTAACCGGTTGAGAACACAGTTTTTTTTTCTTAGTATGATGATCTGTAGTGACCTTTACCAACCATTTTAAACGTAAATGTCAAAAAAAGAATGTATATATGGTCCGCCCTCACAAAAGTTTACACAAAATGTAAGTGTATTACACTAGGCGGTAGTATGTATTAACAACATTACGACGTTGATAAAGTGCTTAACGTCGCGTGTCGGATGCAGTTGAGCTGTCGTCGGGGCGAAGAATACGACAATGTCGGGTAGAGTTGAGGTTCAAGTATACGTCATTGTCGGGTACAGTTGAGCTAGTGTTAAATGGAGTCGATGCCCTCTCTATCTATCTATCTCCCATCAGGCGATTTTAAAGATTCCGCCCCGCATCGGCAACGGAAATAAAAAAAAATCCAACATTTTTCGTTAAGTCATACAAAATCAGCTATTTAGTCTATTGCATACGGCAAACCTTCCAAAGTTATACTCAAAATATAAGAAATTAATACATAAAAATAATAGAAAACACATAAAAGAGTAATATAAAAACTTGAATCATTTGGTATATTGTATATTTACCGAAATATTTCAATCCAAAATAGTAAAAGAAGAGTTTGCCTTACAGACCCAAACTTATAATCAAGAAAATCACGCATAAAATCAAAGATAACAATGCAGCGTTTTCGAATTTAAGAATCGAATATATTTCAAACGATCGTAACGTAACAGATGTAAACATTGATTTAAGTTTAGGTTTTAGGTTTAGGTTTTTTATAACGACATCAACACTGAATCACACAGTCTGTAGTGTTAAAAACAGTAACCACGGAAAAATTAATTTTTACAGTTTATATAAATTCGTCTCTAGAGGATATACACGCTATTTTTATAAGAATAGTGTGTTTTAGTTTCAGCCTCGATGTTCTTAACTTTTTTGACAAATGCTATCCTCATTATTCTCAATATGTTCTTAGCATGACTATGGCCTGAAAATATATAATGCCTTGATAAAATAAAGCATGCTATAAGTTACTATTGCTAGCTAATGGCAATTTCTTCTACATGTAACGGCCCATTTCTTGGAGACAAAAAAGTTCAGTTCGTTTGATATACAATAAAAAAAGTAAACTTCTAATCAATTTTGTACGTCATACAAATGTTCATATTTAAAACAAACTATCAAGCTTAGACATATTCTCAGGATATTCTAAACTTCTGATCCATTTTTCAGAGTATATTTTTACAAAATAAGTGCTTATAGAAAATATTTTCCGGCACAAGACACAACAACAAACTTAATATTCAAGGAAAAATTTAGCTCTGAAAGAAACGGCTAAAAAATCGTTATACACCAAAATTCAATTCTCTATCAAATAATTTAGACAACACACCTGCTTTTCTTTCGCTTTCTCAGTAGGTCGCTAGCAAGGCCGAATAAAAGTCCAATCAGTTTTTTACTTCGATTACTAAATTTCGCTTCATCCCAAAGAGAACGAATTGAAAATGTATAGCTACAATTGTATGATGCATTTCCAATCAATTCTTTTTGTGATGTTATAACATCGTACGTTTTTCTTCGTTTTAAAAAATATTTCTGACAACAACATTATTAACTTCGTTCGACAACAACAGTTTGTTTTTTACATTTTAGATTCGAATTACAGCCATATTCGAATGCGATACAACCTCGGTCCCAGAATACAAAAATGTAAAATATAGAAAAACATACAAGCTTTAAGCTAACCTCATGATGAGTAAACATTGACATGCTTTGTTTGAAGTAACGTTTTTCAGGATTAATTTGTAAAACAGACAACCTTCTTCGCTTCGGTTTTCTTTTTTCAGTTGATAAACAACTTGCTTCCATGAGATACGGCGCGCACATGGTAAACCGGGGGTAAAATTAAATTATTTCAGCCATAACGACCGAGAACGGCGCTGTAGCATATATGACAAATGGACCCCCTGTTTTCTCATTTGGCGGCTTACTTATTTTTTTAGTAAATTTTAGCGTACGGCCAAGTCATAAGAAAGTGACCCGTGAGTTGCGTGTCGTGGACTCACAATTTTACTCACGCAAGGGAATTAATATAGAAGACTAGCTGTTTCCCGTGGAAGAATCCACTGTATTCTCATTTAATTTATGTAGCAGATATACGTCCATCAAAAAACAAACAATACAGCAGTGCGCATCTGCATTATTATATAAATGACCAAAAAAATTAAAGGTGTCCAACAACTGCAGTATATATGTGACATTTAAAATCTAAATCTACTAAAATTACTGCTCTGACCATCTGACAAATGTGAAAATTATTCGGAAAGAAGTTTTCAAAAGCATTTCAACATACATCTCACCCATAAAATTTAAATCACTCAAAACGTCACATATATACAAAAAAAGCTGATCAATGTCAAACACAAATCTCTCTCATTGTATATGTTAAAATCAGTTAGTTTATTGCAAACCCTGCCAAAGGTTGACACAAAATGTGAAAAATAAACAATAAATTGTGCCTAAGTAGAAATTTTTATCTAAGGTGTTAAAAAGGGTTGCAAGGATAAATTATAATGCAATAAAACGTTTTTTTTCACACATTCGTAGAAATGTGTGATTTGGTATGGGCTGGGCTGTCATGGTGGTAACGAAAAGTTGAAAGGGGCGCGAATAGTATCAAAATCAAAGCCACCACAAATAGCGCGCTTTATTGACCAAAAGTTTGTTTATGTATTGTTTTTTTGCGTATAGCAGCGATTTTTTGTTGTTTTCTTATTATCGTGTAGCTTTATATAGTATACACAAAATAATGAAACCAGTACATATATATTCTATTCGAATTTCGAGAAATCTCGCATCAAATGACGGTGTTCATTGTCTTGAAATGATTGTTTTGATTTACTGTATGTTGACAATGTTATAATGTTCGAAATTGACTCGAGTTGTGTGCTCTCCAGCCATATCTCAGTTATCGAAAAATAGTCACAACTTTTAATATGATTCAATTTATCATCATCTCTTTCTTTAAGTTTGTGCCTTAATATTTTTATACCAAATTTTATCATTGTATATTTTATATTTTAATAAATACATTTTAATTATTTATCATCATAGTGTTGTGTGAGTGTTCAAACCGCTTCAGTTCTTGTTGTTTTTCCATCAGACATTAGAAATTTGATTGACAATATTTTATGTTAAAACTTGGACATCCATGTGTATGTGTACAAATTAAAACGACGTTTCGGGTGTCATACACCCATTTTCAAGTAAAATAAAAATTATACAACAGGTCTATTTAAACAAGAACGTTGCCATAGATACAAGATGTATAAACATAATCAATACAATATTTAAGTATAAAGTATGTGTACAATACGAATGTGTGATCAAACCGGACGGTTTTCTTGTTATATATTGCATACGGTCCTTCCTCACTAAACTTTAGACAAAATGTCAACACAAAAAAACGGTGTTTAAACCTGAAATTAATAAAGTCCTTTTAGCAACTTGCATGCTGTTTTACCATCAATAAAGTAAAAAAAATTTCAAATCTCACATAGTATTCTGTCACAAATGTTTTCATAAAATATATATAAAAGTCATAATGAGTCATGTTAAACAACAGCAATCAATCTATAAGTTCATTTTATGTCAATTTTTGCACCAAATTTGCAACACAAAATACAAATTCTAAATAATACTAAAATCTCTTATTTTGGTCCTTCGCATACCGACGGTCTCCCACAAAGGTTTAATCAAAATGTAAAAAATTTAATTATTTTGGTACATATATCTACTGCATATGCCCTCTAAAACAATATTTTAATCCAAAATGCCAAAGAAAAACATTTTGCAACAAAAATCAGTTATTTCGATGATACTGCATACACTCTTTCCCCACAAAAGCTTCACAAACTGTAAAAAAAAAGAATGGTTGTTAGGGAGTGCTTCTGATTCAACAAAAATCAGTTTTTTTGACATTTTGCATCTTGTCCTTACCCATTAAATCTTACACAACATTTCAAAAAACTATATACGATTTGGAACACATCAAATTTAAATCGAGAAGGATCAGTCATTTCGGTATATTGCACAGAGTCCTCCCCGGTAAGAATTTATACAAAATATAGAAAAACACAGCTTGCAAGGTGTAAAATCGAATTCTTCTTCTGTGTATATATGGCCCTTCCTCGCAAAATTAACATAACATGTCAAAAAGGTTCAGATATAACATCTATTAACACAACAAAAATCAGTTCTATCAGTATATGTCATGCCATTGTCTTCCACAACATGTTCCCCTTAAAGTTTCACAGACACAGCTTGTAAATTAAAAACAACTAAGATCAGGTATTTTGGTATATTTCATACCATTTTGTCCCAAATAATTTATAAAATGTAAAAATTGAGTGGTAAAACAGAAATTTGCAAAATTCCATTTTTTTATATGCATATATTGTATATTATATGCCTTCTACAACAATAAGTTAATTCAAAATGCCAAAAAGAAGGAAAAAATAGCTTACAAAGAGTATAAAATTGAAATCAACGAAGTAGCTCTTTGGCGTATTAAATATGGACATACGCACAAAAGTTTACACTAAATGTAAAAAAATGGTTGTGTTTAGTAATTCTAAATTAAGAAAAGTCAGTTCTTTTAGCATGCTGATTTATGTCTTTGCCCACAAACTCTTACATGAAAATGTCAAAACCACAATTTGAAACAAATTAAATTTACATTTTAAAAATAAGTAATTTCTGAACTTTATATTTTCAGAATATTTGCAGGAAAAGAACTTCGCAAACCAAAAAAAGAACCAGGAAAATGTTTAAAATTTTCAGGGTTAATAACGTTTGATGGGTTTTGTGGGAATTTATATATATAATGTGGGAATATATATATATATATATGTCAGAGTTGAATTTCTTATTTTAATATAAAAACATGAAAGGGTTGCAAGGTGTAAAGTCAAATTCTACAAAAATTAGTTCTTTCGGTATATTGCATGATCCTTGTGCCACAAAAGTTAACACAAAATTTCAAAAGAAAAGCAAAACAGTTTGTATATATTATATCTGGACATGTTCAAAAATTGGTGGCAGAAATTTGTCTAAAATTGGACATTTTCATTTTTGTGAGTTTTTTATCTCTGGTTTGCAAGTACTATAAAATTTCACCATTACTTTTTGTATATAATATTTTAAGGAAAATTATTACCCTATCAGGACATATATTTCAAATCCTTTTAGGTCAATTATTCATCATCATCATCATCATTCTCGGCTTAACGTCCGTTTTCCATGCTAGCATGGGTTGGACGGGGTATATTAATGACCCTCTTCCAATCTGATCTAGACTGTGTTAGATCTAAACTCAACTTCCGCTGTATCAAGTCTGTCCTTATAACCTCCTGCCAAGTCTTTCTCGGTCTGCCTCTGGGCTTTGCCCCAGGAACTATTAAGTCTCTACACTTTCTTACCCAATTATCCTCCTCCATTCTTTCCAAGTGCCCCAGCCAATTCAATCTACTTACCTGGATAACATCTTTAATTCTACGGATACTTAGGCTGCTTCTTAGCTCATCTGAACTCTTTCTGTCTCTCAGACTGGCGTTACACATCCACCTAACCATTCTCATATCATTCCTTTCTTAACGGTCAAGATCTTCATGCTTCACTGCCCATGTCTCACTACCGTACAACATAACACTTCTTACACAGGCCTCATACAACCTAACTTTTACCTCAATTGACAAGACTCTGCTAGTCAACAAAGGAAGTAACTCTCTGAACTTTTTCCAAGCAGAACCTATCCTGCAAGTAACACTTCTTCCAACACCCCCTTCACTGCCCAACATATCACCTAAGTAACAGAAGTTCTCAACTATCTCTAACGAGCCACTGTTGTACATCATTAAAGCTGGAAATACTTCATTCTCTATAATCTCACCTTTGCAACGCTTGCATACAAACTGAATGTCAGCTCTTAACCTTCCACCAATACTACTGCACTTCTTATGTACCCAATGCTTGCAAGTCTGACAAAAAATTGAGTTACTACCAACCCCTTTCCTGCAAACTCCACAAGGCCACTTTCCAACTACAAGGTCACACTTGGCTGCAATGCTACTAATCATGACTTTAGACTTTGCTGTGTTCACCCTTAGCCCTTTCTCTTCTAGTCCTTTCTTCCACTTCTCAAACTTTTTAACTAATTCTTCCATCGACTCTGCTATGAGAACCAAATCATCTGCATACAATAACTCCCATGGACAACCTGTTCTGAACTCCATCGACAGCGCTTCTAAGACTAGAACAAACAACAAAGGACTAAGTACAGAACCCTGATGTACACCAACATTTACACTAAATTCATCACTAAGTGAATCGTTAATCCTGACACGACTTCTAGCATTGCTGTACATAGACTGTACCATCGTAACTAGCCACTCATCCACACCTAATTTTCTCATAGCCTACCAAATAACTTTACGTGGCACTCTATCAAAAGCTTTTTCTAAATCTACAAGGGCAAAATAGAGATTCTTTCTCTTTCCTAAATACTTTTCCTGAAGCTGTCTGAGTAAAAATATTGTATCTGTAGTGCCACGCCCTGGAACAAAACCAAATTGCATCTTATCTAAATCAATTCTTTCTCTAAGTAACTTATCAATCACTCTTTCAATAACTTTCATTACTTGATCAACCAACTTCAAACCTCTATAGTTACCTCTTTCTAATGCATCACCCTTGCCCTTGAAACAATTCACTATTACACTCGACCGCCACTCACTCGGAATAGCACCATCCTTTATAATCTGATTAGCAAGACTTGTAATAAGCTCAACTCCAATATATCCAGATGCTTTTACCATCTCTGCAACAATACCTGATACTCCTGCAGCCTTGCCAATCTTCATTTTACTAATAGCCTCCACTACCCATTCTGTCTTGATCTGCATAGCTGGCCCTTCTACAACATCATCATCAGACAAATTATCCTCATTCACAAAGATATATATAGCCAAAATACCTGTGGACAAAAAAAGGATAAAAAAATCACACCCCTTAAAAAGTCAAAAGGATAAAAATGTTTATAACACCTTTTGAAGTTGGTTTTAAGCCATAATTTTCAAATTGTGGATAAATTATAACATTATGATCCTTATTGCGCTAAAAAAATTCTAAGAATTTGTTACTTTTTACCTCTCCACTGTCTAAACTGCCAAAACATATGGGAAAATTTAAAGAAATACCTAAGTTGAATAATAATTCCATAATAAACAAATTAGATTCAGAAATTTCATTCATGAACAAAAATTGATAAAAAACTCACAATTTCAACTGATATAAAATATTTCTTAAAATAAGCCACTTTATAATTAAAGAACAAATATGGATGATTACTGGTTAAAATGGAACCCATTTTTGTTCAAGATGGGTTTATAAACAATAATTGCTCAAGGTAACTGAATTTTAATGAGAAGAAGGGTTAAATTGTCACAAGCTTGAGAAATTAATAAAAAATTAACGAAAAATGTTAAAATTTACCCTTTTTCTGGTTTTGAAGACTAAATTATCAATTTTAACTAAAAAAAAATATATTTACTGTACCTGATATAAGTATTTAAACCATAAAGTTTTTGTTATATGGATTTATAATGGACTTTTCAGTATAAATCTTACCTTTTTTGATATATGTGATAAAGTTACATTATTTTGTCACGAAGTATGTGAACTTACTGCCCTGAAAAGAATTTTCTATTACTAATATGTTACTGATATGATCTGCACTATTATTTTGGAAAATTTACTAACTGATTCCAAGAAATGAGGTAAAAAAGTCACAATGTGATATTTTTACCATATTTCTGTTTCTGATAACTTTTCAGCTGATATTCTGGTAACAATCGATTTCAAATGTGCAATGCTATATTTTCTAAAATTTTCAAAATGATTAAACAAAAATTGATAAATTTATCACAAAAAAACAAAAATGGGCATTTTTGTAATGTCCAATAGACTCATCATCATCATCATTCTCGGCTTAACGTCCGTTTTCCATGCTAGCATGGGTTGGACGGGGTATATTAATGACCCTCTTCCAATCTGATCTAGACTGTGTTAGATCTAAACTCAACTTCCTCTGTATCAAGTCTCTCCTTATAACCTCCTGCCAAGTCTTTCTCGGTCTGCCTCTGGGCTTTGCCCCAGGAACTATCAAGTCTCTACACTTTCTTACCCAATTATCCTCCTCCATTCTTTCCAAGTGCCCCAGCCAATTTAATCTTCTTATCTGGATAACATCTTTAATTCTACGGAGACTTAGCCTGCTTCTTAGCTCATCTGAACTCTTTCTGTCTCTCAGACTGGCGTTACACATCCACCTAACCATTCTCATATCATTCCTTTCTAAACGGTCAAGATCTTCCTGCTTCACTGCCCATGTCTCACTACCGTACAACATAACACTTCTTACACAGGCCTCATACAACCTACCTTTTACCTCAATTGACAGGACTCTGCTAGTCAACAAAGGAAGTAACTCTCTGAACTTTTTCCAAGCAGAACCTATCCTGCAAGTAACACTTCTTCCAACACCCCCTTCACTGCCCAACATATCACCTAAGTAACAGAAGTTCTCAACTATCTCTAACGAGCCACTGTTGTACATCATTAAAGCTGGAAATACTTCATTCTCTATAATCTCACCTTTGCAACGCTTGCATACAAACTGAATGTCAGCTCTTAACCTTCCACTAATACTACTGCACTTCTTATGTACCCAATGCTTGCAAGTCTGACAAAAAATTGAGTTACTACCAACCCCTTTCCTGCAAACTCCACAAGGCCACTTTCCAACTACAAGGTCACACTTGGCTGCAATGCTACTAATCATGACTTTAGACTTTGCTGTGTTTACCTTTAGCCCTTTCTCTTCTAGTCCTTTCTTCCACTTCTCAAACTTTTCAACTAATTCTTCCATCGACTCTGCTATGAGAACCAAATCATCTGCATACAATAACTCCCATGGACAACCTGTTCTGAACTCCATCGACAGCGCTTCTAAGACTAGAACAAACAACAAAGGACTAAGTACAGAACCCTGATGTACACCAACATTTACACTAAATTCATCACTAAGTGAATCGTTAATCCTGACACGACTTCTAGCATTGCTGTACATAGACTGTACATAGACTACCACCCATTTTTGAACATGTCCATATACCATGTATATAAATGGAAAAAAACATGTAAATCCTTCCCCCGCCTCCCCCCAAAAAATAAATAAATAATCAAAAACCCATGTAAATACTGCAACAAAATCAAAAAATGTGACAAAGCTACGTAAATTTTCCCCATAATGTCAAAAACCTCTATCAAATAAGAATTTAAAAAACACAGTTTTTTTCGGTGTTAGCATGTAGTAACTCTCTCGAAAAGGTTTAAAGTTTTCTTAAATAACACGAAATGTCATAAACAAAAACATTTGAGTAAGAACATCTAGAACATCAGAATTACTACATGTTAAATAAAAATCCTTTTGTCATATTGCATGCAACCAATGTAAGTTTAGTTACACAAAATGTGAAAAATACATTATATATTTGCATAAAAAAGAGTCCTTAAACTATCCTTAAAGGGGAATTAAGCCTCAAACTTAAATAGCAATATATCATGTTCATTTCTTAAATTCTGTTTAAAATTTTGAAAAATAAAAATTATTTGGATTGATTTTAATATAAAAGTTTGCCCTTCTATGAACAAACGGTAAGCGCCATTTAAATTTTCTGAGGCCACGGCTGATTCTGGAGACTGTTATATCATGACGTATCTTACGCTGAAGAAGCATAAGCTTGCGCTGAGCGCAAGCAGCGAGATATGGAAAATTTAAGCTCCTGCTCTGACTCCCTATTTCTAGAATATTCAAGTGACTCTAGTGAAACGTCAGAAACAGGATGTTACATGAATAAGCCTGAATACTCCAAAGCAGAACTTGAAAAAGTGACTTATAAATCTAGTGATAGTGAAGAAAAAGACGAATTGAATTCAAGCAGACTTGAAAATTTGCATTGGTGTACCTGTACATGTTGCATTATTTTCAATTCCTTCACTCTTGTGGAATGCAAGTGTTGCCAAGAATTTCCCAACTTATTGAATGACAAGTTGAATAATAACAAGTGCATCATGATGCACAAGGATTTTGAAATTTTATGTTTGAACTGCAGTGTTAGATACAGCCAGCATACGACATCGACGATACCAGAAAAATATAAGAAACTCTCCACATATACTAATAAGTAAGTTTTTCTTCAAAAAATATGTTTCTCGTAAATATTTTCAAAAACCATATTTCTCAGTCACACCAAAATAAAACATTCTTCGTATCTTCTTATCTTCTCACTTTTCGCTTTATAATCTTACAGGTCCACGCGCTATGAAAATACACACCATCGCAGATTATTTAATTAAATTAAAAATAATGTCATTCCTTTAATATCAAATAAAAAAGGAGAAGAGCCTATGTGCCTCAAATAACAATTTGTTTCAAAGAAGTTTTGATGAATGAATAATTTCAATATATTTTATCCTGGTTTACACTATAACTTAAACTTTGATTCCTTGTACGGAAATGAGGTACACCAGTTACTGACAGTACATGGCCTGGGTACATTATTATGAATGGCTTGGAAAAGGATGTCGCGTGGTGATTCCAGCTTGTATTGTGTGAAAAATAAGGGAAGAATTTCCTGATCCAAATGGAAAGTATACTGGTTTCAAAGAATTTGTTGATATTATAACGGGACTTAGCATGTTCAAACAATATCAACGAAAAAGCGAAATAAAGTACAACGGACCAGAGTTATTTTTTTTATATCATTACGTTTGTTCACATTGTGTAAACAACTTTAAAAAAGACGAAGAGATCAAAAAATTTAAATGAGCGTAAAATACGTCATAGATCTCCATCGCAGATATTGTTTTGATTTTAACATGGCGATTACTGTTGTCAACTTTTATGCTAGAAAAGGGATGTAAATTCAAAGAATCTCAATTTTTTGCAGTGAAGCAGGAAGATCTTGACCGTTTAGAAAGGAATGATATGAGAATGGTTAGGTGGATGTGTAACGCCAGTCTGAGAGACAGAAAGAGTTCAGATGAGCTAAGAAGCAGGCTAAGTATCCGTAGAATTAAAGATGTTATCCAGATAAGAAGATTGAATTGGCCGGGGCACTTGGAAAGAATGGAGGAGGATAATTGGGTAAGAAAGTGTAGAGACTTGATAGTTCCTGGGGCAAAGCCCAGAGGCAGACCGAGAAAGACTTGGCAGGAGGTTATAAGGACAGACTTGATACAGAGGAAGTTGAGTTTAGATCTAACACAGTCTAGATCAGATTGGAAGAGGGTCATTAATATACCCCGTCCAACCCATGCTAGCATGGAAAACGGACGTTAAGCCGAGAATGATGATGATGATGATGATTATATACCATCAAAATATGTAGGGTTTGTAAAAGATATTTCCGAAAAAAAAAAATTGGGGCTTAATACACCTTTACGATAATTCAATTGTACATGCGTTCCTACGGCTCTCCATCGTTTTACAATATCGGAAAAAAGGAGGTAAAAATCGTGTTTTTATGAGAGTTTGTTAGAGACGAAAGCGTGTTTTCTCTAGTTTTTTAACTTCCGTCGTATCAATTTCTTTCAAATTTTCAGGAAACGTTAATAATAATAAGATACAACTTATGTGTACTTTTCATTAAAACCAAAACGCGGCAAGAAAAGTTATCACGAAAAAACGTGTTTTCTCCTTAATAAACTCTTATAAAAGTGTGATGTTTACCTCCTCCGATCGCAAAATAAGCTGTGATGGAGTGTTAGTTTTCCCGAATTATCGTAAAGGTGTATTCCCCTTTAAATATTATAAATATATATATACTTTCTTAAATTCTTAAAAGGTGTTGTAGCTTCTTATATCTTCTTATTTAGGCTTCAAAGGTCAAGTCAAATAAGTTACAGCCATATTCCTAGCAAAGACCACTAAGATAAACTACAGTACCTAGCTACATGTAAAAGCAACTTTCACAGGTTAGCTAGCTAGCTAGGTATACTGGGAATCTTTAGTTTAAAGGTAACATTAGCTAGCTACAGTAGCTAATAGCTGGTCACTTAAATATAAACTGGAGACTTAGCTAGGTATAAAGAACATGGCTACATATATATAAATTCCTAGCTAGCTAGCTAGTTGTTGGTGGTGGTTGGCTTTTTATGATGCTAGCTATAAAACATGTCTGGCATCAATAATATCATCAAAACTGAAAAAAACCCATGAAAAAACCTTACAGAAACCTTGCTATGATTAATTTATAAAACCATGCTCTTCTTCAAATGTTTTTTTAAAGATTTATTTTGAATGAAAGAGTAGAGAACAGAGAATACTCAAAAAGAACAGCCATCTTTTTCGTAAACACAAAATTTCCGTTTTATGCTAGGAACTTCATTTAACAGTCCGTATGCTTTGTGAATATCTAATACCGTTTCATATGTAGCGATACCTATATATATATATGCTCATATAGATTTTTTGGCATAAGGGTATATATATTTATATCGTTATTAGCTGCGGGTTATATATTTACACCTTATGTGCGATTTCTATGAAGTACATTTCTAACTTGGTAGACCTATTTCCATATCCATTTGGTTCCGCGAAATATACATACTCAAAATGCAGAATAACATGAAAACGAGATTAGTTATGAGCAAATTTTGAGATGCTGGTTGTTTACATGCAAGTTTGAAGAATGTATCAACAAAATGTTGACTTTTACAGCTTTTAACTGGCAGTTTCACATAATCGTAATTAACACAGTTATAAAGAGGGTTTTGGTAGTGGTAGTGTGACAAAAAAAATTAAAATATTGCAGATTTTAAGGGCGTATCTTTTGGTATATGTTAGCTAGCTAGCTAGCTAACCCTCTAAAACCTCCTAGCCACGTTAAACCTAGCCCCGTTTTTAGAATGATGTGAATACATTTTTATTTACTGTTTCCAAGTAAATTTAGAACTAAAACTCAATATACAGTTTACTAACGCTCAGTGGCACATATTACTTCTGATCAGTTCAAAAAATTAAAATTAGCTTGCTAGTAGCTAAGCCAAAAAGTAGCCAGCGGCTAAGCTAAAACCCTGGAAAAACATATTGTAAATATCATTTTGAGCTCTCCATTCCCCCAAAATCAATATTGAATATGCTTGACTGATGCTAACAGAAGTATTCCAGAAACCTAAAGAAAAATAACATTGACTTCGGGGGAAAGGGGATGGCACAGTAAAGAGATTTCAATGGCTGGATTTTCTTATAGCATTTTCACAAGTATTTTTTCCAGGGTTGTAGCTATAGCTTAGCTGCATGAGTTACCATCAAATCATTTTTCAACATTTGTTGCGTAAACTGATAATTAAAATTAATATTTTCAGTATTGGCTGTTGTGATTATGTGACTGTCACACTTCCTCTGTCACTACTCCCTCTCTGACTGTCAATAATCGTACATTTGTATCAAGCATTGTGATGGTTAACCTTAAAGGGAATATGGCGTGAAAAATTATTTTTACATATATAAACCACTTTCCAAAGTCATAAAAGAATATCTAGTTCTTATGTTTTGAAGATAAACAAAAAAAACAAACAACATAAAAAAGTTTCACATGTTTACATTACAGTCGCCTTCTTCAACGAGGTCGTTTTAACGCGGTCAGAGATCTGGACAATCACATTAGTATGCGTAATTATGCGACTTACGTAAGCAATTGTATAGAAAAAAAAGTGAGCCCCCGTAAAAGCAGAAGGTTCTTTTTAGAAAAAATATGTAATGTTTTGAGAAAGTAAATAACAAACATTCATATTAAATTTTATCATGGATCAACCAACGGTACTTGGTTTTCAGTTTGAACCTTAGACGGTTTGCTTCAGTTTATTTCTATTTACAAAATAAACAGTGAAACAATTACACATACAATCTAGTACCCAAACTTTTTTTAGATTGCAGATGTATCACTGAGCACGATAGCTTTTCAAACGTGATGCTGGACAGGGGTGTTCTGTGGACTGCTTTGGTATCGTTATATGACAGGGAAAATGCATCGTTACCATGTGATAGGGATAACGTACCTAGCCAGTAAGTAGAGTTATATAAGAACATGTAATATATTATATTATCCATAAATGAAATATATAACCTATTTTAGATCATATCGCTACGCATCGTACAGACAGTTTAGTTGGTTCATCCATACTAGGTTGGGACGAGGTGTGCGGAGAGTCATTCCTGCTTGTGTCGTTACTGTGTTGTGTCGTGACAAAACGTTTTGTTGGTTTGCTATAGGCAATGCGAAAAATTGGTTTCACATTGCCCTCTTTTTCAGCTTTTTTAGATGTCTCCTAAACGATTAGTTTTCAGATTATGTATTTGCTGTACGTAATTAAAACAAAAAAGTAAGACGTATTCGTACCTGTTCTCTATCCACATTTAAGTTATGATCCAAAATGGCTAACTGAGTACCCGCAATCATCTTTTCCATATTGAAAAAAATGGATTTGGGGAGATAGCGGATTTTGACACTATGAAATACTTCCAACAATGTGGTATAGACCAATCGGGTCATGTGGGAAAGATCAGCGACAACTTGTCTTTGAAGAACAATAGATTTGAACTTCTCATAAACTTGCGTTCCTTTCTTTAACCACTTCTTGCGTCGAATGTCAGTGTCGTTGAGTTCGCCATGTTCACATTTTAGGTAATTTTTATTTCCAACGAAATTGGAATGGCGGTTTACAACATGATGCATAATGGAACAAAAACGCTCTCGTAAGTCATTCGGATCACCATTACACGTTAAAACAGACCAGTATAAATGATTTACTGTCGCAGGGGCCCATTCTGCCAGCAGATGGAACCCTAAAGAAAACAAACAGACGTGCTATAAATATATCTAAATAGATGGCAATAAGCAACTTATATAACAATGACTCACCCTTTTTCTTTGAAGCTTTAGTCAGTTTTTTCACAAATCCTTTAGCAATGTGCCATGGATCGAATTGGTGAAAGATGTGATTAAAGCGAGGATCGGTCCTCATCAATTTTCGAATTTGACCGTGTCTATCAGTAGCAACCACTTCTATTTGAAGTTTATGTTTTTTCTGAATGTTTTCAAGGCAACGAATAAATCCTTCCTTTTCCATATTTTGAGAGTTTTTGACCTACAGCAAGAGCGGTGTTTATTTTATTATGACGAAATACAAAAATTATGACCTTACAACGGGGGTTAAATTGTATAAAATAAATCTAAGTTTCTATTATAAATTATTAATAGGTTTAAGAACAAACTTCGCGTGCGGTGTGTGTGAAGAGGAAGGCTTCTGTATTTTCTATAAAATTGCTTACGTCACAGTAAATCGATTATGCTATATCGCACTTGATCGTGTTTTCATCAGAAACTATCATGGCGGTCGAAGAAGGCCACTCTCGTGGCGAAGGTTAAACTTTAAAGAACAATATTGTGCGTAAGAATTACTTTTTAAGATATATTAATGCTGAATTATTGTTTCGTGCTATATGAAGTTTTTATATGCAAATATTTATAAAACATGCTATATTCCCTTTAATACTTACAGTTTGTAAGTAATATGAATTGATAGAGCATAGAGCTTATCATAAATCCCCATATGTAGAAAAAGTAAAGTCTTTTTTTAAAATGGCACCTAATTTTTTTAGGTTTTTATGAAAAAGAAATGAAAATAAAATAATATACTTTTTCTTATAAGAATTTCTGGGTTTCAGCTGTAAACGTGCTTAATATTTATCAAAATCTCAGTCTCAATGTTCTTAAAAACCAGGTCCTTATGTATTTTGTTTTCTTGCTTTTTTGAAATCTTGAAAATTAATCTTGCAGAATTATTCCAATTGTTTATTTACAGAAAATAATCTCAATGAAATATTTCCAAAGTGTCGATTTGTGAAAATACAAAACCAAAAATTTTTGACATCACAAAAAAATTTCACATTGTTTCCACTTATTAAAGTTAATTGTTTTCACTTATTAAAGTTCGATATGACAAGCATTTTGTGGACAAAATTTTAAAGAAATTTCTTTAATTCTAGACAGTATGTCAGTAAATGTTTTGCGTTTTTTTAAGCAACAATTTTTTAATTATTTTGTGAAGTGATCCTCTCAAGGAAAAATTTGTTTCTGACTGATCACTGGGCAATTTCATTTGCCTGAAAAAATACCAAGATGGTAACTCTCTGAATACGAAATTTAAGAATTAGGATATCATCCTTTTAGTCAACCTTATATTTTGAAATTTTTGATAATATTTTTAACCAAATTCAATCTATGGTAGAGGCTTAAAATTTAACACAAATAAGCAAGAACATTCCAAGAAAGGTTTAGAGTCCAACTTTTCCCACCAAGTCAAATTAGTATCCTAATTCTGAAATCACAAATGTGTAAAATGTGAGTTATAAATACTTCCCAAGCTACCCTCACATGAAAAAACAATTAACAACTTAAGGCAAGATCAACTCAACTACTATTTTAAAACCACAGTCAGTAAGCCCGGCTAATGTTATTTTCACAGATGTTGTTTAAAAAACAAGGTACACTCAATAAGTGGAGACACAGGATATATACCAGCAACATCCCCAATTTTGGTAAACAGCTTGAAATTTCACGGTTGTTTGGAACAAGTCAGTCAGTCAAATAGTTAGCTACTCATATTATATTCAAAGCTAGCTAATACCTAGCTCATTTACCACCAAGAAATAATAAACAAAAGCATTAGAACGACCCAATGATACATGCTATTATCCCATATTATCACCAAATGTTAATAACAATCTGTATGACAAATTAATTTTTCAAATATTGCAAGTAAACAAACGATATCTGCACTACTTCGCTGCAAACTAAAATTTTGCTCATAACTAATCTCGTTTTCATGTTATTCTGCATTTTGAGTATGCATGTTTCGCGGAACCAAATGGATATGGAAATAGGTCTATTCCCGTGGAAGACTCCACTGAATCTCTCATCGAGTGTCCATATGATGGGTGCCAAATAAAAACATAGAACATAAGAATTTGAATTTTTAAAAGTCACAATTTGCATTATTCTATGTTTATAACCGCTGAAACAAAGCGTCCAAAAAAATAAACATGTGCGGCAATAAAAAAATAATAATAAAAGAGAAAAAAAAGTCCTGGGATTGAGGTTGCTCACAATCTGCATTATACAAAACGTTTAAAAATATAAGCAGGTCCAACAACAAATTAAAAATGAAATAAAATAAAAATGCAAAGGGTACACTACTACAAAACCAAAGGTGGCTAACAACGGTTATGTAAAAATCTAAATCTGCTAAAACTATATACTTGCTTTGCCATGCCAGAAGTACACCAGGGAAAATGGTATACGAGATTTTAGAAAAAATCGTTAAGTCACACAAAAAAGGTTATTGCAAAATTTCCACAACGTACAGTTTCTAATGCATCATACCAAATTAGCTATTTAGTCTATTGCATACAGCAACCCTCTCAATGCGCAAACGTGCCGTGCATGATAACAATGCAGTGTTTTCGAATTTAAGAATCGAATAATATTTCAAACAGTAACGTAACAGATGTAAACATTGATTTAAAAACCAGTAACAACGGAAAAATTACTTTTTATAGTTAATAAAATTCTTATCTAGGATATACACCCAGGGGCGGATTTAGGATTTTTTTAACTGGTGTAAAATAGCCTTAAAGAGGCCTAATTGCTTGTCAGGGCGTTTAAAAACAACCGAGGGTTTGAAGGGCGTTTCCAGCCTCCCAACGGGACCACCGCCCTTTAACGCCCTCTGATGGTCAAAACAACTTAAAAATCAACCCCTGAACCACGAGTCTTAATTTTACTTTTTTTGTAAAATTTTTAACAAGAATTACAAACATTAATTTCTCTTGTTTTTTTTCATTTAAATTAAGTATTACATTTATTTCTTAAATATTACATAAAATCTTGGACGGAATTGAGTTTCTTCAGAGTCGGGTATAGTAGATGCATATTTGATACCACTGTAGTCAGGTTTTGTCGTGGCAGCTAAAAAATAAAAACACATTTCTGAATGTAACCTGAAAGCGTTTGCGGCATTTCTGTACAAAAATGCGAAATCGAAGATCGAAAAAAGGACGGCATTGTTTATCAAATTAGTCACAGTTAATTCCGCTACTACATTGTTTTTTAAACCAATCAGCTTCATTTTATGAGATTATAAACCAATCAGGATATTTTAAAATCACAACAAACTTTTTAATCGACATGTGAGGCAAAGTAAACTTTATTTGAAAACTAAAGTCAATTTAATTGAAAACTAAAATCACTAAAAACTTACAAAGGTAACAAAAACAAATAATTTGCTTAATTCATTCGGTATGGAAGATGTAAAGAATCTAAACGGAAATTTTAAGCTTGGTCCCTTTTAAAATGTCAAAATTTTACAACTTCTTGCTAACGAAATGTAAAGGTTTGTGGACAGTAGTTATAAAGACAAACGCTAGAAATTAGCTAAACAAAAAATGTAACAACCTGCAATTACTTATAGCTAAATTCGCCACAAAATTAACGGAATATTGCTCTTCTCCGATCCCACTAAAATCTGCTTATATTTCTTTCATTGTCGCTTACTTCACTTTTAGCTCTACTAACAGCTAGCTACATGCACTTTGTAATATTCAACAACAAAATTCGACTTACGATGTAAAAATACGATAAAAAAATATTGCAAAATAATGTAAAGAAACGTATACCAAACAAGTTTAAACGTTTGCTGCGACGATTAACAAGCTCCACTAAGATTACGCTCTTCTTTATGGAGGCAACAAAAGTAGCTTTGTTTTGAAATCTACGTGATTCTCACCTGCATGTAAGTCCTGGATCGTTCTGCCGTAAAGTTTGCATTTTACACCAGTTGCCTATGGCACTCCAAAGTCACATTAATACAGTTATCTTAAGATAACAAATGTTATCTTAAGATAACTCTATTAATGTGACTTTGGAATGCGTGCATATTCACATAAATGTCCTGATTGTAAGATAACTCGAGTAATCTTAAGATAACAAATTATCAGAGAAATATTGTAAGATTTCTTGATCATGGTAACATTAACGACTTTTCTACCTTTGATGTTAGCGCTATCTTAAGTTAACTAAAATTATCTTAAGATAACTAAAGTTATCTTAAGATTGCGAGAAAACTGGAGATTACTCAAGAACTACGCGAAACAAAAACGCGTTTTAAACTTTAACACGCGGGAAGTACGTATGTTGCCCAACTTGGTTAATTTCTAGAGAATTAACGATTACCTGGTACATATGTCCAGACCTTAACAACCAACCTCATGGCTTTGTAGTAAGCACGTGCAAAACAAGACAAAAACAGTAACAAGTAAATGAAAGTACTGCCTATGCTGCTCGTTAGTTATTTTTTAAAATATGTCTTCCTTTTTTATGAACAGTTCGTCCGACGAAATCGTGCTTCCTGCTTTATCTGATACATCTGCTATGATAGATAGGTTAATGAAATTTTTACACCCAAAATCGCAACGCACATGGTAAAGCTTCCCGCTTAAAATGTAAAACTAACTGGGAACGAAGTTAACACTTCAACGCTGTAATTGTTTTTTATTGCGTAATTTAACGCGTTTGAAACGAAGATAATGCTATCTTTAGATAACACGAGTTATCTTAAGTTAGCAAAAATATCGTCAAATTGTATTAATAACAGCTCTAATCTCAAGATAACTACAAAGTAAAGATATAATTATCACATTAATATGTTATCTTAAGATTACTCGAGTTATCTTACAATCAGGACATTAATGTGAATATGCACGCATCCCAAAGTCACATTAATAGTGTTATCTTAAGATAACATTTGTTATCTTAAGATAACTGTATTAATGTGACTTTGGAATGCCATAGTTGCCTACACCAGAGAAATTCTTGCCCAGCCAGATGGGCAGCCTACACCAGCAGAACTGGTGTAAATAGTGAAGCCGGCACCGACACTGAAAATCAAATATTTTGCGGGACGAAAGAGCGACGATTTGTATTTTCAGACAGAAACAAGACCATTGAACCCGGGCGCAGAGAGTGGAGACTCCGAAAACCGGTTTTATACGCCGAGGGCGTGCGCGCGCTGTGTTCAAACTTCGGGCGCAAAATTGAACAAAACAGGTTCACAGAGATACACCTTAACTTTTGGAGATAAATTTTTCCTGGTGTATTTACACCAGTACACCATAGCTAAATCCGCCCCTGACACCGTGTATTTTATAAGAATTGTTATTCCGTTTCAGCCTTAATGTTCTTAACTTTCTTGACAAATACTATTCTTATTGTTCCTAATTTATATCTTTAGCAGGGCTATCGCTTCAAAATATATATGAAATGACTTAATAAAATAAAGCTTGCTATAAGTTGCTATAGCTAATGGCAAATTCTGCTACATGTAACGGTCCATTGCTTTGGACAGAAAAAATAATTAATCTAATTAAATTTGTGCATCATACAAATTTTTATATTAGAACAAACAATCAAGCTTAGACATATTCTTAGGATATTCTGACCTATTGTTTAGAATATATTCTTACAAACAAAAGTTCTTAACCTTCTTGACAAATACTATCCTCGTGGCCTAAAAAAAATATAATGCCTCAATAAAATAAAGCTTGCTATATGTTGCTATAGCTATTGACAATTTTTTTATATTTAGAACAAACAATCAAGGTTAGACATATTCTTAAAATATTCTGAACTTCTGACCCCTTGTTTAAAGTATATATATTCTTACAAAAAAAGTTCTTAACTTTCTGGACAAATACTATCCTAATTATTCTGAATATATTCTTAGCATGTCCATGTCCTGAAAATATATAATGCCTTAATAAAATAAAGCATGCTATAAGTTGCTATAGTTAATGGCAAATTCTTTTTATATTTATAACAAACAATCGAGGTTGGACATAATCTTAAGATATTCTTAGCTGACGCTGAGTATATTCTTACAAAAAAATATGTTCAGGCTGAAGACAAAACATATTTAACTTCATATTTAAGGGAAAGTTTAGCTGGAAGCGTGTAAACGGCTTAAAAAACGTTATCACCTAAATTCATTTCTCTACCAGATAATCTAAACAACACACCTGCTTTTCTTTCGCTTTCTCAGTAGGCTGCTAGCTGGCGTTCTCTGGATAAAAGTCCAATCAGTTTTTTACTTCGATTACTAAACTTCGCTTCATCCCAAAGAAAACAAGTTGAAAATGTATAGCTAGCTAAATTGTCTGATATATTTCCAATCAGTTCTCTTTTTGACGTTATATCATCGTACGTTTTTCTTCTTTATAACAAATATTTCTGACAACAACATAAACTTTTTATACTCGCTCGACAACAAAAGCCGCTCTACAACAACAGTTTTGTTTTTTACATGTTAGATTCGAATTATCATTCGAATTCGATAGTTTTTTTTCAAAAGAAAGCAACCTCGGTCCCAGAACACAAAAATGATAGAAGAAACAAATAAGCTTTAATCTAACCTCATGATGAGTAAACATTGTTTGAAATAATTTTTTTCAGGATTACTTTGAAAAAGAGACAACCTTCGCTTCGTTTTTCTTTTTTCAGTTGATAAACTTTGTTTCCGTGAGATACGGCGCGCACATGGTAAACCAGGGGTAAAATTAAATTACTCTAACTATAACGACCCCGTGGGGCTTTTAAAACAAAAAACAAAAAAAACAAAAACGTTTAAAAAAATAAATTAGTTTTAATAAAATAAAAAAACAGAGTTTTATTTTTTAAAGTAATGAAAAAAAAGAATTAAATGTTTAAATAGTAACCCCCTGATTTGCGTTTTTTTTAACTTGGTAAATTTTAGCGCAACGCCACGTCATAAGAAAGTGGCCCGTGATTTCCGTGTCGTGGACTCACAGTTTTACTCACGCAAGGGAATTAATATATAAGACAAGATTATTAACTTCTTATGTGCACTTTAACATATGCGAAAAAAAAGAATACAGGGCATACACGTCCACAGGACAATCTAGTACCCCCATGACGTTAGTTCACGTTCTTGATTTTTTAAGCAAATGTGACAATAGGAACGAAGTAATTCAATAAACATAAGATAGATACAAAGTGGAAATGAAACAAATTCCTGCGCAAGCGCGGAAATTGAAAAATTAAAAGTGTGACATTACTTCTGTTGACGTCAAATGACAACTGCGCACCCTTGCGGCGCCGTAGATTAGTGGTTATAGCTCTCGTACTCTGTGCGGGAGACCGGGGTTCGATTCCTCTTGACGGCGATTCAACATGGGCGAATGAATGTTACCATAGCCCCGGGTTAACCCAAGCCATGTGAGGGAAATTGGGGAGATGGCACACTGTGTGGGCCGTTGGATGTTGCCGGGAGTTGTCTAGTAGAGCGCGGGCCCTAATTGAGTTTGCGCAGCTCAAAATGAGCATTAAATACTCTAGGACTCTCCATCTATGCCATGGCCCCTCCTGGAAATAATAGACAGGGTATATCCCTCGATATTTGTGAGGCTAGCCATGTAAAATATGCACATCTATCTATCTATCTATCTCGAATTGGTGTGTCAAGTAAAAAACAACCCTGTCCAATTGCTTTCTATATGCTAGCGTTTTTATAAAACGGCCGATGGACTCCCAAAAAATGTTTTCTCAGGGTATTTTTGACGAAATCGGTTGTGGGAAGCCAACAATCTTTTAAGGATGGCATGAGAAATAAAATTGTTTTCTTTTCAACTCTTTTTTTTTCGTTTGATAGTCAAAAAACTTGTTATAATTATGTTTGACAACTATATACTAAATCTAAATAGTCAGTGATATTTATCAAATACTATACTTACTGTGTATTTACAGGGTGCCCACCATAATTTTATCTCTCATTTGTAGGAGATTGTAGGAGATTGTAGGTACATTTTCCGTTCATTTGTATGAGATTACGCGGTCAAATTGATAAAAAAGTAACAAAAAAGTAGGAGATTGTAGGAAACTCTTTTCAAACTTTCACTTTAAAAGTTGCTAATTTTGTATAATATACATAATTCATGTAAAAAAGGAATGGATGAGAAGTATTTCGAATTACATTAAATAAATATCAAGGTTTCTGCCAAGTGCTAGAGACTAATTTCCTTGATTTTCCCAAGACATTTTGGTTGAATGAAAATCTAAAAAATTAGGAGTTTGTATGAGAAATTATATTTTCAGGTAGTTTTGTATGTGATTGTAGGAGATTATAGGAGATTTGTCATTTTGTATGAGATTGTATGATTTTGTATGAGGGTGGGCACCCTGATTTAAGTCATATGTTTCAAAATGGTTTCGACTATAAGGAAATTTAATACTTGACGTACAAAAGAAGTTTCTTGGAGTATTTTACTGTGTACGTGTAACTTATATGGTTTAGTTTGAAAATATATATAAAGACTTTAAAACATTAAAATTTTAATAAATAAAACTGTACCGTATTTTTTTCCATTCTTATAAACGCACTAATGAAAGGAGTAAATAGCACCAACTGCAGCAAAAGTAAAAATACAGCTATGCAGGGGACTAACATTTTATTGTTATGTGAACATTTTTTTTAACATTCGAATCGCGAAGCTTCACCTTGAAGAGCAAGAATTTATCACATTAGAGAAGATAACAATTATGTTTCAACATATTGTAAATTCAATGCACACTTTATAACTATTTTTTCACACAATACCACAGCAATAACCCACATTGGAGCGTAATCTAAGGTGATCAATCCATGAACGTGATATGTGGTATAATCTTCGTAGTTCCACGGGCAAGCATTTAATTGTCGCAAGAGTAGTCCAGTGGAAAATTCCCATAAGTATGTCCAAGCAATATACACTAGGATACGAAAAGGTAATATCAAGTACGGTTTGATGAAAAGCGATATTCTTTCAAGAATGTAAATGGATATTCCATATATTGGAAATGACCATAGGGACGTACAGCCATGCAGTTTCCAGCCATGATCATATTTAGTATCAAAAAAAAACCATACAGCAGTAAAAACAACTTCTGTGAAGAAACCACAGAGACCATAAAACATAAGCTTTGAAAAAAATGGTAGTCCTGTCTTTGTAGTGACCATGTTTTTACTAAAGGACCTAAAAATACTTAGTTAATATAGAATGCAGATATGTCAACTCAAAACAAGAAAGTCTTTGGGAAATATGCAGAAGTATATTACCTTCGATAATTAGCCTACAGACACTACTAGCATGTCTACACAAATATAAAGTATATAGCTAGTCCAAAACATAAAGTTATGTAGCAAGCAGAGTTGTCAGATCGTCACTAGAACCGTTTGTTTAGATAATCACAAAATAAGGGCGGTTAGTTGGCTAGCTAGCTATAGCTTACAATCACAGCTATTGTGACGCAATAGTATACCATAGTAGCAATCATAGCATCGTGGAAATCGTAGCAAATGTTAAATACGTTTTTTAACAGGTGGTACATAGCTAGTAAAATTGCTATGAGATTTCCTGAGAACAAGAGAAATGATGAAAACATAGCTATATTAGGGTCCATAGGCCATTTTCATGAACAAATAAGTTGAGATAATTGGAGTCAATTTTGGTCGCAGAAATGATAAATTCTTGGTGAAGCGTGCAAAATAATTTGGCACAAAAACAGAGGATAAATAATTAGTCAGAAAAACGCTATTTGGATGTCACTTTCAAACACGTGTAACTTTTTACTGACAAGACATGGATCTTTCATATTTTAACCCTATTTGGTATGGGCTTTTTTGACCCTTGTATGTATGGGGGGGGGGCATAAAGTGCCCGCGGGCTGTAACTTTTGTTCTGTTTGGATTTAAGTAACGAAACTTGTCACCAAGAAGCATCAATATGTTGTGACTTAATTAACGTCATCACAGGAAGTGATGACGTCATAATGAGACAATGGTTGAAGAAAATATGTCCATTTTGGAAATTCTCGTCTATCTTTTTTAAAACTATTTACAGTACTAGTCATTAAAAAACTAATATAAGAATGTAAGATATGATTAGGACAATTTACAGGTGTTGTGAAGACAAAGGATGTCTCTAGGGAGAAAATTGAAATCGATCAGAATTCAATTTTTATTGAAAACTCGATATTTGAGAACCTTGGTGTTAGTAGCTTTCATGCAATAAAACTTGGTGTATCTGTGCGCATTTATCTCAGTAACTACTCAATCAAGGCAAATTGGATTGACATGTGACAAAATGACCTAGACGTCATCGACAGAAATAAAAAATAGGAAAATACAAATATTCCAGTCTGTAAATTACCAATATTCCGGTCTGCAAATTACACAGTATGTATGTCAATATTGTAGGATGACTTTTTGTCACTATCACATGCATAATCACATGTTCATACAACTGGTTAGTTTAGAAAACATTTATTTTTAGCACTACAGCAAAAGTTGATATGACCACCTGTCAATAAAGGACAAAGTGACATTGACAGGACAATTTTTGTAAAAAAAATATTTTCTTTTCCGAAAGTCCAATAAAAGTTAGGAAAAGTCACAAAATTTCAAGGAATTTCATCCAGTAATTAAAAAGTTATGAGACGTTGAAAATGTCGCGGGCACTTTATGCCCCCCCATACTAAATAGGGTTAAGGGATGAGAGATAACTAATTGCTAAAATTAATTGTGCATCTATTTTTATCATATGACGTCATGGTAAAATTAAATTATTTAAGACATTAAGGGCAGCGTACGTACGGCGCTGTAGCATAAATAATAAATGGACCTGTTTTCTTGTTTGGTGGTTTACTTATTTTTCCAGTAAATTTTAGCGTAACGCCACATCATAAAAAAGTGACCCGTGATTTGTGTGCCGTGGACTCACATAGTCACTCACACAAGAGTATTATAATATAGGATAAGTATATTGTATGACATCATCTTTAACAACTGATAGAAACAGTTTACTAATTTTCATGTGTTGCAATAAACCATCTATAAACAAGCCAAACAAATTGACGAACTTGGCATATACAGCTTAATTAAGTTTATTTAGAGTTAGAATAATATTTAAAGAATTAAGTGATAGAAGTTAAAAGCTTTGGTTTTACTTACCAAACATTCGCATGCAAAACTTTGTTTATGTATTTCTACTCGACTTTTGTCTTGCTCACCTTCTATCATACATCAAAAGAAATCTTAGGTACCCGTCTTTAATTCTGTCCAGAATTGCCATAAAATTAAACGTGTTTAGGTGCCCGGAAATTACAAAATAAAATAGGTACCTCTTTAAAATTGCTTCAAAATCCCGAACACTGTTTACATTATGTTCCCGCAGACACGGCATTTAGTCACGTGACTGAGGAGCCTAGCTATATGAAGTTTTTCCTATAGACTATGCTAATAGCTACTTTAAAGGAAGAAAGTGTTTGCAGAAGAAAGTTTTGCGGTTCGGCGAACCGCAAAACTTTTGCATTTTGCGGGAATTAACTTTTGCAGTTCGTGAAAATTAATCCTTTTTGCGGGAAAAAACTTTTGCGCTTGCCAAATGTGAGTAATATTTTTCGGAGTAGCTTAACAAACCAGATTATGATTCAAACAAATGCTGTATCGAAAAGACTGAAATAAAGAATGAATCGTTAAAGCTGTTAATGTAGGAATGTCCCATCACATAGCTTGTTCTAGCTACAATTGTGCACAAAATTTGTTGGGTCAGTTCGGCAAAGTAAATCCTCTCTGAAATATTTCTTTGTACCAAAATTTCTTCCCTTTCACTGTATTTGTGTTAAAGGAATGGTTCACTTTAAAAAAAACATTTTTTCTTTCTTTCTGAATTAGATCACAAAAAGTCTATTAATATATAGAAAGTAATTTGGTTATTCAAAGGAATTCGGAGGAATTTCTCTTCTAATAATTAAGGAAAATGTTTTGGAAAAAACTTTTGCGGTTGGGATAATTATGAAAATTTGGCGGGAAAAAACTTTTGCGGTTCACTAATATCACAACATTTTGCGGGAATGCGGGAATAAACAATTTCTTCCTTTAAAGTAGCTAGTTTAACACAGTATAAACATTCAACGTATTAAAAAACGTCAGGTTCAGCCACAGGTAATTGAGCCTTGAATGCTAAGTTGAGCGCTAAGTCCAGGGAAACCGTGCCACACATCCACGTGGAGTGCTGTTAAGCGTGCACATCATCATAATAAAAGCACAGCTTACAACCTGTTGTTACCCCATCAGATTTTCCAGAATAACTTCCTGTGAAAGTTTAAAAAAAATTATTGTGCAAATGGGCTGAGCGGTTAACAGAGGTAAATTGTGTTGCACATCCGTATTCTTACAGACGTATTTTCACGTGATACTGTTTAAGCCAATCATGGGCCAGTATACAAATTATTTGTTATTACAGCCGCCATTACTGGGGTAAGCATGTTGTAAGCATGCCGCTTATATGGTAAAACCTTCATAAATTTTAGACTGAATCATTCAAGGATATCTTCCTTTCCTGGCTTCAAATCTTTATTGTGTTTTAAATACTGGTTAATCTTTGCAAATACACAATTTCGGAATTAGGAAATTTTTTATCGCAGTGGGGCAAATTGGACTTTGAACCCCTGTTTTCAGTAGCAAAGCCTACAAAAATTGCTAAAAAGAAAAAGCTCATTTGAGAGTTTTGCAGCTTTTTTTGAGATGGTATTACTTTTGTTTATGTGTCAACATCATATTTCAAGGCTCTGGTTTTGTTTTGTAGCAAAATTATATGAAGTTCCAAAACATGCCAAATCCAAAGCGACTTTGAATTTCGCGAATCATAACATAATGCGAGGTCCAGGGGTCTAGGATTTAATATTGATACCTAAATGATAAGTGATAAATCTCTCAAAGTAGCCTATTCTTTTCAGCACTTATTTTATGCTTCGCTACTGAGAACGGTGGGTTCAAGTCCAACTTGCGCCACCACACCGAAAATTAAAGATGGCATCCTAATTCCAAAATTGCATATTGGCTACATTTTAAAATGCATTTTCCTGTAAGTTTCTTTTCAATTGTACCAACTATGAAGGTTTGATCGCAAATAGTCCATGCTCTACCTCAACTGAATGTGAACATGGAACAATATCATGTTACAAATGTCTGTGAGAATAGGCATATATAATATAAGCTTTTCCAAAAAACACTTATCACAACTTTGGTTAAAAAGTAAAAACACAGGAGACAGTCCATCGGTAACACCAGACTGAGCACTTTGAACATGCAAACCATGATGTCACCTGTGTAGGCGTAATACCCTTTGCCAAAAAAAACTTTATTGTAACTTTGATTTAACTGAAAACACAGGAAGAAGCCCATTGTTACCCTCCATCCAACTAAGACAATAAGTTTGTCGTGAGGTTTGAGATTTTCACTGTCAGTTTAAATAAATAATCCTAAAGCCCTTAGGGTGGCCCTAACCCTTTTAAAAATCCGAATTTTTTTTTTTACATAATTATATAGTTACGGAAGGTTATTTTCAGACTATATTATATCCATATTTTTTCTGTTATAACACACTTGTCACGATTTTATAGCTTTAATATTATTATCTTTCACCAAAAATATTCAGCCTCAACAATTTCCTCTTTAAATTAAAATTTATGAATAATTAATTAGTTCTGCCGAATATAGCAGTCTATGCGCTTGCGAAAGAGAAATGGTTATAACAACAAAGATGGTGCATGAAGTAAAAACTCTGATCTCCATAGCTAGCAAATAAGTGTACATTTGCGGCCAAACAAGAATTCAGGTTCTCGGAGCAGATTCTGGCGACGGGGTCCCTGAAATGTGTTATTGGATTCCCCGAATTCTATTTTCTCGATTTTTTATTTTCATCCGTTTTACCCGGTTCTGATCGCTGGTTTTGTTCTTTCTTTATATTCTGAGAAAAAGAGTAGTTTCATTTTATGAGTTCAAGATGGCGAAAACAACGTGTTTTGAGTAGTGTGTTTTGTTGTGATGTTGTTTAACCTAGCTTAAAAATTAAGTAATTTTGAAAATTGATATTAGCTAGAGCTAGGCTAGCTGTAGCTACATAGTTTGTGATTATTTTGGCTGTGCGTAGTGGGTGCTGTGTCTCTCTTTAATCATCTTATTTGTTGACTTCTATGTGCTCCTTTTTCATTCAGCAGTAATGGATGATATAACATTGAAGTATGCTGGAAAAGTACTCAATCTTCCCCATGGAGGTATGACGGCTGGGGAATTAGCCATGATGTGTTCCGTAAAAGAAGATGGTCTTCACTTGAAAGCTTATATCAAGAATTAACGGAAAGGCAGACATTGCCCCATTTTTTTAAATTTTTTTTTGGACGCACGCACCGTGGGCTTGGCCAGATGCGCTTTAAGGGCCTTAAACAAATGCGTGCGTGTGTAGTAAGAAAAACAGGAAAAAAAAGGAATTGGAATATTTTACAATAAAGTTAATTTTTTCTTCTTATAATAATAAGACGAATCTCTCTTTTCACCGCACTCCCATAGGTTTAGATATAAAAACAAAAAGCATTTTGTGTTATCTTGTGTTTTTAACTAGATAGTTGGTAGATCACTTTATTTTATTTTGATTTATTTCCAGTTAAGCAAAGTTATTTTTGCGTGTATAGTTTGCGTCGCATTCATCACATTGAAAGGTGGTTACATTTTCTGTGATGACCTTTTCAGGGAATTCCGTATTAATTCCATCACTTTGCTTTTCGGCAGAGGTGAATCTGAAAACATGAGTAACCAGTATAGAAAGTGTTGCGGAGAGGTTGCCAAGGCAAAGGCATTAAGCACGGCAAGGAAAGGGCACGGCAAAGGCAGGCAAGGAAACAGGAAGAGGAATCAGCAAGGCAGGGGGAGGCAAGGCATGGGAGGCACAGGCAAGGGCATAGTAGGCAAGGGCATAGTAGGCAGGCCCAGAAAAGGCATAGGAAGGGTAGGCAAAGGCAAGGTCAGTGCTGGCAAGGCAATGGAACGGCAAGGCAGGGGTGCCATAAAGTGATAGATCTATTACAAAAAACAAAGCATTTTTGGGCTTTAGAAATGAAAGTGATAAATGTATGCAACTCCCCCTTCTACGACTCAAAGATTACCTATTATACTCAATATAGCTAATATCATATACTTATGAACACCTGGTTGTTGTAGGTGCAAGATAATTATGTTTTTCCTAGCCCTGTCCAGGATTTGAACCTGGATCTTCTCATTTGCATGAGTGTCATAGCCATTAGACCAGCAGGGCATAAATATATATATATATATATACAAAACTTTACAGGTGAATATTATATACACTTAGGAATTTACAGCACACAGGCCAGTTAATTAACCTTTTGAGAAATGCTGGTTAAGCCACAAGTAACTGTGTTACCTGGCGTAAAACGCTTGGTGGAACAGTTAATACAAATTGTAAACTGTACCACACATTCAGGTGGAGCGCCTTAGTAAAGGTGTGCAGTATATCGTAAATCGAGTGAAACACACAACATTTAAGGCGTTTCGGGTGTAATTATATTTTTCAGATTCAGAAAATATATTTCCTTCGACTTTAGCTGGAATAAAAACACAATTTACATATTGTGCCATGTCATAGCGAAAACAGTCAGCAAACCTTTTTTATTTTTCACAAAATGTTCCCGGTGAAACTTAAAATATATATGTACTTTAATCTGTGGTGCGCCATTAGTATATTATTATTATTATTATTATTATTGAAATTATTTACCCAGGATAGCCTCTTCAGTTCCTATTGGTACTGCTATCAACGAGGGTCCTGCGAAGGGGGTCCTAGCGCATTTAAAGCTCCCATTTGAGCTACGAAAGTCGTGCAAGCACAGCAATCGCTCAACTAGACAACCGCCTAAGATATCAATCCTATTCTCATGCTGAACGCTAAGCAGAAAGGATAGATTCACACTTTTATAGTCTCTGGCATGACTCGGACAGGGTTTGAACCCAAGACCTCCCGCACTGGAAGCGAACGCTCTACCACAAGGCTATCAGTCGGTTAGGTAAACAAACCCTTTCAAAAAACTTTACCACAACTTCTGTTAAATAGAAACACAGATAGCTTGTCGTTAACACTAGGCTGAGTGATTAGTACAGATATACTGTGGCGCACATATACGTTTCGACATAATACCCCTTTCCGAAAAACTATCCTAACTTTGGTTCAAATAAACAGACAGTAAACACCCTGTTGTTATCCTACACAGCTAAAACAATCATTCAGCAATTTTATTTTGCGGAAAAGTTTTTGTAACATTTAAAAATAAAAACACAGTTTAAAACCTGTTTTTACACTCCTAAAGCAAAAAGAATCCTGCAATATTTTATGGGAAAAGTTCTTGTGCACGATCAAAAATTAATCGTGGAATCGGATAGGCGTAATACATTTTTCAAAAAAAACTTTACTGCAACTTCGGTTTAAATAAAAACAGCAGAAACAGCCGTTGTTACCCTGCATGACAATAGGATAAAAAATTCTTATATCCAACTGAACAGAAACTTCAAAATAATAGCAATTAATTAGGCTACTGGACTTAAGCTTGATATCCCGCATTGGTGTAAAAGTTCAGGGCATAAATTAGAAAATGCTAAAAAAGGTTAAACGGAAAAAGAATGGTGTCCCACATCAGTGTACAGTTCGGGTCAAGTTACAAAAACGGAAAATATTTCTTTTTCGGGAAATTATTTTCTGGTTCAAAAATTATGTGATTTCCTGAACAGGAAATTTTTTCATTTTTTTGAAATTTGTTCTGATTGAACCCAAACAATGAATGATATATATATATATATATAGTTGAAGATTTTCAGTAGGTGTTGATGATTGCACGAGAACCACTTGTCAGAATTTATATAAATGCCTCAGTGATGTAGACGTTAAAAAAGTTTCCTGATATATATATTAGCTATATATATATATATATATATTGAAATAATTTCCGTTTCTGTAACTTGAGCCGCACTGGTGTATGCTCAGCGGCAGGGTTAAAAAAGTTGATCATAAGTGGGAACTTAACGTACTATTTGCAGAATATGTAACTATAGCTAGCTATGTTCTTTTGCTGACTTTGCTAAACTTTATGGTTCTTGGTTTTTGGTATAAAATTGCCAGAGACAACAAATTTTGTGCACAATTGTAGCTAGAACAAGCTATGTGACGGGACATTTCCCAGAGAGTAGAATTATCTCACACACTGTGTAGTATATGTAAAGCTAGCTATCTATATATAGCTAGAAAATCTGTCTGAAAGAATTTTTCTATGCTAGCTAGCTAGCTATTTTGCTGATTTTATGCCAGCAAAAATAGCTAATTTTATGCTGTAAATTATTTTTGTTACTTTTTTAAAAAACTTTACTATGTATAAATTTATTTACACTAGAAAAAACATAAGTTGTAAAGTTTTTATAGTTTTTATATATATTTATATATGGAACATTCACATAATGTGTGTATCATAACAAACATAATTTCAAGGTTAGGTCCAACCGTTATGTGAATGTTTTCCTTCTATTCTGTTATTTTTATGTAAAGTTTTTATGCCAAAGATAGTGTTATGTTATAATACAAGTGTAAAGTGTCTCTTAATTGCCCTACATCACCATGTACTACACTTGCGAATAACTGCTTTGGGCTTGGTGAGTTTGCTTTAAACAACGATAACCTGGATTTATAAAGGTCTTCACGCATTACAAGGGGGTCGTACCCAAACTCAGCAGTTCTACTTAACTTTCCTCCACACGATTCGTACATACGCACTGCCTCTGCCGTTGTTGGAATTAACTCTGGCGGTATACAAGCGGTGTTCTTTGTTCTCCTCATGTTCTCTATTGGTACGCAGCCATTAGGTCCAGGAACTCGATGATGATTCCAAGAATTTAGGAAATGTTCAACGGCGTCTGTTGATGCGTATAACATAATCCAGGAAAAACACGATTTAAGAATTGGATCAGTGACGTCTAAGTCGTCCGACTCTACAATTTCGTTCATAGCACGTTTTAGTGGATAATTTATTCTCCCATTAACTTCTGGCCAAAACCTTTCTGCGACGTAATTGCTGGTCGACTTTGTTTGCTTAAACGATTCTCTTCTTTGATTGTTTCGGTAAACGGACAAGATTTTCTGTACAAATATAACCAGACAAAACTCCTTACAAAACTCCATTCGCAATTGTTCCCAGATCCCAAACTTCACTAATGCAGGACGGTATACGAATTCGTATATAAGAATTGGGTTCTTCACGGGCCATACTAGCGTATCCCGCCAAAAGTCGTGAACATCCATCAGCAAACAAAACATGCGTACATCCATAATCTTGACCAATCTTTTCATTTTGGTCAAAGTGTCCCTTGTACCCAAAATATGGGGCAAAATATGGTACAGGATTAGTTCTATCAATAAGATCACGCGAGCGGGCGTTGTGGGCCACTGGGGCAACGGTTTTAAGAGCTTTTGCTATTCTTCGTTGGCTAACAGCACCAGATGTCACTCCTAGCATAGAATGTATGCTACCTTGCATTAATCGCCTTCCATAACTATGCCCATAAGAGGAAACCATTTCCAACACAGTGTCCTCCAACTCTGTATCATCAATCCTGCTGATTCTATTTAGTTTACAATATCTGCGAACGCTTCTAGCACTGAGTCCTTTAACGGTTGGGTATGCTTGTTGGTAGTGTTTGGCAACTTGTTGGTGAGTAGCACCTCTTCTGACCATCGAACGTACAAGATCTTCGTCAGCCACACTACCAAATGACGCCATTTTTAATACGACAAGTAAAAGCTTTTACGAGTTTTATCACAGTCACACAATCTAAATCTAAATGCTATAGTTTCGGTTTCAAAAACAGGTTTGGAATCTAAGGTGAAAATAACCATATCTGTTGAACTAATTTCAGAGCTGAAAATAAAATTCAAAAATGTTAAATGCAAATTTTGACCTTTAGAAGCAGATATGTGATTTGAGAAGCCAATCCCCAATCCCAAACTCTGAACTCCGATCTAAGAAGTAGAAAAGTTCAGTGGCCGGGGAGGTACACTCATCCAGTAGCCTAGTTAACTAAGCTTTCTTCTTCGAGTTGATAAAATGAGTTTCTCTCAAACAAAAGCTTAGACGCGAACGAATGACTCAGCGGAAACCCCGAGTTTAAATTGGACAATGTGACTAATCGCTTCGGAGGGCATTTTAATTTATCTGTGAGTTGTTTACCAAGCTTGGCCACATCTTACTCTGGTAAAAACTTTATAGTTTACTAATGTTTGTTAGGGTGAGTGAAACCACTCGCTGGAATATTCGGATGAAAAGGGCTTTCCCCGACATGGACCACGTGAGCAAAGAACAATAGAATTAGCCAATCAAAAAGCGCGGCCAAATTTTGGCCGCAGAAAAGTCGTTTGAGACCCAGCGTAATTTTTCCAACCTTAACTACTCCGATTTCCCGGTGGTAAGAAAAATTACGCTGGGTCTCCTGGCTACATAGCTAGTGCCTCCTCACCTCAAGAGCTCTAACTTCAAGCTTTGTAAATCTACAATTTTAAAAAGGTGTGCAGAATGTTTTCGTTTTTTTGACAGTGGCTAAGTGCAGCATGATATGTTAATGAGATTTCTTTAAAAACAAACAAATGGCAATTTTGAGAAAAATATAAAAAACTAAAAGTTTTCTGCACACCCTTTTGATACGAACAAAGGTCAATGTAAAATCATAAGTATGGAAAAAGCTGGAGCTCGTGAAAGCTACAACCATCCACATAATCTTTGAGACAAACTAGAAATTCTATCAAAAAAACAGAAATGGCCGTTGACGCAAATGTCCATTTTTCCAACTGAGACGGTTTAAACATGTAAAAAGCTCTAATTAACCTATAGCAGCACTGTAAGGCTTCGTTCTAGTGAATTTTCGGTTTCACTAGTTGAATTCAGAATTTCCTTAAGTCGAAGCTAAAGCTGAAGTTCCGTGAGCCTGGAGGCAGTACGTCGAGTTTGAGAAGACTTGTGGTGCGAGTTTGTAAATTTTTTTTGTCAAAAATCGAAAAGTCTCAATATTTATGTGGGTGATTGTAGCTACTTATTTTCTTCTTTATTGCATTTATTTATAAATGAGTATTCTGCTGCCTAAGCAAATTAAAAAAATAAACAAAACTGTTTCTATATGCCTAAAGGCCAATATTTTTATGAAATAATAAGGAAAGTTCGTATTGATACTACACTGACTGAAAAATCCATCTGTTTGAAACGCTAAAAAAGGGTTAATGCCACCTAAAAAGCGCGTGATCACCCTTATCAAAAAAAATTACCCTATTGCGGAGCTGAGCGCTAGCAAAGCCCATTTGCCATTTAAGCGAGCGAAAATATTGGGAAGCACTTCATGGAAGGATCCATATAGTCTGTGAATATTTCGTATCCGACATTGTCGTATTCTTCCCCCGACGACAACGGCATCCGACACACGACGTTAAGCAATTTATCAACGTCGTAATGTTGTTAATACATACTACTGCCTAGTATAATATCTTTGTAATATACAGTAATACACTGTAGTACTTAGTAATATGCCGTATTTTACACTGTAATACTTTGTAGTATTCGGTAATACACTGTAATACCCTGTAGTATTCGGTAATATACTGTAATACCTTGTAGTATTCAGTAATACACTGTAATACCTTGTAGTATTCGGTAATATACTGCAACACTTTGTAGTATTCAGTAATACACTGGGCTAGTATAGAGATGGAATATAAACAGATTTTCCAAAAACACGGTCAAACTCTCATAAAAATTATCATACAGAATTTCACTTGTGACGTCACAACTTTTCGTCACACTCCATTGCACAAAATACCGCTGAGCGCAGTAAAATCCCCATCATGCGGTGCTTAGTCATGCATATCAAGGGTAAGTCCCTAACAAATGAGCAAGTGGGGTAGAGGGAAATTCCCAGCTTGCTCGGCAAAAAATTGAGCAAATGCCAGAGCACCCATTTTTTCAAAAAAACTATGTATATAATAAAGATGGACAGAAGAAGCATCGTTTTAAAGACAAACAGGGAGTTCGACGAGGCATTTGAAAAAGAATCCCCACAGGCCCGAATATGTCCCCGATCAATTCAAGACGCAGGACATGTGCAACGAAGCTGTTGAGGAGGATCCCTACATGTTAGAGTATGTCCCCGATCAATTCAAGACGCAGGACATGTGCAACGAAGCTGTTGAGGAGGATCCCTACATGTTAGAGTATGTACCGGATCGGTTCAAGACGCAGGACATGTGCAACAAAGCCCTCGAGGTACTACCCCATCCGTTCAAGTATGTTCCGGATCGGCTCAAGACCCAGTACATGTACAGCCGGTTGATTGAAGAAAATCCCTATAAAATCGAGTATGTGTCGGACCAATTCATGACGCAGGAAATGTGCAACTGGGCTGTTGAAGAAATGCCGTATATGCTCGAGTTTATCCCGGACCGGTTCAGGACGCAAGACATGTGCGGCAAAGTTGTTGAGGAGGAGCCCTGGCAGCTCAAATATGTGACAGATCATATCAAGACGCGAGGCATGTGCAGCAAAGCGGTTGAAAAATATCCCCATCTGCTCGAATATGTGCCCGATAGGCCCCATACGCAGGACATGTGCAACAAGGCTGTCGAAAAGTATCCCCATCTGTTCAAGGACATGTGCGACAACATGTGAAATTCATAAGTTATCCTATAACCCATCGGGGTTATAGGATGAAATCAAAATACAGAGATAGGGAAATAGAGATAGAAAAATGTTCCTTCTGGCGCAATCTCAAAAACGCGCACGCGCACGCTACAATCAAAAACAACAAATCAATACCATCCAGTACCATGCAGTGCTGAGTAGGGGTAATTCCCTATATAGTGATGACATCATTAAATCATACAAAAATGAGTAAATTTCTAGCGCATACCGCAGGGGGAATTCCCTGAATACTACTGACGTCATTAAAAATCAACGCATGCGCAATAAAAAGTATATCCAATACATAGATGTAATCTTCTGACCCTGTTGAAATCTTATAATAAAGATGCCGGAGTATATACGCAACAGGGCCGCTGAAAAGTATGAGCTGATGCTCGAATATGTGCCAGATCATATCAAGACGCAAGGTATGTGTAACAAATATGTTGAAAAGTATCCCCTGGCGCTCGAGGATGTGCCGGACCAGTTCATGACGCAGGAAATGTGCAACAAGGCTGTTGAAAAAGAACCTGGGATGATCAGGCACGTGCCGGATCAATTCAAGACGCAGGACATGCGTAATAGGGCTGTTGAAAAAGATCCCTGGGTGCTCACATATATACCGGATCAATTCAAGACGCAATACATGTGCAACAAGGCTGTTGAAAAGCATCCCTGGATGCTCAGGCATATACCAGATCAATTCAAGACACAGGACATGTGCAGCAAAGCCCTTAGGTAGAAGGCCCATATGTTAGGGCATATCCCTGAAAGGTTCAATATGTAAGTGACGGACCCTGTTGGAATGATATATAAAATGGTACTCTGTTACTGGTGCTCCGTGGAACTACGCGACAAAGTCAGGTGCCCAATGAGATACAACCCTTCACAGGTGAGTGCAAAACATACAGCGAAATCCGGCTTTTTTCATGTCAAGGAAAATATGGCCGCCCATATGAGCGATGGTGGTGAGTATGTATACGAGGGCTACTTTTGTGGGGATGCGTGCTGCCTGGCTTACGTGGAAGAGCGAAAGGTGTATGATAGTGCGTACGAAATGTCGGTGTGGTTGTTGAAAAGGCGCTATAAAGGCTTACCCGCCCCAGACTGGAGACGCCTCGTCAGATTTGGGGGCGACTTGACGCTAGAGGAATTTTTGGAGTTGGTTTGAAACGTTATCTTACAGCTATGCTGTAAGATACTTTAATAAATGTGTATTAACCGATCAAAGGTAGATTTTGAAACTGGGATGTTTATGACCATCATAGCCGGCATCAGTCTCTCCCTACCACTAATGGCCCTAGCATTGGTACAAAAATTAGAGAAGGAGAAGGAGAAGGAACGAAGAATTCAAGACTTGTGGATCAATACAATGCCCTGGAATGATAAGATAAATGGAACAATGTAAGGACTGTGAAAGGGTACTCGATGTGTACGACAGGTGCGCATGTGGTCGGAGGTTTGAGGTAAACGGCAAGCTTTTATGTTGGTCCTGCTACCAAGACTATATCACCTATAATGGAGGTGGATGCGTATGTACAATGACATGCAATTCTCTGAAGTCCGTTTGAATTACAATAAAAACAAGAAGTTCATGTAATTGTCGATTAAACGCCAACGTGTACCCGTCACTGACACGGAGCCTACAGATTCCATTTTTCATGACAAACAGCTTAATCTTATCCTCCGCCTGACTATTCACAATAGACACCACATCCTCGATCCGGTACAACCCAGCCATTATGCGTATCCTGGTCTCCCTCTGATCAGGTCCGGTTTTACGTATGGTGAAGTCATTGTTATTATAGATATTTAGCCACTCGACTCGGATACTAATGGATTTCAGGGCTATCCTACTATCCTGTCCCAGGTAGTCTTCAAATATCGTAGGCTTGTATATATCGGTAATGTAGAGTTGCTTCATCCTTTTCTTGTTATAAGAAAAGGAATGAACATATATTCATACAATCCCAATGCAAGATATAAGTCTAACAGGGGAGAATGGCCACTTGGTGTAACCAACTTAGAGCATCAGGACCTGTACGTGTCTACAGAATCACACATTGAGGTGTCATTTCCTGAGTTTGCCAAATACCCAATAAGGATTCCGACTAATATGCTGAATGACTCTGTCAGGGTGGGTTGGACAGGGCAAGCGTTGGACTATTGGAACGTGCAGGTAAATTTTTGCAACCCATTGCGCAAGTACTGCATTAGGCATCTCTGCTAAGCACCTAACGGGCTCCGTACCCCTTTTTAACGCCATCTTTAAATTTTATATCTATTACCACATGCGTCGCATACTAGCTAGGATGAAAGTACCCATGCCGTATGACGATGGTTTTTCACAATATAAGACCCCTTATTCAACCTCTGGGTATTCCCAGGTATGTAGAGAATATGGCGCGGATCCCAATGGCATGTACAAGTTCAAGGCAGTGAATGCCTCGCTCACCAATGGCAGATGGTGGCCTCAAGTTGATGGGGACTGGGCCAAGTTCATCCTCCCCACAAGTCAGGGGTTGACGTCGGAAGGTCTAACCAAGCTAAGTGAGAGTATAAGGTTTTACGTGGTCTTGTTGCTCGGATCGCAGGCAGGGGCCAAGGCATCCTTAATTGGGTCTGATGCGGATAACTACACAGCAAGGCAAATATTGATGCAAAAATTTGAAGCTATGGTAGAGCGTCAGGAAAATGGCATGATATCACGGAATTCCAGAAGGTGTTGCAATATGCCCGGACTCCAGTGAATTTTTCTGTCATGCCCAGCGTGTACATGTTGCCCTCCGACATGAATTTACGTATAGGTAATATTTTAGGGTACAACAACAATATTTTGATCGCACCTGCAAATGTCAATGTGGGGGTACAAATTGATATGAATAACAACCCTATTGTCAGGCATGCGGCAGCCGCACCCCTCGAGCATACTATACCTCCCAGGCATGCTATCAAAATACCTACACATACCACACCTCCTAAGCATACTATATCTCCTATACCTACTAAGCATGCTACACCTACAAAACATACCATACATACTCCCGATCATACTATACAGGCCATACCATATACACCTCCCGTACATCCTCCTGAACAACCCCCACAAAACCAACATGAGGATGACAAGGCTGCATTAATCACGACAGGGGTGGGGATCATTATTGCCTACATCTGGCTTAAAAAAAATAACTAATATTAGACCCCCCTAACATAGAACACGGCAAACCCGGCAGCGGCCGCGATGGCCATGTATAGATGCTTGCCTGCGTATTCCACGACTGTTGCCGCTACCCTCAGAAGGAATGAGACAACCGTACCGATAATACCAGGTAGGGCAGCACCTGCCTTACCTGCCAGGTATTTTAAAAATTTCCCCAATCTTTCAAGCTGCTTTTCTACAAAGCCTTTTCCTGCACCCGCTGCGGCACTTCCTCCTACAGCACCCCCAGCGCTTCCCACCGTAACGGAGAGTACAATGGTGCTTATCAGTAGACCAATGGCCGAAATGATGGACGCTATAGTTATGCCTTGCTATTTAAACAAAATCTTAAGCTTCTCAAGCAGAGATGTGTTATCTTCAGCGATTTTCAACAGCGTGTCCTTGATATGTCTCAGCTGGGGGTATATGTCGGTGGATAGTATGCCATGTGCTTCCCTTATGGCCTTTTTCTTATCGTTCAGATCTTTAATCTCTTTCTTCACCTTTTCTATTTTCCTCTCAAGATTAGCCATTTGTCCTTCATCTGCCCCAGCCTTCTGCTTCTCAAGTTCTTTCACCCTGCCCTCTGCCTTGTTAATCTCGCTGTCGTATAGAATCATCTTGCTTTTCAAGCTTTTCAAGTTACCCCTTAATGTCTGAAGTTCGAGGTCCAGCCCCCTTCTTTCACGTTCGGTGTCTTGTATAAGGCTTTCCGTGGCATCTACAAATTCGTCGATCTCCTCTAACGATTCCATCTCAATATTTTCAGCGTTCTCAGCCTCCTTCCCTATTTTACCATACTTTTTCAACAGGTTCTGGACCCTGAATTTAGCACTTTTGTTGGGTGTAACATAGTCGACAAAACCCAGGGCTCGTATACGATTACTACCTAGCAACCTTTGTATCCAGCCAATGGCTTTTAAGGTACCATCTTGATTTGTAATCACTATTTCCGGCAAGGTTCGTTTTCCTGCCACTATCTCTTTAACAATAAGTTGATCCCCTTTATTCTCCCTGAAGGCATTGTAATCTCTTGCATTAGGCTTTAGCCCCAACTTCTCCGTAAGTTGATCGTAAAGGCCGTCGATCTTTGAATTTAATAATATCCGCCTCTGCGCTGAAAGCGTATCCCCCTGCTGTTGTTCTGTTGAAGGCCCTGGCGTTCCAGGGAGTTTTGGCGTTCTAGCATCAATATGGGTGATTGTAGCTACTTATTTTCTTCTTTATTGCATTTATTTATAAATGAGTATTCTGCTGCCTAAGCAAATTAAAAAAATAAACAAAACTGTTTCTATATGCCTAAAGGCCAATATTTTTATGAAATAATAAGGAAAGTTCGTATTGATACTACACTGACTGAAAAATCCATCTGTTTGAAACGCTAAAAAAGGGTTAATGCCACCTAAAAAGCGCGTGATCACCCTTATCAAAAAAAATTACCCTATTGCGGAGCTGAGCGCTAGCAAAGCCCATTTGCCATTTAAGCGAGCGAAAATATTGGGAAGCACTTCATGGAAGGATCCATATAGTCTGTGAATATTTCGTATCCGACATTGTCGTATTCTTCCCCCGACGACAACGGCATCCGACACACGACGTTAAGCAATTTATCAACGTCGTAATGTTGTTAATACATACTGCTGCCTAGTATAATATCTTTGTAATATACAGTAATACACTGTAGTACTTAGTAATATGCCGTATTTTACACTGTAATACTTTGTAGTATTCGGCAATACACTGTAATACCCTGTAGTATTCGGTAATATACTGTAATACCTTGTAGTATTCAGTAATACACTGTAATACCTTGTAGTATTCGGTAATATACTGCAACACTTTGTAGTATTCAGTAATACACTGGGCTAGTATAGAGATGGAATATAAACAGGATTTTCCAAAAACACGGTCAAACTCTCATAAAAATTATCATACAGAATTTCACTTGTGACGTCACAACTTTTCGTCACACTCCATTGCACAAAATACCGCTGAGCGCAGTAAAATCCCCATCATGCGGTGCTTAGTCATGCATATCAAGGGTAAGTCCCTAACAAATGAGCAAGTGGGGTAGAGGGAAATTCCCAGCTTGCTCGGCAAAAAATTGAGCAAATGCCAGAGCACCCATTTTTTCAAAAAACTATGTATATAATAAAGATGGACAGAAGAAGCATCGTTTTAAAGACAAACAGGGAGTTCGACGAGGCATTTGAAAAGAATCCCCACAGGCCCGAATATGTCCCCGATCAATTCAAGACGCAGGACATGTGCAACGAAGCTGTTGAGGAGGATCCCTACATGTTAGAGTATGTCCCCGATCAATTCAAGACGCAGGACATGTGCAACGAAGCTGTTGAGGAGGATCCCTACATGTTAGAGTATGTACCGGATCGGTTCAAGACGCAGGACATGTGCAACAAAGCCCTCGAGGTACTACCCCATCCGTTCAAGTATGTTCCGGATCGGCTCAAGACCCAGTACATGTACAGCCGGTTGATTGAAGAAAATCCCTATAAAATCGAGTATGTGTCGGACCAATTCATGACGCAGGAAATGTGCAACTGGGCTGTTGAAGAAATGCCGTATATGCTCGAGTTTATCCTGGACCGGTTCAGGACGCAAGACATGTGCGGCAAAGTTGTTGAGGAGGAGCCCTGGCAGCTCAAATATGTGACAGATCATATCAAGACGCGAGGCATGTGCAGCAAAGCGGTTGAAAAATATCCCCATCTGCTCGAATATGTGCCCGATAGGCCCCATACGCAGGACATGTGCAACAAGGCTGTCGAAAAGTATCCCCATCTGTTCAAGGACATGTGCGACAACATGTGAAATTCATAAGTTATCCTATAACCCATCGGGGTTATAGGATGAAATCAAAATACAGAGATAGGGAAATAGAGATAGAAAAATGTTCCTTCTGGCGCAATCTCAAAAACGCGCACGCGCACGCTACAATCAAAAACAACAAATCAATACCATCCAGTACCATGCAGTGCTGAGTAGGGGTAATTCCCTATATAGTGATGACATCATTAAATCATACAAAAATGAGTAAATTTCTAGCGCATACCGCAGGGGGAATTCCCTGAATACTACTGACGTCATTAAAAATCAACGCATGCGCAATAAAAAGTATATCCAATACATAGATGTAATCTTCTGACCCTGTTGAAATCTTATAATAAAGATGCCGGAGTATATACGCAACAGGGCCGCTGAAAAGTATGAGCTGATGCTCGAATATGTGCCAGATCATATCAAGACGCAAGGTATGTGTAACAAATATGTTGAAAAGTATCCCCTGGCGCTCGAGGATGTGCCGGACCAGTTCATGACGCAGGAAATGTGCAACAAGGCTGTTGAAAAAGAACCTGGGATGATCAGGCACGTGCCGGATCAATTCAAGACGCAGGACATGCGTAATAGGGCTGTTGAAAAAGATCCCTGGGTGCTCACATATATACCGGATCAATTCAAGACGCAATACATGTGCAACAAGGCTGTTGAAAAGCATCCCTGGATGCTCAGGCATATACCAGATCAATTCAAGACACAGGACATGTGCAGCAAAGCCCTTAGGTAGAAGGCCCATATGTTAGGGCATATCCCTGAAAGGTTCAATATGTAAGTGACGGACCCTGTTGGAATGATATATAAAATGGTACTCTGTTACTGGTGCTCCGTGGAACTACGCGACAAAGTCAGGTGCCCAATGAGATACAACCCTTCACAGGTGAGTGCAAAACATACAGCGAAATCCGGCTTTTTTCATGTCAAGGAAAATATGGCCGCCCATATGAGCGATGGTGGTGAGTATGTATACGAGGGCTACTTTTGTGGGGATGCGTGCTGCCTGGCTTACGTGGAAGAGCGAAAGGTGTATGATAGTGCGTACGAAATGTCGGTGTGGTTGTTGAAAAGGCGCTATAAAGGCTTACCCGCCCCAGACTGGAGACGCCTCGTCAGATTTGGGGGCGACTTGACGCAAGAGGAATTTTTGGAGTTGGTTTGAAACGTTATCTTACAGCTATGCTGTAAGATACTTTAATAAATGTGTATTAACCGATCAAAGGTAGATTTTGAAACTGGGATGTTTATGACCATCATAGCCGGCATCAGTCTCTCCCTACCACTAATGGCCCTAGCATTGGTACAAAAATTAGAGAAGGAGAAGGAGAAGGAACGAAGAATTCAAGACTTGTGGGATCAATACAATGCCCTGGAATGATAAGATAAATGGAACAATGTAAGGACTGTGAAAGGGTACTCGATGTGTACGACAGGTGCGCATGTGGTCGGAGGTTTGAGGTAAACGGCAAGCTTTTATGTTGGTCCTGCTACCAAGACTATATCACCTATAATGGAGGTGGATGCGTATGTACAATGACATGCAATTCTCTGAAGTCCGTTTGAATTACAATAAAAACAAGAAGTTCATGTAATTGTCGATTAAACGCCAACGTGTACCCGTCACTGACACGGAGCCTACAGATTCCATTTTTCATGACAAACAGCTTAATCTTATCCTCCGCCTGACTATTCACAATAGACACCACATCCTCGATCCGGTACAACCCAGCCATTATGCGTATCCTGGTCTCCCTCTGATCAGGTCCGGTTTTACGTATGGTGAAGTCATTGTTATTATAGATATTTAGCCACTCGACTCGGATACTAATGGATTTCAGGGCTATCCTACTATCCTGTCCCAGGTAGTCTTCAAATATCGTAGGCTTGTATATATCGGTAATGTAGAGTTGCTTCATCCTTTTCTTGTTATAAGAAAAGGAATGAACATATATTCATACAATCCCAATGCAAGATATAAGTCTAACAGGGGAGAATGGCCACTTGGTGTAACCAACTTAGAGCATCAGGACCTGTACGTGTCTACAGAATCACACATTGAGGTGTCATTTCCTGAGTTTGCCAAATACCCAATAAGGATTCCGACTAATATGCTGAATGACTCTGTCAGGGTGGGTTGGACAGGGCAAGCGTTGGACTATTGGAACGTGCAGGTAAATTTTTGCAACCCATTGCGCAAGTACTGCATTAGGCATCTCTGCTAAGCACCTAACGGGCTCCGTACCCCTTTTTAACGCCATCTTTAAATTTTATATCTATTACCACATGCGTCGCATACTAGCTAGGATGAAAGTACCCATGCCGTATGACGATGGTTTTTCACAATATAAGACCCCTTATTCAACCTCTGGGTATTCCCAGGTATGTAGAGAATATGGCGCGGATCCCAATGGCATGTACAAGTTCAAGGCAGTGAATGCCTCGCTCACCAATGGCAGATGGTGGCCTCAAGTTGATGGGGACTGGGCCAAGTTCATCCTCCCCACAAGTCAGGGGTTGACGTCGGAAGGTCTAACCAAGCTAAGTGAGAGTATAAGGTTTTACGTGGTCTTGTTGCTCGGATCGCAGGCAGGGGCCAAGGCATCCTTAATTAGGTCTGATGCGGATAACTACACAGCAAGGCAAATATTGATGCAAAAATTTGAAGCTATGGTAGAGCGTCAGGAAAATGGCATGATATCACGGAATTCCAGAAGGTGTTGCAATATGCCCGGACTCCAGTGAATTTTTCTGTGATGCCCAGCGTGTACATGTTGCCCTCCGACATGAATTTACGTATAGGTAATATTTTAGGGTACAACAACAATATTTTGATCGCACCTGCAAATGTCAATGTGGGGGTACAAATTGATATGAATAACAACCCTATTGTCAGGCATGCGGCAGCCGCACCCCTCGAGCATACTATACCTCCCAGGCATGCTATCAAAATACCTACACATACCACACCTCCTAAGCATACTATATCTCCTATACCTACTAAGCATGCTACACCTACAAAACATACCATACATACTCCCGATCATACTATACAGGCCATACCATATACACCTCCCGTACATCCTCCTGAACAACCCCCACAAAACCAACATGAGGATGACAAGGCTGCATTAATCACGACAGGGGTGGGGATCATTATTGCCTACATCTGGCTTAAAAAAAATAACTAATATTAGACCCCCCTAACATAGAACACGGCAAACCCGGCAGCGGCCGCGATGGCCATGTATAGATGCTTGCCTGCGTATTCCACGACTGTTGCCGCTACCCTCAGAAGGAATGAGACAACCGTACCGATAATACCAGGTAGGGCAGCACCTGCCTTACCTGCCAGGTATTTTAAAAATTTCCCCAATCTTTCAAGCTGCTTTTCTACAAAGCCTTTTCCTGCACCCGCTGCGGCACTTCCTCCTACAGCACCCCCAGCGCTTCCCACCGTAACGGAGAGTACAATGGTGCTTATCAGTAGACCAATGGCCGAAATGATGGACGCTATAGTTATGCCTTGCTATTTAAACAAAATCTTAAGCTTCTCAAGCAGAGATGTGTTATCTTCAGCGATTTTCAACAGCGTGTCCTTGATATGTCTCAGCTGGGGGTATATGTCGGTGGATAGTATGCCATGTGCTTCCCTTATGGCCTTTTTCTTATCGTTCAGATCTTTAATCTCTTTCTTCACCTTTTCTATTTTCCTCTCAAGATTAGCCATTTGTCCTTCATCTGCCCCAGCCTTCTGCTTCTCAAGTTCTTTCACCCTGCCCTCTGCCTTGTTAATCTCGCTGTCGTATAGAATCATCTTGCTTTTCAAGCTTTTCAAGTTACCCCTTAATGTCTGAAGTTCGAGGTCCAGCCCCCTTCTTTCACGTTCGGTGTCTTGTATAAGGCTTTCCGTGGCATCTACAAATTCGTCGATCTCCTCTAACGATTCCATCTCAATATTTTCAGCGTTCTCAGCCTCCTTCCCTATTTTACCATACTTTTTCAACAGGTTCTGGACCCTGAATTTAGCACTTTTGTTGGGTGTAACATAGTCGACAAAACCCAGGGCTCGTATACGATTACTACCTAGCAACCTTTGTATCCAGCCAATGGCTTTTAAGGTACCATCTTGATTTGTAATCACTATTTCCGGCAAGGTTCGTTTTCCTGCCACTATCTCTTTAACAATAAGTTGATCCCCTTTATTCTCCCTGAAGGCATTGTAATCTCTTGCATTAGGCTTTAGCCCCAACTTCTCCGTAAGTTGATCGTAAAGGCCGTCGATCTTTGAATTTAATAATATCCGCCTCTGCGCTGAAAGCGTATCCCCCTGCTGTTGTTCTGTTGAAGGCCCTGGCGTTCCAGGGAGTTTTGGCGTTCTAGCATCAATATCAATGTCAGGTACAAACACTGGATTGGTTGGCATCTTTATTTAAAATTTCCCTTATATAATAAATATGAGTTTCGGCACCACGCTAAACCCCCATGCAGAAACGAAGCAACTCTTCGGTATCAAGGGACGCCGTCAACGGGTCCAGATAAGCCATATACCAAGCACCATTAACCAGAATGAGCACTTATACGTAGACATTCCAAATATGTCCCAGGCCGATGTCATTTTTCCAGTGAGCCTGAGGCTACTATTTGACCTCACGCTGACTGGAATAAATACAAAACGTACGATCGTGTCGAATATCGGCAAAAGCCTGGTTAAAAATCTGCGAGTTACCTTAGATGGCAATGAGGTACAAAATATATCTGATTACAATATTCTGACAGTGTACCGGGACCTCTGGCTGCCCAAATTCGATCGGGAAAACAACCTCATTTTGGAAGGCATCAATCCAAACGATGGTACCATCAGAGCCCTGCAGGTCAAGGCTACTGAGTACGTTGGGACAGATGAGGAGAAAGCCATCGCTGCGGCGTATAGCAACACCTTCCGCATCCCATTGGGTAAAATGTTTGAGTTAACGAGGGATTTGCCATTTTATCCGGCAGAGCTACATGACAGATTGCAGTTTGTCCTGCATTTCGCGCCGCATGCTGACGTCATCAAAGATGCAGGGACGGCAGCCGTGGGATCTACGGCTGCCAAGGCTGCCGATGCAGCGTACAAGATCACCAACATCAAGCTGAAGTTTGACAAGATCACCCATGAAGGCCTGGCAAGTGCCATGATGTGAAGGTATAACCGTCTAGCGCTACCCTACGAAAGGATACTAAGAAGCAAGGTGGTGACCATGAAAAAACAGGACACGAGTTACAATCTGCAAATCGATACGCCCGCAAAGAGTCTCAAAGGTGTCCTGTTACTCTTCATAGACCCTGGGAAAGTGAAAGCTTACGCTGGTATCAACGAGGTCTTTTACAATCCAAAAATTGAAAAGATAAGCGTCACAGTGGAAGGTGAACCCAACGAACTGTATAGCCATGCCATGCTTCCCAAGGATCATCTGGAACAATTGGTCAACCTTTTCGGTAGCCATGACTCGAATGTGACAATTGGTCAATTCTTCAATGAACGGTATGCGTTATTCATTGATTTCAGAGCATCTCCCGACCATACCCTACATGGTAGCGGGAGACCCCTACAGAGGCTTAGCGACGGCATCACGTTGCCCATGACCAAAAAGGCTGACGGAACTGGGGACTTCAGATGCTATGTGTACTTGCTTCAAGATGCCCAATTAAACATCCTAGGTGGGCGATTCCACTCCGTCGAATACTAATAAATGGCAACGATCGCTGTTCTTGTTGCAGGGGCTGCAATTAACGCCCTGGCATTTTCAGGGACAAACTATCTATTTAGCAAACTTTCAGGGCATGGTGAAGCTGAACGGAAAAGACATGACGAAGCCGTCGAAGAATTGAATGAGGCCCAGGCTGCATGGATCAGGGATAGGCAGGCTAAATTGGACTGGTTCAGTGAGCAACGGGAGCTTCAAATTAAAGCAGGTAAAAGCCTTCGCGAGCTGGATGACGACATGCACAAATTCTATATCGCCTCGAACGAGAAGGCTCCGCAATTGAAACATTTTTATACACCCTCCAAACCCCAACAAGACGGTGAACTCACCTTCATCCTTGGCTCCCTATCACTGCTAGGCTTCGTGGCATATAAGTATCTGTAAGAACGTTTTTAACATGTATAAATAAAGACATGTCATCACATATCGTTACGGAAGAAGAGGCGGAGAAATTAGGTCAAATTTACTACACCCCAGAACATCTGTGGACCGGGCGCAAGGCTATTAAATTACTCGCGAAGGAGAGCGGCCTATCAAAAAGGAAGGCTACCCACTGGCTATCCAGGCAGCTCTTGTGGCTACGGCATATCAAAGGTCCAAAAAAGATAGATTACCCCCATTTCACCATTACAAAACCCAATGAAATGCATCAGTTTGATCTGTTGTATATGCCGCATGACAAACTATATGGTAGTACGTACAAATACATCCTGACAGGCATTGACGTGGCCTCAAGGTACAAAGTAGCAAGACCGCTGCGTACCAAAAAGGCTAGCGAGGTCGCGGATATGTTGAAGGACATCTACAAGGCAGGACCCCTTCAATACCCCAAAACCTTTCAATGTGACAATGGTTCCGAATTCAAATCAAATGTAACCAAGCTGCTAGAGGACAAGGGGGTTGAAGTCAAGAGAGCTACTACCAAATACCACCATACGTTCACGGCCTTTGTGGAGAGCTATAACAAGGTACTCGCGGAAAGGCTCTTTAAGCCTCGGGATGCACAGGAGTTGGTCTTTTTTTTATTTATTTCCTTATTTAAAGTCAATTTTACAGTAGTTAAAAAAACAAACTAATTTAAATCGACTAAAAAACAAAAAAAAAAAAGAAAAAAAATAAAAATAAAAATAAAAAAAAATCGCATAATAATGCTCAACAAAATCTTAGCACTGGGTTACATATTTTGCATGAGCAATCAGTACCCTTCCAAGACCGTATGGAACGACGAAAACTGCAAAGCGAAGGAGAGTTTTTGACGGAAGATGGGACAGATAACCATAAAATTCCTGTACGATTAGCAAGACTATTTAAACCATACGATAGTGTGCGGTAAGTCGAGCGCTTTACCAGATTAAAATTACGTAAGTTATAATTATAAGAAGAACATGGTGACTCGAAAAGGCGCGCCACCGACGCCTTTTGGAGCAAACATACTTACAGGCTGGACAAAATAGTAGCAGGTAGACGTCTTTTGTACTACTTAAAGGATGGTCCCGATCGCAGCTTCGTGTCAGAGGAATTGATGCTTATTCCAGAGGATGTTCAGGTACCTTCGGAGCATATCAAGGATTGGTAAGGAGTATCTTCAAGAGTACATCTAGAGGTTCATCCTCCAACTCTTTACTCGGATCTCTTATATACAGCAAAGGGGGCTCGGTATAGAATGGGTAACCATAAACGATACCTTTGATGACATCAGGTTCAATATCCAAATTAATATCAACCAATCGTCTATCTGGTATAGGAAAATTGAGGATATTGCCTATCAGCCAAATCCGACAACCTCAATGCCTTATCCCTGATAACCTCGTAACAGAGTGCCCATACTTGTTTTCTTTAACCGAAACAATATAAAGTCCTAGGGTTTGAATATCATCCTCAAGTTCCTCATCGATCCCGCTTCTTGCAAATGTACCCCACGCTTTCCTGCCTGACCATACCCTGTTTAAAAGGTCTAGGTCGCTAGGGTATTCAAATCCTTCATAGTATTTCCCATTTCGATACCTAAAATTTTCCAGGCAGGTAGGGCAATAACCGGTCACTGATCCTGCCTTTATGCAGCATTGTAATACAGGTACGCGGATATCGTAATCCCTTGTAAATTGCTGTTTTTGTACATAGGCTTCCATCTTTTTGATATTTCAATACCTTTTAACATACAGCCAAAAAGGTCAATAGAGGAGGGGTTGGGAACCCACCACTAAATGAGGCTTTTTCGCTCTTCCAAGGGGGCCCATGGGAGATGCCCCACTTTTGCATATAATTTTTACTACTCTTGCGGGTAGTAAAAATCGTGTCCACCTATTCCGCTAGCTCCAATAGACGTTCATGTGTGTAATGCTCACCAAGCCTAAAATGCCTGACCCTCTCCGGGTTGACTTCAATACATCCGCGTTCTCGAAGCCAGTTGTAATGGACGATAGCATTTGGTGTCTCTGCCAGTACAACAATCTCACCCTTGGGGTAGTCAACGAGCTTATTTCGTATTTTTTGAGCTACGTAACCCTGTTGGCCACAGATGGCAAGGTATTGGAAGGGGTCATCGTTGTTCTTTTGGATAATCACCATACTGTTATCCTTTCCGGGATCTTCGAGGTGGGGCACGGCACGTTGCTGTAGCTCCTCAATTTCATCCCCCAACACCATGAGCTGACTATCTCTATCCTCCAGATCATCCTCGAGTATGGCGAGAGCAATATCTCTGTCCTCGAGGGCCTGGCGCTGCTCCTTGAGTTCATCTTGTAGCTTTTTCACACCTGCCCTGGCAAGCCATTTAATTAGCCCTACAGCCTTAGGTTTTTTTGACCTACGGACAATCTCCAATGCGCCGTCCAGCGTGACAAATACATCATGAGGATTTTTCCCTCTTCCAAGGGGCAGGGTGACACCCTGCCCCTTCAAACCCACAATTTCTTGCCTTGTTATGGTTTCCTCGGCCAAATATTGAAAACTGCGTGCTATATCAGCAATACATAAAAAACGGCCAATATCGGCCCGCTTGAACATGGGTTGATTTCGATTGCCTGATAGGGTTTCGATGGTCTCTGCGTTGAACCTAACATGCGACGACATTTTCTATATACCAATGCTTACCCAGAGGTTTTCACCGTGGTCATTCAATAATCCTCCAGGTCCTAGGGTGTTCCAATCTCACGTACAAGCAAGCGTATTTGGCTTTCCTCAGTTCAATTTTAATCTCATCCCAGTCCGAGATGAGATTCGTTTCCTCGTCCAGCAGCTTCATGTCACTCTTCTCATGAGGGTACCAGGCAAACAACTGCTTCTTTTGCCTCCTCAGATTCTTGGGTAATGCGGTATACGATTGGGTTAATAGCCACATGCTGTGCTTCCTGTGCATACCACTGATGGCAAGCTCCAGTAGTGGTTGTCGACGCTTATCGAGGCTTTCGTCGGATATCATGTCGTCCACGACAAACAACGTGTCCTCGCCTGTCAACAATGAGGATAATTTTTGAATCCATTCAAACAGCTGATCCTTGGGGTCTATCAGGAACACGTAAGGGTCCCTCCAGAGCGAGGCCCTTTCCAAATAGGTGGTATTCCATTTCAGTGTAGGACACAGGATGATGATATTATGGTAGTGTTTTTTATATTCATTTTCAAGTAAATCAAGGACACGTTGTGTTTTTCCGCATGACGTCGGGCCTGTAAAGATAGCCGTGTGGGGTTCCCTCACAACGTTCATTTACTAATAATATAACCACTTTTGATTATGGATTTTTGAATATACTCCGGCACAGCGTAAACATATCAATACACCCCCATGTTTATTCACCAAAGACCCCCGACATGCAGGGCAGAGCTTGGTATTTTGGGTCTTATATTCAAGGGGTAGTGGAGAATATCTTAATTTGCCTACAAGGCACCGCAGTACCTTACGATATATTTTAACAAGCAGTTCCTTTTCCTTGCTGACATCGGTTGGCGCTACGATGAGTTCGGCGTACATGGATATGATGTCATATGTGAGTAGAGTGTAAAGAAGTAGGTAATTTTCATCCTGCTGAATTTCCCTAATTTCCATGTCAAGGGCAAGGATGTCTACCTTGTGTTCGATAACAGGGTCCTTGCATTTGGTACGCCGCTGCCCCTTCGCTTTATCAAGGCAACCTATGCAACTTTTTGTTCGACTATTCCCTCTAACCCTAAACCTGTCCAGGGTTAAAACGTGCTTGCATTTTATACAGGCCTTATTCATTTACTTGAAAGTACTCGCCTTGTGCAATGCCTTGGTAACATCAGCAAGCGTTGGGGGTCTGCCTGTTTCCATATATCTAAACGGAATCTTGTGGTGAATATGTAAGAACTCATAGTCATCCCAAGTCATCCCTTCAGAAAACTGGGCCTCAATGTGACCTCTACAGATAGTCATTAGCTCATGCAGAGGCTGGTTGCCGAGGTGGCACTTTGTACGTTTGCGCGACGCCTTGTTAGCATAAAGGCAGGTGATACACTGCCTTAACATTTGACCACGCTTGATCCTGAAATTGTCCAGGGAAAGATGCTTTTTGCATTTTGAGCAATCCTTAGCCTCCTCCATTTCTATTTGCCTCTTAAGGCAAATAGAAATTTTACTAGGCGGTCTATTTTGGGGGCATCAGCGACTTTTTGTACCACCCTTGTTTTATCGCATATTCGTCGAACAAGATCGCTGCCGTCATATAGCCGGCGAGCTTCAGGCCGTCCTTCAAATCCATCTTTGCCCCAGGTCTGGAAACTCCTAGGGCCTTCTTCGCACCCATGGCTATGAGGATTGTATACGATACCAGCCTGACTGATTCCCATAAGGAGTCAATAACCATTGTTTCCTTCGGACTAATGTTGCTTGTTGTCATTTATATTAGAGCATTTTAAAGAATTCGGGATGAGCCTTACCCTTTTGTTGAGGCTCAGTGGTTGGTTTATGGGGTTCTACATCATTTTTACCCCTGCCAAATTTGTACCATACACCAACCCTTATCGCAAGCACGGCAAGCGTGCCGACGCCATAAAGGTATACATTGTCTATGGACTTGCTAGGTACTACGGTAGGTTCTTGATCATCTTGTGAAGTACCTTTACCCACGTTCTTCCGTAAGTCGGCCTTGTTCTTTTTGTTCCATTCGGCAAGTCTCTTACCAGCGGCAACACGACCTTCGTTTTTCTTAGTTATAACCCTTTCCTCTTCTTGTTTCTGAACCTCTTCACTCATTTATTACATCCCGAGGATCTTCCTTCTCCTCCGCCGCCTCATCCTTTTTTTTGCTCATATGGCTTGCGGTATGGCCCGCTACCAGGAGGGGTGCTAAACATCTCCCAATGGTGCAGTAGACAAGGATACCAAGATCTGTCATACTATCCCGGATAAAAGGATCTTCTTCTATATCTTTACGCAATTCGTCAACACTGTCGATATTAATAAAATTGCCAATCATGCTGGCATACAGGCTGATCACATGGGTAGATAACGCCCTTGCAGTATTTTCCCCTTTTTCATGTAGCTCACGTTGAAGGTACTCGGTATGTATTTTATCGATAGTCTCCTCTGTAGCCTTATAAACAGACCCTTCCGTGTATTTTGTAGGCAAAAGATATCCCTTACCTTTGCGCAGGGCCTCCTTCAGGGCCTGACGTTTATCAATAGGTTTCTCTACATGATCATATTCTACAGAGGCTGTGTCGAATACTTGTGCGATATCAGACATCTTTATTAGTATTCGTTTATAATGAAAAAGTATATAAGCTATCATGGCATAGGGTAGAAGTATAGCAATACATAAACATATGTCCATTTTATTCGGGGTTATAGCACAAGCGGGGAGGTATGTACCCCATCGTCCATTACAACTCTTTTGTCATAAAACGCCGAGAGCCCGAGCTTGTTTTGTTCGTACGTGATCATACCCTGCTCATGTACCCTAAAGCCCACGTTTTTGGCCATGTCCATACCACCCCCTAGCGCGGTCAGGTACCTACCCCAAGTCAGAGCATTTTGTCTTTTTGACATGCCTTTACACGAAAATTTCGTACCTTCCTTGCCCTCGATGAAATAACACTTGGCTGTCAGGGCAATCATCCGAAACCCAATAAATTCCGCTTTAAATAACCCTCCTGTTCGACTCGAGTACTTATCGGTGACGAGCCAGTTTTGTACATGTATGTATGTAGGTATATTTCGCATAAAAAAGGTATAGTTACAAAAGTTTCCATAGACTTATATAATATACGTAACATTATAATACATATATACATTACTAAGCCAGGTGACTCGCAGAAGACAAAAGTAGTCTTATCATCGAGAACCTGTTATTTCTACGCAAAGCGTAGTTCCGCGGTGCCTGTTTGTGAGAAGGTAGCTATTTACTGTTTAACGTTACAAACAAGTTTATTAACAACAAATATATCCTAATCAATATAGCTATGTATAAATAACAAAAGTATAATGAAATTAAAAAAATGAGAATGAAATTAAAATTAAAGAAAAATAATTCAAATTAGAAGAAAGACGTTTCGCTCTCAAATTCAAATAAAAGTAGATTTTTCAATTTACATCGAAATATGTTCTCCGAAGCAGATACAAAAATTGACTTCTTGATTTTGTTAAAGCTATTCCAAATGTGTGGTCCGCGGTACGAAATGGAAAATTGACTGTTTTTAGTTTTCCTAAATGGTGGATAGTATTGACCTGCAGATCTTGTTGTGTATTTGTTATGAGAAATGTGAAAGGTGTTAGTAAATACTTCAGGTGTGTCATTATTTTTTGCTTTGTACATGAAACAAAGCGTTTGAAAGATATTTAGTTGAAATACATTCAAGGCTTTCATTGACTGAAGTAATGGTCTGGAATGAGTCAGCCTATCTTTAAAAGTGATTATTCTTGCAGCATGTTTTTGATGAAGGTAAAGTGACTGTATTTTAGTTTTATTAGTGCTACCCCAAACTATGTTAGCGTAATTAATATGACTATGTATAAAAGAGTAATACAATTGTATTAGAGATTGTCTGTTTAGAAAGTTACGTGATTTGTAAAGGATGCCAATAGATTTTGAAACTTTTAAATTTACCATAGATATGTGTTGGTGCCACTTTAAATTTTCATCAAGTATCACACCTAAGAATTTAGTGGATATCTCCCGTGAAATTTGATTTCCTTCTATTTCTAGTTTAGGTAGGGCAATAGGCAAGTCCTTTCTTCTTTGTGGTGTGTGGAATAATGTATACTTTGTTTTTTTTATATTTAGTGATAATTTATTAGCAGAGAACCAGATCGATAATTTGTTTAACTCGGTATTTACAGTTTTATAAAGAGTATTAATACATTTATGGGAGTAAAACAAATTAGTGTCATCTGCAAACATAATAGAATTTAGGATTTCAGAACAATTGCTTAGATCATTAACATATATTAAAAATAAGAGTGGCCCAAGAATTGAACCTTGTGGAACACCACATTTAATTGTTAGCTTATTAGTTTTTTTGTCACTGCCAATATCTATGTATTGAGTTCGTTCACTCAGATAACTTTTAAACCATTTTAATGTTACCCCACTTATTCCATACGCATTTAGTTTACCTAATAATATGTTGTGATCAACGGTATCAAAAGCCTTAGATAGGTCAATAAAAACACCCAAAGTAAATTTTCCATCACTAAAAGATTGATGAATGTCCTCCACAAGTTGCATTATCGCATGTTCTGTGGAGTGTCTGTTTCTAAATCCAAATTGTTTCTTACAAAAGATAGAATTTTCGGTGAAAAAGCGAAAAACTCTGTTGTGCATAATTTTTTCAAGAATCTTTGAGAATACGGGTAGAATGGAAATAGGCCTGTAGTTTGACATCGTTTCTGAATTACCTGATTTAAATATTGGAATCACTTTTGCTTGTTTTAGTTCGTCAGGAAATATCCCTTGTGATATTGATTTTTTAAAAACATTGTAAAGCACATTTTCAATAGCTGGAAATGAATCTATGACAACATTGCTATTAATGTCGTCATGTCCAGGAGACTTCTTTCTTTTTAAGCTTTTGAACGCATATTGTAACTCTTCTGTTGACAAAATCGAGTTTCCCATTTGGAAATTACAGTTTGGTAAATAATTTTTATAATCTACTTTTGTTTTAATTTTTGCTGAAAGCTGTGGTCCTACATTCACAAAAAAATCGTTAAAGGCAGCACCAATTTCTCTATCACCACATAGCAGTTCACCATTTACAAACAACTTGTCAGGAAAACACTTATTGCGTTGTTGTTTTTTGCCTATAATTTCTTTTATCACAGATCATGTGTTTTTAATGTCATTTCTGTATTTTGTTAGCATTCTAGCATAGAAGTTTTTCTTAGAAAGCTTTCTTAGTTTTATATGTCTCAACATCTTTACTTGACCTCGATTTGAGCTGCTTTATATAGAGTTTTTGTTTAAGTTTTGAAGATTTTATTAGACCTTTAGACATCCAAGGAGAAAGGATGTTTTTATTTTTTATTGTAATTTTCTTTAGAGGAAAAAAATAGTTATAGTGATGTGAGTATATTCTTAAAAATGCTTCGTAGGATTTATTGGCATCTTTAGCATTTATTACATCTGTCCAATCCGTGTTTTGTAGTGTTTGAGTGAAGTCCCTTATGGTTTGGTCATTAAACATCCTTTTGTGGATGATTGTAGATTTATCTTTTAAAGTGTTACAGTTTATAGTTTTTGTTGTAAAAAATATAGGGAAATGATCGGAAATATCTGTTTCAATGATCCCCGAAGTAGTATTTTCATTTAAAAAACAATTTAGGAAAACATGGTCAATAATTGTACTGGAACTAGGTGTTACTCGTGTTGGTTTATTAATTATCGGTATAAATCCACCAGAAAATAGAGTGTTGAAAACATTTTGAACGTTAGTGTTTGTGTCGTAGGTTAAAGAATCTATGTTAAAATCACCTGTTAGGAACACGTGTTTGTTTTCACGATTCATCACATTAAGCATTTTTGTTAATATGGAATTAAATTTGATGATATTTCCACTAGGCGGCCTTTAAATCACGCCAAGTAAACCATTTTTCTTTCTTTTGTTTTCAATTTCTAAGGAAAAGATTTCATTGTCATTATTAGAAACTGAGAGATCCTCTCTAACTTTGAATGAGAGGGAATCATGCACAAACGCACATATTCCACCACCTTTTTTGCCTGTTTTGCGCTCAAAATGGATGCTTTTATAACCAGTGAGCTGGTAGTTATAATCGCAATTAAAGGATTCGTTAGTTAACCATGTTTCTGTTAAGACAATTACCTTAAATGTTTGATTTGTCTGTATTAGAAAATTTCTAAAAGACTCAAAATTTTTTTGCATGCTTCTGATATTTAAATGGAGTGCGGAAAAGCTGCCTGTCGTGATACTAGAGTCTGAGCAAATTTGTTCCATATTATAATACGGTGTATTAAGACGCTCTTTATGTTGGTTTTCAAAAAGACTTTTTTCCGCATCTAGATTGTCTGAATGCGTAAGAGTGACATCATTAAAAAATGTTGGAAATAGTTTTTCATATGTGGTCACAGATTCCATTGTAAAGAGAATGTTAATTTATGTATCATCTTGAAATTTTTTTAAGAATGCCATTGTGCAGCAAACACTTGCGTCAGAAAGTATTATTTTTAGAAGAAGAAAATATTTTAAAAAGGTACTGAATGTGCACAACAAAAATTTGTGTAAAAGTACAAAATATAAAAATAATAATAAAAAATCCTCAAAAACAAGTGTAAAAAATAATTACCTATCATTTTCAACGTTTTCTTTTCCTTTTATTAATGTCTTATAATGTAGCTTCGACTTTATTCCTTTATCCCGCAGATACATCCTCATCATACTCGTCAAGCAGTTCGGGGCGAACGACATCCCTCAACTCTTCTCCGGAGATGGCAAAATAGGCACTGTCAGTGTCCATGTAAATGTACTCAAAGTCTCGACGATCCACATACTTGTCCAGGAAGTCGTAGTAAAATTCGAGCATGCGAAGCTTGGCTAGTTGGTACACTGCAATACCACACTGGTAGGCTCTATCGATAGTACACTTGTGTTTGCCCCTTCTTACCTCATACGCATCCCCAATCTCTTCAAGGTCCTCGAGGTACGGGCTTCGCAGGGCTGCATCAACCTCCTTTTCATCCCTTGTAAATGTAGTATTTGCATGCCTTGCCAAATCCTCTATCATTTTACCATAAAACGAGTTGCCTTTCAACTTTGCCGTATCCCCCGCAATACGCTTGTCGGGGTCTTTATCAGCCTGTCGCCGTGCATCGGCAATCTCTTCTGGAAACCATTCGAAGGGCCTACCTCTAGCATACTTGAGAAACTGGTAAAAGGCAGTCACTTTCAGCCCATGGTCAAGGTACCATTTTAGCACAGGGGTATACAGTAGGATTTTTTCGGCCTTTAGCAACCCCAGAAGCTTACGTGTACCCGGAACATGCTTGCGACCCGTATTTTTTAAGTATTCGTGCATGTGCTCGGGGATTTGATCATCAGGTATCTCCTTGACGACAAACAGGGGAGCCATTTCTCTAAACTTTTCGCGCAGATTTTCAGGTACCTCGATATTAACCTGGGCAAACCCAAACAACGACCCATCCACCACACCTCGCGCCAGTAGCTCTAAGTTATGTGCTGATGTCGGTGTGGCCACCTTGATCAACTGTTCCTTCCCACAGGGAAAATCTTGCATCAAGGTACTCGGGTAGAGCATATTTGCATCATACCCTAGAATGGTCCTACACTTGTGGGGTCCGCTGTACACGTGAGATCTGATATCCGTCACGTCTCGTTCGTGGTATCTACAGAATACGATCGCGGGACCACCCACCATCCCCGTCCGCAAAAGGTCGTAGGCCTCATTCCTCGTGCATTTTTCACATGCTTTCCGTACCTTCTTGCAGGCCTTACAGGTATTGGTGTAGCAAGAGTCCTTATACCTATGCCTGCATGGGTCTCCCGGAGCGTATAGCTCTAACTTTGGGTTCAGCCGTAGAGACTTGTTCAATACGTAGCGCATTGATACACCTGGGATACTTGCCGCGTCCTTCAAAATATCTATCTCGTCATCGTAATACTGCAACCTCGTCCTGTCCACGGCTTCAATGAAAGGTTCCACATCGGCTAGGTTGTACTCACGCAACCAGTCCATCATAGTGACGCAGCCTCGCCTGTAAAACTCAGCGCAGAATGTCTCGTACTCTTCGCGAGATAGTGTGTTTTTCCCACTTAGCCGGCTATAAAAATCCTCGTGCGCGACAGGTCCAACATGGGTCAACTTGCCGTGGCAAGTCAACCATTCATAAGGAAACACGAGCTTTTGCAGCTTACATTCCAACGACTTGCACCAACCATCATAGCTTAGGCCAGGAGCAAGGAAATTTTTGATGTCGAGAAATTTAAACCTCGAGGTGGTGAGGAACATGTAGTCGTTGTCTTTTTTCGCCACCTTGATCTTATCGCCCTGCGCGATCTCTTCGACAAAATACCGCTTGATCAGGTTGATGTCGTACTTGCCAGAATTAAACCCTATTACAGATAATTGGCCTACCCACTCGTTCCACAACTCCTGGTTCTTTTTGGAGAGCATGTCAAAGTCGTCGGGCTTCGGGTACATTCCCTCGACCTCTTTCACAATCAAGGTATGCCTCTTTTCCAGCTCCTCCACAAACTGTTTAACCAAGACCTTGGGATTTTCGTGCTCGATGAACGTCGGTCGGCTATCCAAACTATCGGCAATACCAACACTTATAGGAACATGTCTCGAAAGGTATGTTAGATCAGATGTTTGCTGGTAATTTAAAGGTGATAGGAGGGCTTCGAAATCAAATACCAGGTAGTGGGGATATGGCCTGAACTCCTTCTGAAAGTACCTCTTGATTTTGGGAGGTTTTTCACATTCCCAAGCTGTGACGAGGTTATAGCCCTGTTCCTGTATCATCCTTTCCTTAGACTGGGTTGCAGCGTATTGAGCCTTGTCCGCCTTGGTTCTCCCGGACAGACAGGGACATCCGTGCCACTTACAACCATTGTACTCCTAAACCGTCTTTGTAACAGGCTCATAGCCATCAACTTTCCACTCCTTTTTGCCATCACGGATAACACGCTCGCCACCATGGCCACATAGGGCATGATGAATATGTCTTCCGTTTTGTTTTGACATGTATTCTATCCATCTTGATGCATCATAACTATACCACTCATCGTAAAAGACCTTCTCGGCCCTGCCCGGCATACGTTTGACCTTCCCCCCTTTGCAAATGATCGTCGTCTTGACACCCTCGCATTCGTTCCTTTTATGCCGCCTAAGGGAAAAGGCGTAATTAAACTTCTGTTTACATACCTCGCATTCCCAGTGTTGGGTCAGCACATCTAAATCCTTGATGTAAAAACAGTGCCCGTCCAGCATACCAAGATTGATGCCATCTAAACCTTTTTTGTGTTGCTTTTGACCATAGACGAGTCGCCATGGTGCTTTCTCGGAGTTTGTCTTGGGTTCAAAGACCCTGATGTTGACCTTGAATTGCTTGGCAACCCCCTCCAAATCCACCAGCCTCGTAGGCCTGACGTCCTTACGCTTAAGCTTGGGGTCCCCGTAGTACTCTCGAGCTAAGGTGAGAGCCGGCCTTGTTAGAAACTCTGTTCCCCGTTTTACGTTAACCCTATCTCTTACAGCTAAGCATCTCCAAAAGCATAGGTTGTCCGTTCTGGCATCCTCACCATCCATGGCGTAGATGCACCTTTTTTTTCGCAACCAATCCGGGAGAGGGCCGCATCCCAAGAAGGGTTCACGCGTACTTATCACCTTAATATGTACGTGATCAAAGACAATTTTTCCCTCATATGCTCCTGGGGTCTCGGTGGTTCTAGTGGGTGGTAAATAAGCCCTGGTCCAGAACTCGTGATCCTCCAGATCGAGACGCTTCATCTCGCATTCTTCTACGAACGCTTCGATTTCCGCCATACTTGACAGCGACCCGGAGCTCTTGGTTTTGTGGTAATCAGACACATCGTCCCCACCCTTGTAAATATCACAGCTAAAGCTATACACAACCTTAACGCGCATTTCCATATGTGGCGTAATTTTTTGCACAATCGCGTCCTTCAGGGATTGATTCAAATGCTTATTGAACCGCCATGCTTTGATCCTAGTTCCATCCTCCAACATCTGGATATCGTCCTCGGGGCCTTGATATTTAATATCTTCCGTGTGGTCCTCCCTTGCCTCCTGTTCAATCTCATCATGGAGCGTTGTACCTCCCGAAATTTGTTCCCTCGCCCTTTTGTAATAGAATGCAACGGTATCCCGCACACTCTGTAGTCGATCGGCAAGGGCGTCGCGGATTGCTGCCACTGGTGCCGACACGGTGCTATATAGTTTACTGATGGTATTCCTGAACCAACTCATCTTTATTATATACATAGTTTTTTGAAAAAATGGGTGCCGAGCAAGCTGGGAATTTCCCTCTACCCCACTTGCTCACTTGTTAGGGACTTACCCTTGATATGCATGACTAAGCACCGCATGATGGGGATTTTACTGCGCTCAGCGGTATTTTGTGCAATGGAGTGTGACGAAAATTTGTGACGTCACAAGTGAAATTCTGTATGATAATTTTTATGAGAGTTTGACCGTGTTTTTGGAAAATCCTGTTTATATTCCATCTCTATACTAGCTCACTGTAATACCCTGTAGTATTCAGTAATACACTGTAATACTTTGTAGTATTCGGTAATATACTGTAACACTTTGTAGTATTCAGTAATACACTGTAATACCCTGTAGTATTCAGTAATACACTGTAATATTTTGTAGTATTCGGTAATACACTGTAGTACTTAGCAATATACTGTAATACACTGTAATACCTTGTAGTACTTAGTAATATACTGTAATACTTTGTAGTATTCGGTAATATACTGTAATACCTTGTAGTATTCAGTAATACACTGTAATACCTTGTAGTATTCGGTAATACACTGTAATACCCTGTAGTATTCAGTAATATACTGTAATACCTTGTAGTATTCAGTAATACACTGTAATACTTAGTAATATACTGTAATACCCTATAGTATTCAGTAATACACTGTAATACTTAGTAATATTCGGTAATATACTGTAATACCTTGTAGTATTCGGTAATATACTGTAGTACCTTGTAGTATTCAGTAATACACTGTAATACCCTGTAGTATTCGGTAATATACTGTAATACCTTGTAGTATTCAGTAATACACTGTAATACCCTGTGGTATTCGGTAATATACTGTAATACCTTGTAGTATTCAGTAATACACTGTAATACTTAGTAATATACTGTAATACCCTATAGTATTCAGTAATACACTGTAATACTTAGTAAAATTCGGTAATACAATGTAGTACTTAGTAATATACTGTAATACCTTGTAGTATTCAGTAATACACTGTAATACCTTGTAGTATTCAGTAATACACTGTAATACTTAGTAATACACTGTAATACCTTGTAGTATTCAGTAATACACTGTAATACCTTGTAGTATTCGGTAATATACTGTAATACCTTGTAGTATTCAGTAATACACTGTAATACTTAGTAATATACTGTAATACCCTATAGTATTCAGTAATACACTGTAATACCTTGTAGTATTCGGTAATACACTGTAGTACCTAGTAATATACTGTAATACCCTGTAGTATTCCAATCCTTTTCGATGAGTATGGGTATGTTGACCTCAATGTCTATGTTAAAACAAGCCCGTCACAATTAACTGAAGTGAAGTCGTGGCAACCAAAAACACAAGAAAAAACTTATTAAATGAGAAGGACGGGAGTGAGAAACCCATACCATTAGTTGCTGAGAACTGGGCTTCTGTTTTTTAATAGCAACATAGGGGGAGAGTTCCCGAGAATGCAACAATAACATTTAAGTTCACGAACCATTTGGAAATAGACAAGTACATAGTAGTTCGTGGCGTTCGGGAATCTTCTTCGAATTCGACATCATCATCACCATCATCATTCTTAATAGATTAGATGATCTTACGAACAACAACAAATCGCAGAATATCTAGAGTCGATTAGAACTATAGAATAAATTCGAAAAATATGCAGTTGCTCATACAAAACAACGCTGTGGTTGGACATTGCAAGAAAGTACAACGCGCTAACCAACTGCGCTATCGTGACAGAACTAATTCGTGAATACTTAATATTTAATTGAAGTTCTAACCTTTATCTTTTGAGCTGTTGTGTTAATCAAAACAAAACATTATTTCTTACCACTGTTGCATTTATTTGAGCAAAATAATTTCAATTTTCGTGGTATGACATTTTTTATCACAGCACGGTAAACTTTAAAGGGAAAAGATTAAAAATACGCTTTTTAATAAAGGTGAAGGAGGAGGGGATTCAGGGAATTTTCTTTCGTTTATGAACGAAGAAAAACCCATGCAATTTTTTTCATAAAAAAATAAGTACTGTCCGGTTGCGTATTCGCCCATCTCAGCATTTTTAAAATGCAATAAAAATCCTGTGTGCAAAAAAATAAAAAAGGAATGGTGATTCTGTTGTGCAGACAACAGAAACAGCGATTCGGGAAGATTAGCGCAAGATTTATTTTAAAAAGTATCAATTTAAAAAATGTTATTCCTTGTGGTTCAAAAGTTTCCCTTGATGGATTACAAGCTTCTGAAAGTATACTTCTGAAAGTATTACTTTGGTTTTGCAAAAGGTAGTTTTACCTAATTGTAAAAAAAATATACCTGAACAACATGGATTTATGTTCGCGTTGATTAATGATCGCAGTATCTGACAACGGACAATTCTTTCGCATATGAAATTAACACTTCTCGAGCGCAAAGTGTTAATTTTTTCGTCAAAATACTGAACACGACGTCCATCTCATTGACCAGGTGAATTAATTCTTAGATTTCTCAGCTTTCCTTCTTTATACCAGCCAACGTAAGGCATAGACGAAGTAAATCAACTCGCCGTATATATTTAATTTGAAATCTATTACATGCTTTATTTATCTGTTGTTTAAACAATAGACCAATTATCTTTAACCAAAAATTTCAGCCTGGTATTCTTGTAAAGCATGTTCTTATAAAAGAAAAAGCATGTAGGTGTACACTATTCTCACTTTTAAAGTTTTCCCACCCAATTGTTTTCCTCGTGTTGCTTTTTTAGCAACCCTTAACATTCGTCTGAATAACCACCGCCGCCCCTTTGTTTTTGTTTTGTTAAAATGTATCACACTTTTATAAGAATCTTGTTTGTTAGCTGTATTTCAGGTTTGCTGTATTTCAGGTTAAAAAATAGGCCAATTGTTTAGAAATATAAAGATAAATGAAAAACAAAAGAGAAAAAAAGTAATGACCTGGCCCGGTTGATATTGTTATAAAAAAAGCGTGTGTACCGTTCCATTTAGCAGCTTTAAAGTTTTTGATGTTTCGGTTACTCTTGTCGCTTTAGTAATAATTTGTTTTAGTCCATATAAATTGAATACTTCCTTAATATCCTTATTATCGTTTGCTTTCAAAAAATCAACGTTTATGTCTCCCAGAAGATTCACTTCTTTTGATTCAGATATAACAATAGATAACATATCATTAAGGAATGTTTCAAAATTACGTGGTAGGTATTTCGAACCAGCCGGGGGTCGGTACAATGATCCAACAAGAAATGATTTAGAGTTTTTTTGAAAGATTTCAATCCAAATACACTCCAAGTCACGACGTTCTAAGTCAGATCTACGTTTCCATTTGATTCGGTTGGAAATATACATGCCTACTCCTCCGCAAAGTCCCGTTTTCCTGTTCCGGGAGATAAAAGTATACCCCAGAATATGATAAAGGTCAGGATTCTCTGTATACGCTTTCGTGTTTATATGCGTCTCGGATAAAGTTAATATGTCAATGTTTTTGTGTGCGTTTAACAAAACTTTAACATGGTCTATATTCGCCAACAGTCCTCGTACATTCTGATGAAATATTTTCATACCTCTTTTTGATAACAAATTATACAGTTCTTTCATATATTCAGGTCCAGGCTGAGTCTCAATTACCAGCTTCAAGGCCTATATCCCTGCAAACATTCCTGCCTTTGGTTCTTGATGAACAAATTTTGCTTGCATCATGCGACAATGCTTCGCAACCTTTTTTTAATTTCTAGTTAATATTCTTTATAACTTTTTTCAGCAGTTTTTATTGTTTCCGTTTTTTTCCTCTTCTCTTATTTAAGAGAAGAAATTTTGAAAGTCGTGATCGATTTCCAATTTTGAGTTGCACATTTCGCGCTGAATATTCACTTCAAGTACGCAAAAAATATCTTCCTTGAAATACGCCAGTAGGTAAAATACTTCTTAATCTGGAGGTCATAAGCGGAACTGCACACCTGACTAACTTTTTAAAACAGTTCCTTGATAAGAAATATTTTGGGAAGCACTTCATGGAAGGATCCATATAGTCTGTGAATATGTCGTATACTTGAACCTCCAACACAACCTCACCTTTACCCGACATTGTCGTATTCCTTCCCCCACGACAGCTCAACTGCATCCGACACGTGACGTTAAGCAATTTATCAACGTCGTGATGTTGTTAATACATACTACTGCCTAGTGTAATATCTTTGTAAAATACAGTAATACACTGTAGTACTTAATATGCCGCATTGTATACTGTAGTACTTAGTAATATGCCGTATTCTACACTGTATTACTTTGTAGTATCCAGTAACGCACTGTAATACCTTGTAGTAGTATTCCGTAATATACTGTAATACCCTGTAGTATTCAGTAATATACTGTAATAACCTTGTAGTATTCGGTAATATACTGTAATACCCTGTAGTATTCAGTAATACACTGTAATACCTTGTAGTATTCAGTAATACACTGTAATACCTTGTAGTATTCGGTAATATACTGTAATACCCTGTAGTATTCAGTAATACACTGTAATACTTTGTAGTATTCGGTAATATACTGTAATACCTTGTAGTATTCGGTAATATACTGTAATACCCTGTAGTATTCAGTAATATACTGTAATACTTTTTAGTATTCGTTAATACACTGTAATACCTGTAGTATTCGGTAATACACTGTAATACCCTGTAGTATTCAGTAATACACTGTAATACTTTGTAGTATTCGGTAATACACTGTAATACCTGTAGTATTCGGTAAAACACTGTAATACCCTGTAGTATTCAGTAATACACTGTAATACTTTGTAGTATTCGGTAATACACTGTAATACCTGTAGTATTCGGTAAAACACTGTAATACCCTGTAGTATTCAGTAATACACTGTAATACTTTGTAGTATTCAGTAATACACTGTAATACCTTGTAGTATTTAGTAATACACTGTAATACTTAGTAATATACTGTAATACCTTGTAGTATTCAGTAATACACTGTAATACTTTGTAGTATTCAGTAATACACTGTAGTACTTAGTAATATACTGTAATATTTTGTAGTATTCAGTAATACACTGTAATACCTTGTAGTATTCGGTAATACACTGTAGTACTTAGTAACATCTAACTGTAATATTTTGTAGTATTTGGTAATACACTGTATTACTTAGTAATATACTGTAATACACGTAATAGATCTTTCACGGTTGCGCAAAGCATTCTGGGTAATCAGTACGACAAAAACAACGGCGCAGCTAGCAGCGATGCGAAGTTTATGTGGTGGTCTGGTTTCCTGTTTATACAAGTTAAATTTTTAAATTTTAATCAATTCTTATATATTTTATACAAAAAACGATAATTAAAAAAGCAAAAAAGTTAAATCAAGCGAGGGTGATGGCTTCAGCTGAAGATATTGGATGTTTGGAGAATTTTTTAGAACTTTCTATGGCTGAACTTCAATTTTTCCTTTCCCAGCGTGGGCTGGATCACATGGAACGTTGGCTGCAAGAGCTCTGATTGCTCATGAGCAAAAAGTAGAAGTAAAAGCCACTGCTGAATATACAATTTGCTTCTGCGTAACACGCGAAAAGACATTTGAATCAGACGATGAGCTGACTTGGAATGTTTGGAAGAAGGGTAAGTCGGTTTAAAATAACTGAAACAAATACCCTTATTTGGTTGGTTCGTGTCTTATGTAATTTCGAACGTTTTCTTCTTCCTTTGAAATTCGAACTGTACATTCTAATTTAAGTAGTTGTGGAGGAAAATTTGCCATTGGTATTCCATCTATCATGTGCAAAATTTGATTGTTGCTTTAAGACGAGAATAGAATTCAGGTAATAAAATGGCTACTGACTGGTTTTGATCCTGCCCTGTAAAATACAAACCCATTTGTCAGGGCACAGACCTTGGAGCATGTGCAATAACTTTGACCTCCAGGAGGAGAAAATCCCTCTGACAGCTACAACAAAAAAGCTTAAAAAACGTTCGTTTAAAACAAAACTTTGGCTACAAGAAAGAGTAAAGCTAAGTCTGTAACCTTACATTTTTATGCAGTTGAATTTAAAAGCAATCCAGTGCAATTCCCTAGAGACAAAATTAGGGCTCAATTAGGAAACTCTGATTGTATTTCGGCCACAAGAACACAAATAGAGCCCTCAACTGTTACTGACACACAACTTCAGCTGCCATTTTCCTTTTGTGTCTTGCTATAATGGCAATGTTGATGCTTTGCGCACTTTTTTTCCCCTTTATTCCGTCTACCCATCCTGTGCCCAAAAGGGACATGGAAATAATTAAGAAGTGCGAGTATGTTAACTTTGACCTGCTTCTTCCTCCCATGCTTAATGCTCTTTTAGCCTTGTCTATTTCGATGGATGATATAGGTGAGTACGACCTGAATGTAAAAACAGTGGCAGTGGTCCCAATGTCTCCCTTATAAGAATGACCACAAATAAGTCACACATGAAGGGTTAAGTCCTGGTGTGTTGTCTTTTTTCTGCATCTTTGCCAGGAAATGATTACATACGAGACTTTGTAACTTAGTTTGCCAATCAATATGAGTTTTTTGCTGTCTACGCATTTGACCAACTCCATTGCTTGCACATGGCTAGTGATCCAGCACGTTGGTTGGATGCATAGATGACCTTTTTTTAGTAAGTACATGCGTAGTGCCTCATTGCTTTCTTCAACATCATCCTCGCAATCCCTCTTCATCTCGCCTCCAGGACCAGGACCTGTTTTTTTCGTTTCGAGAAAGGGCATTTTGCTTTAACTTGTCCAAACCGGTTGAACAAAGGTTTGTAAATTAGTTGAAGTGGGATGTAATAACTAAAACAGGTAACTACCAGTCTCCGCAGAACCACCACAGAACCAGCAGTCCCTGTAGAACGACCAGAGAACCAACAGCGAACCAGCAGTTCTATCACAGAACCACCAATGAATAAATAATTCCAATATTAAACTCCCACGCCAAAGTGAGTGCAACGAAGCTAATTAAGTACACAACAGTCGAAGAAGCTAGTATAGGGGGTCCTTCGGTACACACTTTTCCAAAAACCACGGTCAAACTCTCGTAAAAAATATCATACACAATTTCACTTGTGACGTCACAACTTTTCGTCACACTCCATTGCACAAAATACCGCTGATCATCAGCAAAAATTCCTATCAATTAACGCATGCGCAGTAAAGCTCAGTGCTATCATGCGCAAGTGGATTAAAATCCCCCCATCATGCGGTGCTTAGTCATGCATATCAAGGTTAAGTCCCTAACAAAATGAGCAAGTGGAGTAGAGGGAAATTCCCAGCTTGCTCGGTAAAAAATTGAGCAAATGCCAGAGCACCCCTTTTTCAAAAAAAACGTGTATATAATAAAGATGAATACACACACCGTAAAACAATTGCGTGATATTGCAAAAGGTCGTGGTTTAACAGGGTATTATAGACTACGCAAGGCTGAATTAGTTGATATGTTGGAGAATGATATTGCAAGTCAGGATAGGTGGATAAAGGCTGTTGGTGAGTATCCCGATGTTTTTAACCGTGTACCGGATCGGCTAGAGACGCAGGAGATGTGCAACAAGGTCGTTGAAAAAGATCCCTGGATGTTCAATTATGTATCGGATAGGTTCAAAACACCGTACATATTTAATTTTTTTGTTGAAAACCATCCCCGGGCGTTCAAGTATGTGCCGGATCAATTCAAGACGCAAGACATGTGCGACCGAATGATTTTTGAAAAAGATCCCTGGCTACTGGAGCATGTACCGGATAAATTCAAGACGCAAGACATGTGCAACGAGGCTGTTGAAAGGAAGCCCTTGATGCTCAAATATGTGCCCTACGGGTTCAAAACGCAGGACATGTGCAACAAAGCTGTTGAAGAGTATTCCTGCCTATTGGATTATGTGCCGGACCAGTTCAAGATGCAGGATATGTGCAACAAGGCTGTTGAAAAGCATCCCCTCATGTTCGGATGTGTGCCGGACAGGTTCAAGACGCACGATATGTGCAACAAGGTCTTCAATATTTTTCCATGTTCTTTAGCTTTCCTACATATACCAGATCGTTTTAGAACACAGGATATGTGCAACTGGGCTGTTGAGGATAATCCCTACCTGTTAGGGTATGTACCAGATCAATTCAAGACCCAATGCATGTGTAATGAGGCTGTTGAAAAGTATCCTTTGATGCTCGAATATGTGCCGGACTGGTTTGTCACCCAGGACATGTGTAGTATCATGAGCACTAGGCCTGAACTACTCTCTGCCTATCGCCAGAGGAAAGCCGAAAAGGCCGGAATTAAGGAGGAGCTAGCTCCGGTAGCCTGGCATCCGGATAGGGTCATCGATTGGTGCTTTTCAGAGGATGAAAAGGCAGACCTTGAAAAATTGTGGGGTTAAACCTATGTTAATCTTGCAGCAGGTCTGCTGTAAGATTAATCTCTGTAATCTTCTGACCCTGTTGAAATCTTATAATAATAGATGCCGGAGTATATACGTAATAGGGCCGCTGAAAAGTATGAGCTGATGCTCGAGTATGTACCGGATCATATCAAGACGTAAGACATGTGTAACAAATATGTTGAAAAGTATCCCCTGGCGCTCGAGGATGTGCCGGTTCAATTCAAGACGCAAGACATGTACAACAAGGCCGTTGAACAAAATACCTGGGTGATAAGGTATGTGCCAGATCGGTTCATGGCGCAGGACATGTGCAGCAGGGCTGTTGAAAAAGATCCCTGGATGCTCACATATATACCAGATCAATTCAAGACGCAAGACATATGCAACAAGGCCGTTGAAAAGCATCCCTGGATGTTCAGGTATATACCAGATCGTTTCAAGACACAGGACATGTGCAACAAGGCCATTGAGTAGAAGGCCCATATGTTAGGGCATGTCCCTGAAAGGTTCAATATGTAGGTCATCTTACAACCCCCCGGGGCTATAAGATGAAATCAAAATACTACTAATATAAATGTGCATTAACTGTCAGAGAAAATTTGATATATTTGGAATCGTCGTCATCATGACCTTCGCGACCGGCATCGGTCTCTCCTTACCACTAATGGCCCTAACCTTGGTACAAGAAGCAGCGAAGAAGGAGAAGGAACGAAGAATTAAATACCTATGGGATCGCTTTAATGCCCGAGAAATAAATGAATGAAGAACAATGTAAGGACTGTGAACGTATGCTGGAAAAATATGATAGGTGTAGATGCGGGCGAAGGCTCATGGTAAATGGTAAACTTTTATGCTGGTACTGTTATCAGGAATATATCATATATAACGGGGGCAGGTGTGTATGTACGATGACATGCAACCCTCTGAAGTCGTTTGAATTACAATAAAACAAGATGCTACAATTTGAGAATGAGCTTGTCAGCCCTAAAATTTTCTACTCATTTGCCGCTACTTTTACAGACATCAATGATATCAACGTGGAATACCTGACAGTGCCGGATGCCATCCCTGCTAATGGGGGCAAGGATCTACGCTATATTGTGGGGTACCATACACGCGACCTCGTGGTGGCCCTAAGGGTAAAAACACCTAAAATATGCAGTACCAGCAATGGGCCTCGATTTTGAAGAGTACCCTGATTGGGTTGCGAAGTATCGTCAGATCTGGAACAAAATCGAAGAGTTGATCTCCGAGGAATTGACGACGGAGCCGGTCAAAAAGGACCGTTACGTGAATGCAAAACTCAAATACTATAAGGATGCGAGCACTACTAAATTCCATGGCATGCCGGTATCCTATGATGAGCCATGCCAAGCCAGTGCCATTCTGGCTATTTCATCAGTATATGTGCAAGGCAAAAACTACTACCCCCAGGTACATATTACGGAATGTCGGTATAGGGACTTCAAAAAGGAATTTTTGCTGAATGAGGATTAAAAAACCATATATTTCATAGGCCTACGAGACCTATTAAATATATAAAATTAAGGCTTATACTCAGGTGGGGAATCTAGATACCGCTGGCATACTGTACAGACTGAAGGTTTTTTAAAACGTCGCTTCTGCCCTCTTCTCTGCCTTTCGCAACTAGCTGGGCACGTTCCCGTTCATTGATGGAGTCAACAATCCTCTTAACACGCTGTCGCATCTGTTCCCTTAATATCATATACTTTTGCTTCTCCTGCATAATGAGACTAAACTCATAATCGCTGATAGCCCCGTTTTCTACAGCCTTTGATATAAGATCAACAATAGAGTTTAATTTTGTTTCCGCGAGCAGCCTAATTGACTCATGTTTCTTGGCCTTCACACCCAGCCTCCTCCCGGCGTTTCTCAGACCTGCCTGCCCAACTCCCATTGCGATTGTAATACACCTCATCGCGATACAGATTGGAACACCAAGGCCAGAGGCCAACGCCCCGATTCCGACACCCGACGTTACTATAGTAATGCCAAGCAGTCCGTGGTCGCAGTAGCGGACCCAGGTGGCGTGCATCTTGAAATTCTTCGAAGGTTTATCCCGCTCTTTAATTCCCTTCTCAGGTACTGTTCAATTTCTTCGATCTTTTTAAGCCTATAGACCTGGCTTTCCTCCGGCATATCGGCACTTTGTGCAGGTGCACTTGGTAAATTTGGGTACAGCTTGGTTATATCAGCCATTTATTTATTCTATGAGAAGGCACATCGTTATCCCAGTGAACGAAACGTTTTTGTCGTGGTGGAATTCGTCTGTCAGCATAAACTCCAAACGATCCGTGGACCCCTTCAAGGGCATGTAAATTGGGGTCTCAAAACTTCATGTAAGCATGTCCCCTTAAGCGTTTAGCTCCTTGGTGGGAAGTAAGGCCAGAATTTTAGACTTTTTGCCATCCAGCAGGGCATCACATTCGTCCAGCTAAGGGCAAATGAGTCGTAGCAGAATGTAGACGTCGGTCTTATAGAAGGCATCATAATCACCCTTCATATAGTATTTTTTACTAGGATCGTAGGGTAGGCCCAAGAGCTCCTGCAGTTGTCGATGAATCACCACCGTGTACCCGTCAGTGACACGGAGCCTACAGAGTCCATTTTTCAGGACAAAAAGTTTTATCATGTCCTGTGCCTGACTGTTCACGATAGCCGCCAAGTGCTCGATCCTGTAGGCCGTTCATAATTTCGATCCTAATTTCTCTCAGATCAGGCCCCATCTTACGTATGACGAGCTCATTATTGCTGTAAAGGTTCAGCCATACGGGCCTGATGCTTATCGATTTCAAGGCAATTCTAGTGTCCTGTCCCAAGTAGTCCTCAAATATCGTGGGCTTGTATATATCAGTAATGTAGAGTTGTTTCATCGTTTTGTTTATAACAAAACGATGAATATCTACACATACAACCCCAAGGCAAAGTACAGGTCCAACAGGGGAGAATGGCCACTTGGTGTAACCAACTTGGGGAATCAGGACCTGTACGTGTCTACGGAATCACACATTTCTGTGGCATTCCCTGAGCTTGCCAAATACCCAATCAAGCCTTCAACAAATCTGCTGAATGACCCCGTCAGAGTGGGTTGGAAGGGACAAGCGTTGGACTATTGGAATGTGCAGGTTAATTTCGCTACCCATTGCGCAACCACGGCATTAGGCATATCTACCAAACACCTAACGGGCTCCGTGCCCCTTGTCAACGCCATCTTTAAATTCTATGCCTATTACCACATACGTCGCATTCTGGCAAGGATGAAAGTGCCAATGCCTTATAATAATGGTTTTTCACAGTACAAAAATCCCTACTCCACATCCGGATATGCGCAAGTATGCCGCGAGTATGGCGCAGATCCCAATAGCATGTACAAGTTCAAATCAATAGGAGCCTCACTCACCAACGGCTCATGGTGGCCTCAGGTTGATGGGGACTGGGCAAAATTCATCACCAACACAAGTCAAGGCCTGACATCGGAGGGCCTGACCAAGCTAAGTGAAAGCATTCGCGTCTACGTGGTCTTGTTGCTCGGGTCACAGGCGGGTGCGAAAGCATCCCTGCTCGGGTCTGGTGCTGATAATTAAACGGCAAGGCAAATCTTGATGCAAAAATTCGAGGCAATGGTACAGCGACAGGAGAATGTAGGACATGACATTACGGAATTCCAAAAAGTGCTTCAATATGCCCGGACTCCAGTGAATTTTGCTATCATACCCAGCGTATATATGCTGCCCTCTAACATGAATTTACGTATAGGCAGTAATATTTTAGGGTACAACAACAATATCCTGATAGCGCCCGCCGATGTAAATGTGGGAGCACAGATTGACGTAAGTAACAGGCCTATTGTGAGGCATACCACACCTCCCATACGAACTACAAAGCATGGTACACCTCTTAGGCATACTGAGCACACCATCAGGCATGTGGCAGATATCAAACTTCCAAGGCATGCCACACCTCCTATACCTCTGAAGCATACCACATCTATTACACCTCCCATACATACTTCCGATCGTACCATACAGGCTATGACATCTATACCTCCCAAACATGATACATCTCCTATACCTGAACAACCCCCGCAAAATCAGCATGAGGATAATAAGGCAGCCCTGATTACGACAGGGGTGGGGATCATTATCGCCTACATTTGGCTGAAAAGATAGTTCATATTTAAACTTTTCCAGCATATAGCACGACAAACCCAGCAGCAGCCGCGATGGCCATATACAGATGCTTTGCAACATATTCCACGACTGTTGCCGCTACCCTTAAGAGGAAGGATACTACGGTACCGATGATGCCAGGCAATGCGGCACCTGCCTTACCTGCCAAGTACTTTAAAAATTTCCCCAGTCGCTCCAGCTGCTTCTCTACGAAGCCTTTTCCACCCCCGCGGCACTTCCCCCTGCAGCACCTGCTGCGGAACTTCCTCCCGTAATGGAGAGTACAATAGTGGAAACAAGTAACCCAATGGCGGATATTATGGAGGCTATCAAGCCCTGCTCCCTGAAGAGGATTTTAAGCCTCTCCAGCAAAGGCATGTCATCCCCAGCGATTTTCATCAACTCGGCCTTGATATTTTTCAGATTCTTAAAAATCTCAGATGAAAGTAGACCATTCCTACTCAATGCAACCTTCCTATCCTTCTTCAATTTATCAATATCCTTCTCGTCGGCGATATCCAGTTTCCTTCGCACCCCGGCTCTCCTTTGTATTGATTTCACTACCATATTTAATAATCTTATCCTTCACTTCCTTAATGTTATTCTGCAAGGTTTCAATTTCCCGCCTTATTCCTCCTATATTAATATCCTCCTCGTGGTCGATGCCGGCAAATGAAGTATCTACATAACCCTTCATATCATATACAAAATTCTGAATACCATCTATAGTTTCCATCTCGAATATACCACCCTCCTCCTCTTTATCCGGGGCCTCATTCTCTTTATCCGGGGCCTTATTCACAAGGACATTAACATCCTGTATGAGGTTCTGGGCCATTGCCTTACTACCTTTATTGGGTGTTTCATAATCATGAAAACCCATGGCTATCATACGATTCTTACCTAAATTATCCATGAGCTGCCCAATAGTTGGAAATTGATCATTTAACAATGTGAGTTGTTTTTCCTTATATTTTACACCGGCCCGTTTAATCTCTTTGATAAAAAGTTGTCCATCTCTTTCAAAAAACAAATCATGATGATTTGCACCTAAAATAGGCCTATATCCCAGCTCATCCTTAATTTTCGTGTATAGCAAATCAACCCTCGATTTAAAAAGTTGCACCACAAGTGGATCCTTATTCAACACCTGCTGCTGTTGTTTTCCTGACGTTGAGCCCCCTGATGTTCCGGGGAGTATATGCGTTGATGGGAGTTGTTGATCATCAGTCCTATCATCATCACCCCCACCTCCCTTATCCTCTTCCCCTATCTGATCCTCTGGAGTAAATACTGGATTAGTTGTCATTTATTAGAACATTTCCCCTATATAATAAAACATGAATACATTTGGAACTACATTGGACCCATACGCAGAGACGAAGCAGCTTTTAGGTATCAAGGGTAGAAAGCAAAGGGTTCAGATAAGTCATATACCATCCACAATCAACCAGAATGAGGACCTCTATGTTGATATCCCAAACATGGGGCAGAACGATGTCATTTTTCCGGGTAGTCTAAAGCTCTTATTCGACCTGACGCTGACGGGGACCAATACAAAGCGTACCATTGTCAGCAATATAGGCAAAAGCCTGGTTAAGAATCTACGCATTACGTTGAATGGCAAAGAGGTCCAGAATATATCGGATTATAACATCCTGGCAGTGTACAGGGACCTCTGGTTACCCAAATTTGATAGGGATAACAACCTCATCCTAGAAGGCATAAACCCCAATGATGGGACCATCAGGGCTTTACAGGTCGGTTGGATCTACGGCTGCCAAGGCTGCCGATGCTGCCTATAAGATTACCAACATCAAACTTGAAATTGACAAGATTACTCATGAGGGCCTAGCAAGTGCCATGATGTCAAGGTATAGCCGTCTCGCTTTACCCTATGAAAGGATACTTCGTAGTAAAGTAGTCATGATGAAAAAGGCAGATACCAGTTACAACCTACAGATTGACACTCTTGTACATGCTCGCGGCATACTTGCGCATATCCGGATGTGGAGTAGGGATTTTTGTACTGTGAAAAACCATTATTATAAGGCATTGGCACTTTCATCCTTGCCAGAATGCGACGTATGTGGTAATAGGCATAGAATTTAAAGATGGCGTTGACAAGGGGCACGGAGCCCGTTAGGTGTTTGGTAGATATGCCTAATGCCGTGGTTGCGCAATGGGTAGCGAAATTAACCTGCACATTCCAATAGTCCAACGCTTGTCCCTTCCAACCCACTCTGACGGGGTCATTCAGCAGATTTGTTGAAGGCTTGATTGGGTATTTGGCAAGCTCAGGGAATGCCACAGAAATGTGTGATTCCGTAGACACGTACAGGTCCTGATTCCCCAAGTTGGTTACACCAAGTGGCCATTCTCCCCTGTTGGACCTGTACTTTGCCTTGGGGTTGTATGAGTAGATATTCATCGTTTTGTTATAAACAAAACGATGAAACAACTCTACATTACTGATATATACAAGCCCACGATATTTGAGGACTACTTGGGACAGGACACTAGAATTGCCTTGAAATCGATAAGCATCAGGCCCGTATGGCTGAACCTATACAGCAATAATGAGCTCGTCATACGTAAGATGGGGCCTGATCTGAGAGAAATTAGGATCGAAATTATGAACGGCCTACAGGATCGAGCACTTGGCGGCTATCGTGAACAGTCAGGCACAGGACATGATAAAACTTTTTGTCCTGAAAAATGGACTCTGTAGGCTCCGTGTCACTGACGGGTACACGGTGGTGATTCATCGACAACTGCAGGAGCTCTTGGGCCTACCCTACGATCCTAGTAAAAAATACTATATGAAGGGTGATTATGATGCCTTCTATAAGACCGACGTCTACATTCGGCTACGACTCATTTGCCCTTAGCTGGACGAATGTGATGCCCTGCTGGATGGCAAAAAGTCTAAAATTCTGGCCTTACTTCCCACCAAGGAGCTAAACGCTTGGGGGGACATGCTTACATGAAGTTTTGAGACCCCAATTTACATGCCCTTGAAGGGGTCCACGGATCGTTTGGAGTTTATGCTGACAGACGAATTCCACCACGACAAAAACGTTTCGTTCACTGGGATAACGATGTGCCTTCTCATAGAATAAATAAATGGCTGATATAACCAAGCTGTACCCAAATTTACCAAGTGCACCTGCACAAAGTGCCGATATGCCGGAGGAAAGCCAGGTCTATAGGCTTAAAAAGATCGAAGAAATTGAACAGTACCTGAGAAGGGAATTAAAGAGCGGGATAAACCTTCGAAGAATTTCAAGATGCACGCCACCTGGGTCCGCTACTGCGACCACGGACTGCTTGGCATTACTATAGTAACGTCGGGTGTCGGAATCGGGGCGTTGGCCTCTGGCCTTGGTGTTCCAATCTGTATCGCGATGAGGTGTATTACAATCGCAATGGGAGTTGGGCAGGCAGGTCTGAGAAACGCCGGGAGGAGGCTGGGTGTGAAGGCCAAGAAACATGAGTCAATTAGGCTGCTCGCGGAAACAAAATTAAACTCTATTGTTGATCTTATATCAAAGGCTGTAGAAAACGGGGCTATCAGCGATTATGAGTTTAGTCTCATTATGCAGGAGAAGCAAAAGTATATGATATTAAGGGAACAGATGCGACAGCGTGTTAAGAGGATTGTTGACTCCATCAATGAACGGGAACGTGCCCAGCTAGTTGCGAAAGGCAGAGAAGAGGGCAGAAGCGACGTTTTAAAAAACCTTCAGTCTGTACAGTATGCCAGCGGTATCTAGATTCCCCACCTGAGTATAAGCCTTAATTTTATATATTTAATAGGTCTCGTAGGCCTATGAAATATATGGTTTTTTAATCCTCATTCAGCAAAAATTCCTTTTTGAAGTCCCTATACCGACATTCCGTAATATGTACCTGGGGGTAGTAGTTTTTGCCTTGCACATATACTGATGAAATAGCCAGAATGGCACTGGCTTGGCATGGCTCATCATAGGATACCGGCATGCCATGGAATTTAGTAGTGCTCGCATCCTTATAGTATTTGAGTTTTGCATTCACGTAACGGTCCTTTTTGACCGGCTCCGTCGTCAATTCCTCGGAGATCAACTCTTCGATTTTGTTCCAGATCTGACGATACTTCGCAACCCAATCAGGGTACTCTTCAAAATCGAGGCCCATTGCTGGTACTGCATATTTTAGGTGTTTTTACCCTGAGGGCCACCACGAGGTCGCGTGTATGGTACCCCACAATATAGCGTAGATCCTTGCCCCCATTGGCAGGGATGGCATCCGACACTGTCAGGTATTCCACGTTGATATCATTGATGTCTGTAAAAGTAGCGGCAAATGAGTAGAAAATTTTAGGGCTGACAAGCTCATTCTCAAATTGTAGCATCTTGTTTTATTGTAATTCAAACGACTTCAGAGGGTTGCATGTCATCGTACATACACACCCGCCCCCGTTATATGTGATATATTCCTGATAACAGTACCAGCATAAAAGTTTACCATTTACCATGAGCCTTCGCCCGCATCTACACCTATCATATTCTTCCAGCATACGTTCACAGTCCTTACATTGTTCTTCATTCATTTATTTCTCGGGCATTAAAGCGATCCCATAGGTATTTAATTCTTCGTTCCTTCTCCTTCTTCCATTAGTGGTAAGGAGAGACCGATGCCGGTCGCGAAGGTCATGATGACGACGATTCCAAATATATCAAATTTTCTCTGACAGTTAATGCACATTTATATTAGTAGTATTTTGATTTCATCTTATAGCCCCGGGGGGTTGTAAGATGACCTACATATTGCTAGCTTATCGGAAATAGGCTGATAAAACTTTTGACCTACCTACCTACCCTTTTAAACGGACATCTGTGGCATGTTTTCTCTGCAAAAAAACCTTTAAGCCCGTGAATTTGTAGCAAAAATGATTCATTGTGCCACGTCTTAACGGAAAACAAGTTGACTTACCTACCTACTTCCGGCCTATTTCCGATAAGCGTGGCAATGTGAGTATGGACGTCGCCCCTTAACCAGCTGGCATAAAATAGACCACTATTAAAAATTTCTTTGACATATAAAGCAGGTCAACTCTCCTAAAGCCAGTTGGCTCGTTTTCCAACTCAGGATGAGTTGAATCGGTGAGTTGACTTGATTCATATAATATCACTTTGCAAGCCAGTGTCAGGTTGAAAAAGCAAAAGCATGCATATTGCAAGCTAAAACAAAATAGAAACAACCATGTTATGTTTTAAATTTCTTATCAGTTTTATTTTGTCAAAAAATATGAGTATTTTCTGTATTTAGGAAATTTAGTTGAAGCAAAGACAAAAACGAGAAACCTTAGATTTGAATTAGCAAACCATTGGTAGCTAAACCAAATACGCATTGACAATTTTACGTTTATTTTGCTGGTTTGTTTATACCTTTGATTTGCTATTTTTTTGAAAACAGAGAACAGTATATATATATATATAGATCATTTCCTGGGTTGACTTTTCGCATAAAAAATGATTGTTTTTAAAGCAGGTTGATCTGCCAACTGAGAAAATACGGAGCTAACCTGCATCGTATAATCAGGTTCGTGATACACAATAGACTTGTTAGCCTGACTGAATTTGACATTTCACAGAAAAGTTAGATTCAATAACCGATGTGCAAATTTTTTGCTTTTTTCTTGGAATAAGAGGCATGAATTTTTTTTTGTTAAACACTTTTGTAATCAGGATGCCATAAAAAAAATAAAGTTTGCGATCAAAAGGCATTTTTATAAAAAATTGCAGTTTGAATATTTTTTCAAAAGAAAAATGATGACAGAAAAATGTTTTATTTTTATTTATATATATTTTCAGTAATGGAATGTTTATATCAAACAAACATTTTCATCTTGTTTTGTAGAATTTATTTCTGCAAATTCTTTGGAACATAATTTTGCATAGGGTCAAAATGAAAAAAAACATTACCCGAAAATGTATTTTTATTTATAATAACTTTAGTATTATGTAAGAGCACAAATTTTTGTAAAAGACAAAAGATTTGAAAAATTTCTACTTTTGCGAATGATAAAAAGTAATGCAATATACAATGTATACACTTTTGTAAAAAAGGAAAATAAAGAAAATATTGAAGACATAAACTTTTATATAAATCCATTAATAAAGAAATCATAATCCAAAAATATTAGTGGTCTTGCCACAATTCATGTGTTTGCTCAGATTTTCTAATTTCGTCATTTTTTTCATTTTTTATTAAAGTTTTGTTCTCTTCAATTTTATTTCATTAAAATTTATATAATTGTTGCACAGTCATTCTAACAGTGACTTAAATCCGGCTTTTTGAAAAAAATATAATATATATATGCTTTATATTTTGCTGAACATTTTCTACTAATTTTATTTTCAAACAAATTATTTTACTGCCACAATTTTTGGTTCTTACATAAAATATATAACTTTTGCGAGAATGCTTCAAAATTTCCAAAATAATAGGACTCTCAGTACTTGAAACTTGCAAAAGCTTATGCTCTTAAAGTTGGTACAATATGGTTAAATCACAGCATTTTTGAATACAAGTTTTTTCACTGCGTCTTATTCCACGAAAAAGAAAATAGGATAGCCTATCGTTGAACGTCAGAAGGAAACACCAATTTATATTTTTTATGGGAGAAGAACTCTAAAAAACTTTCCAGACGAAGCTGTGAGAGTTTCACCTGGCTTACTAAAAAACAATTCCCTACAACATGAATAAACATTTGCATAGCATGCAGTAACTTTTAGCTAGCTAGCTAGCTAGCTAGTAGCAAAGTAATGTTAGCTAGCTAGAAACCACCCCCCTTCAGCATGGGCTAGTGATGGGCCACATGTGTGTAGCTAACACTAAAAGTTAGCTATCTAAAGAATGGTCAAATACTAACAGTAATTGTTGTTAAAAGAGAGAGCCGAATTATGTTCTTGGTAGATATAGATAGATATATAGCTAGCACTTAATATCTGCTTTAAATTCAGTCACGACATAATCAAAGGGAGCATATTTCGATCCTTCGTCTCTCCCGCCGCCATGTTTGTTTACATTTAAATGCTAAATACAATCTTTCGTGGAAAAACATAGACCTCTAATAATAGGCCAATCAGAATCCATCACGTGACCAGACGGGTCCAGAGCTACTTTCGAGTTTATCTCAAAGAGCTCTGGGGTCGAGAATGAAGCACAACCTCTCAATCGTTAGTTATCCTTAAAAAAAACGTTAAGGATCAGGAAATTTTAAAAATTTGTATGACTATGTTTTGTTAAAGAATATGCTCACAAAGATGTATAAAACACAGATTAGAGCTTGTCTTAGAAGTTTGATAATTCCTTTTTCTTATACAAAGCCAAAAGCCATTATCAAAAATATGTATGTTTGTGTCCTCTAATTGCCAATTTAGACTATAAAAAAAAACTGTCGGTAAAAGTGAAAAAAAAAACAGAAAAAAGGATTGGGTACTAAGTTGTTTTGGTCCTGGAAATATATTTACTTTTGCAGATAGGAAAAATCTGAGGAAAAGGCCAGCCAACCGACCAACATTTTTGTAGATGTTAAGACGCAAATATATTTTATCGTGACACGTGTTGTTTATAATGTCCAGACTTCTTACACAAATCGAGAGGCGAAATAATGCAGGCGTTATGTTGGTCGTAGACCAGTCCATTCCAAATTTTAATTTCAGGTAAAGGCTTTTGATCTGGATGAAATATAGTTTGCATTAGTTTAGATTTAGAACATACTAGCCGAGGGCCCGGCGTCGCACGCCGGGGTAAGCCACAAGTAAATGTGTTACCCAGCATTTAAAAATCCTGTGGCGCAATTAATAAGAACCGTAAACTGTGCGACACATTCAGGTGGAGCACTCTAGTACAGGTATACATATGTCGGTCAAAGTGAATGTTACTCCGGGCAGCGCGCTTAGTACAGGTAAAAAATGTCGCGCATTCATGTAGGTACAATACCTTTTTCCAAAAAAACTTTATCACAACTTTGGTCTAACATAAACACAGAAAACAGAGTCGTTAACACTGGACTAAGCGCTTAGTTGCACGTGTTTATGCTTAATACCATTTTTGCACAGTTTATAACCCGTAGTTACCCCATCATAGCAAAAAAAATTAGTCAATATTATTTTATTTTGCAGAATAAGTTGCAGTAAACGTTAACAAATTAATCATGACACAGGATACACTCTGTTGAAACGCCGGGTTAAGCCACAAGTAACTGTGTTACCCCACGTTGAAAACCAGAATGAGTGATTAATAAGAACCGTCAACTGTGCCACACATTCAGGTAAAGTGCTTTAGTACAGGTATATAGTATGTAGTAAATTGAGTAAAGTGCACACAATTCATGGTGTTTCTGGTGTGCTGAGTGCTTAGTACAGGTAAACAATGTGACACATCCATATAGCTAGGTGTTTAATAGCCTTTTCCAAAAAAAACGTTATTGCAACTTCGGTTAAACAGAAAAACAGGAAACAGCTCGTTGCTAACACTGGACTGAGCGGTTAGTACAGGTAAACAGTGTCGCAGAGATGAGTATAGGCATAACACAACTTTTAAATATCTTTATTGCGACTTTGGTTAAAAAAAATCCAGTAAACCGCCTGTCGTTATCCTGTTTAGTTAAAATAGTGAGCATTTATTTTGCAGCATAAGTTTTCATAACAGTAATAAAAGTGGTGGCTGCCTAACTGCATTTATTTAGCATAAGAATTAAGAATTGTGTTGCAGTCAAACACAGTGCATTTGGCTACTTTCACTTTTTATCCAGGGGTAGCTAAGGAGCTAGCTAGGAGGTAGCTAAAGGAGCTAACTTGAACATAAAAATATTGGCTAGGATAAAAAGCTATTATACCAAACTGAATAGTAATAACTAAGGGTAGCTAGCTAGCTGGCTCTGTAGAATGATCCTTAAAAATCTTCGTTCCTAGCCAAAAATCCTAAAAATGGTGCGTTTAAGACTTGTACATGGCTAAAAAACGTGACAATATATTTATCTTAACATGTAAAAACATATAGAAAACAAATAATACAAAATATAAAGGTTTTAGAAGAAAAAAAAGGTCAAGCAGACCTAGAACCTTCACTGACCACGACAACATTCAAAACCAAAATGGCCTTCGTCATCATGTTCCTTCGTTGGCATCGCTAGACCGCGAAAATCTTGGATTGGTTTTTCAAAGAATCAGGCGTTTTGTGCAAGCGGTCAAAACAAAGTAATAAAACTGTCAGTAAAAGTGTCCTATTTGTTTTCTGTGGCTCCCGAGGGAAATTAGGGATTGAGATCACGGGGGTAATTATTATTAAAAATGGCGTATTTAAATAATGCATTCATTTTAATCACTTAATTGATTTTTTAATTAAGGTTAGTAAATTAAAATAATTAAATTATTTAAGGAAATAAATTATTTTTTTGAATATATTTTAATCAATAAAAAGATTTTCGATTAAACAACCCCTGGTTAAGGGATATCGGCAGCCATTTTGCGTGACAGACGGACAGACGTATACGGGCATTATAATATAGACTAGCCGGGAAACCCGGCGTCGAAACGCCGGGGTGGGCCACAAGTAACTGTTGTTGAACGCCCTAAGGAGCGCCTAAAAAGAACTGCAAACTGTGCGACACGGTCAGGTGGAGCGCTTTAGTACAGGTGCATACGATACGATTTATGTCGTAAATCAAGTGAAGCGCATACACCATTGTAGTGTTGCAACTGTAACATATTTTTCAAAAAATTACTTTCCTACAACAAAGGCTGAAATAAAAACACAGTTTACAACCGTTGTGACTCCGTCATAGCAAAAACAATCCGTCAATATTATTATATTTTGCGGAATAAGTTTTTGTAAAAGTTAAAAAATTAATCGTGACACCGGGCTAAGCGCTTAGTACAGTTAAACAGAGTTGAACAGGCGTATATGGACAATACCCTTTTGAAAAAAACTTTATTGCAGACTCTGTTTAAATAAAAACACAAGAAACAGTCCATTGCTAACACAGGGCTGAGTGGTTAGTCCAAGTAAGCAGTGTTGCACATTCGTACAGGCGTTATTCCCAAGAAAGTTTAAAATCAATTGTCACAGTGGGCTAACCCCTTAGTACAGGTCATCGCACATGCGCATATAGGCGTAACAGCCTTTTTCAAAAAAACAGTCTGTTGTTAACACTGGGCTAAGCGCTTAGCCCAGTGTTAACAACAGACTGTTTAACTGCGCTCAGTTAAACAGAGTTGAACAGGCGTATAGGCGTAATACCTTTTTTCCAAAATAAACTTTATTGCAACTTTGGTTTAAATAAAAACAAAGGGAACAGCTTGTCGTTACCCGTCCAGCTAAAACAATCGCTCAGCCATTTTATTTGCAGAAAATGTTTTCAGGAAAATGTGTAAAAGATGTAGCTACCTAGCTAACTGCATTTAGCATAAGAATTATTGCTTAAGAATATTGTTGTAACCAAACTGCATTTTATACTTTCACTTTTTAAGGAGCTAGCAATTTTTAAGGAGCTAGCTAAATAGCCACAGCCTCAACATAAAAATAAATGTTGGCTAGGATAAAAAGCTCTAATAACAAACAGAATCAGAAAAAGTGAGGCTCTAGCTAGCTAGCTAACCTTCAAAATCTTCGTTCCTAGCCAAAAATCCTAAAACTGGTGCGTTTAAGATCTGTATGAGGCTAAAAAACGTGACAATATATTTATCCTAACAATGAAAACAAACAGAAAACAAATATTACAAAAATGTAAAGCTTTCAGAAGATAAAAAAGTCAAACAAACCTCATAGTTCAGCCTGACCATACACGACCATTTTTAAAATCAAAATGGCCTTCGTTCATTCAACCGCGAAATTCTTGGATTGTTTTTTTAAGAATCAAAATGGCCTTCGTTCATTCAACCGCGAAAATATAATTCTGGTCGCGAAAATCTTGGATTGTTTTCTAAAGAATCAGGCGTCGTGATTGGTATACTACGGAAGCCGATAGGTGCAAAAAATCTTTTTCGAAATTGTGTGAAAATGTTTTTCAAAATAGTAGAAATGTTATTCGAAATAGTGAAAATGTTATTCGAAATGGTGAAAATGTTTGCCGAAATAGTAAAAATGTTATTCAAAATAGTAAAAATGTTATTCGAAATGGTGAAAATGTTTGCCGAGAAATAGTAAAAATGTTTCCCGAGAAATGGTAAAAATGTTTCTCTAAATAGAACTGGGACGAGTTGAGGTCTGGTGCCGAGTATAATGGCGGTACCCTCAAGTTCCCTTTTTTAGCGGGAAAAAGTAAAGTAAAGAGAATGAAATGGACAGTCCAGGGAATACTGCTAAAAATAAACTATATAATACTCTTTCTCCTAGTTCAGCTAGCTATTCCAATTAAGCAATGTAGTTTAATTGGCGCCGTAGATTAGTGGTTATTGTGGCGCCGTAGATTTGTGGTTATAGCTCTCGTACTCTGTGCGGGAGACCGGGGTTCGATTCCTCTTGACGGCGATTCAACATGGGCGAGTGAATGTTACCATAGCCCCGGGTTAACCCAAGCCATGTGAGGGAAATTGGGGAGATGGCACACTGTGTGGGCCGTTGGATGTTTCCGGGAGTTGTCTAGTAGAGCGCGGCCCTAATTGGGTCTGCGTAGCTCAAAATGAGCATTAAATACTCTAGGACTCTCCATCTATGCCATGGCCCCTCCTGGAAATAATAGACAGGGTATATCCCTCGATATTTGTGAGGCTAGCCATGTAAAATATGCACATCTATCTATCTATCTATCTAGTATTCCATAGAGATAGAGAAATGTTCCTTCTGGCGCACCGCACATCTCGCGCACGCGCATGCCACAGTCAACCACAACAAATCCCTGATCATCCAAGACCTAGAGGGATAAGTACTTACCATGCTGTGCTTAGTCATGCATATCAAGGTAAAGTCCCTATGATGCTGTGCTTAGTCATGCATATCAAGGTAAAGTCCCTATGATACTGTGCTTAGTCATGCATAGGTTGCATAGAGCGTGGGAAACGTAGATTAGTGAGAAGGCGTTATAATGTACGAGGACCGAACGATATGTGGCACGTAGATGGTTACGATAAGTTAAAGCCGTATGGATTACCAAATCATGGTTGCATTGACGGATATAGCCGAAAAATCATATGGCTCAGAGCATTACATTCGAATAACAATTCCAGAAGTCATTGCACGGTTATTTTTAAATGCCGTCCGAGAAATAGGTGGTTGTCCAGAGAAAGTGAGGAGTGATTGTGGTACTGAAAATGTAACTCTAGCTACTATTCAATGTTATTTGCGGCGTAATCACGGTGATGAGAACGCAGGTACAAAGTCACATATGTACGGTCCTTCACACAGTAATCAACGGATTGAGGGATGGTGGTCATTTCTTCGCCGAAATAGAAGCTCTTTTATGATAGATTTCTTTAAAGAAATGGTTAATGATGGATTATATAATCCTGCTAATGAGCTAGAGTTGTATTGCTTCCAGTACTGTTTTGCCTCCGTGTTACAGAATGATCTTGACGAGGTAACAGAACATTGGAATTCCCACCTCATTCGGAAGTCCAGGTATGAGTCTGGTATTCCTGATGAATTGTTCCATTTCCCAGAAAAATTTGAAGGGGAGAGTCGTCTGAAATTATGTGATAGTGATGATTTGGATGAAATGGATGAACTCATCTCCGGTGACGATCAAGAAAATGAGGACGAGAATAATTACTATGAATACTTCAACTACTTGATTGATTTTCTGAGAATGTCGCAACCTGAGAACTTCCACTCGGCCAAGCATTTGTATAGCGTCATGTTATCACATGCGGAAAAATAAAGATTAACTTCTCTTTGTTTTACTTCTTTTTTAGAGTTAGATAATTACATATTCGCCCATGTTGAATCCCTATTGACACTTTCTCCAGTAGTAACTACTAGGAAGTTTAAAGGAGCGAAAAAAAGTTTTTCCGTTAAAGTCTGTTTTCCAATAGGTAGCGAAGCGGTGGTTTATTTTGAAACTTTGTATTCTGATTGATTAGCGTCCTGAATCTGCGGCGCAAAAGTAAAAACTTGTTCCAACAATAGTTCGCCTGGGTGGGGCTGTGTACACTGGGTAGAAAGGGGCAAGTCTCTAACTCTGTAATTTTGCTAAAATAGCTAATTTCTCATTAATTCACCTACCAAATACCAATTCGGTTGTATTTTCTGGAGATTATAGAGATGAGGTCTTGTACCTCGTTACCAAGCCTTTTTACGCCTTGCGGTCATAGCTTTTCGCTGTGTTCTTGTGGTCGATACAAGATATAAAATACCCTGGAAACGAGGTTAAGGTCATGTATTTTGAGAAATATTTTCTCTTTTTTCGGGAAACATTTTTACCATTTTGAAAAAGATTTTCACTATTTTGAAAAAGATTTTCACTATTTTGAAAAAGATTTTCACCATTTTGAAAAAGATTTTCACTATTTTGAAAAAGATTTTCACCATTTTGAAAAAGATTTTCACTATTTTGAAAAAGATTTTCACCATTTTGAAAAAGATTTTCACTTATTTCGGGAAAGATTTTTTGCACCTATCGGCTTCCGTAGTATACTACGTGCGGACGGTCAAACAAAGTCGGTAAAAATATATCGCATTTGGTATTGGTGCGTAATTTACAAAATTTCGTGCTTCCGTAACGGGACACGACTTTCGCGGACACACAGACAGACAGACGACGGCTATTATTAAAGAGACTAATCGTTAGCCCGTGGAAAAATCCACGGGTTCGCCCGTCCTTTTTATACCGCATTGCGTGCGTCTCGCTACTTGCGCAGCTAAGCTACCATTTTGCGTGACAGACAGACAGACAGACGTATACGGGTAATTTAATATAGATTTAATATAGATATCAGTGAAAAGACGCTAGTAGCCACAGTGCAAAAGTTCACAACCATAATTTCACTTTCTTCACCTTAGGTCCGCATTTTTTTGCCTGTCAATTATACTGATTTTTTCACGCATGTGCAAGAATCCCATAAAAACATAAACATTAAAAGTCGTCTACATAGACGGCTTGCGGTGTGACGTCATTTGTTTACGTTTTCACGGACCTTGTGGAAGCTGGCAGGATTAAAAACAGCGAGCGCCAGTGCACGTATAGTGCTTTTCTAATTCATAGGCCAACAAGTTCACATCTCCCAAAGTTCACAAAAAAATACGTTCGCCGAAATTAACCGGCCTGTTTGTCGTTGCTGCAGAAATAACTAGGACGCCATGTGGTCAGATTCAAGTTATTTTCTTTCGCTTGATAAAGATGAGAAAACTTCGTATATTAAAAAGCTCACCCTATACAATGATGAGGTATTGCCAGATCCTTATACCTTAAAAGAAGACTGGCAAAACGATCCAAAGTATTTACCAGATATAACATTTGGAGATATACATATGTACTTAGTAAAAAGTCCGAGTAGTGGTATGACTCACGAGTCGATGAAGCCTTTTAAATCATTGGATTCATACAACTTTTTTTTATATGGTCATGTACAAGACGTCTATTATCATAACATTGATGAAAAAAGCGAATTTTGATACATTAAGGATACGGTAACCCCTGAGGCACATACTCAGTATATTTAAAATATCCCCTGTGCTTGCTATATTAACCCTAGCAAATATATATATTCTGAAAGCCGAATAAATTATCTCTAGAATGATGATAAAATATTTCCATAAAAAAAATCCAAAAAGTAGAAAAAAAATTATATACAAAAATTCACCCTTCCAGTTCATTTTGTCGAACACTCCCCTCAGTAAAATTTTTGTTCGTTGAAAAAAATATCATTGCGAAGCTCTTATTCAGCTCTAAAAAACTTTGCTTTTTTTACACAAAACAACACGTGGTTCCAAAAATATAGCATATTTTGTGTTACAATAGCTGTTTTATGACTGATTTATCTATTTTTAAGCATGATAGCTCAATAACTCGATATTTCCTCACTTTCTGCGTTAGAAAAAGCAAAGTTTTGTAGCCAAAGATATAATTGTCGCAACAAACTTGTTTTCGTACAATTTCGACAAGATGGAGGGGAGTGTTCGACAAAAATATATACCGTTACGACTGAAAATTTTATTTCGAGAAAAAGCAAATCAAAGACCTTTGCTTTTACCTGCAAGAATCATGGTTACACCCACTTAAACGTTATGAATAATTAATAACTCATGAAAATTTTATTTAAAATTAAAGGTAAAGTGTTTTCGCAGAACTATGGGTCTAGTTATTGTTAAACAGACAACAGGGTAACATAACATAACAGGATAAAAACGAAAAAAATAAATAAATAAATTAAAAAGGTATAGATGATAAATAATAATATGTTTGTATAGATTATTAAAGTGTGAATGTTTCCTATGTTATATGTAGAGATGCATTTTTTTATTCGTTCTGCATAACTCTCTTTAATTATTATGCAGATTAAATATATTTGAGAAATTTTAAACTTTGAGCACACTATTGAAAACACAAAAAGATAAAAGAGATTTTTTCTCATTTTATCCCTCTTAACAATAAATATTTTTGATTCTTTTTTAAAAAATATCAGGGAAATATGCCAAATAATCAAAATTAAAAATAATAATTTTTTTAAAAAAAATGACCCTGAAGGGGGTTACCGTATCCTTAAATCAGAGGTTTGTTTGCCTTTGCTATATTTGTTAGCTTTTTATTTTTTATGACTCCTCCCCTTAAAATGCTCTATTTTTTATTTTAAAGGTTTTACCAAGTCAAAGACAAGGCCAAAAACAAAAACTATATGAAGTATGGGTTTCATTACATAGGAAGGGTGGCTGGATCCTTACTGCAAACTGTACATGCATGTCCGGGTAAGCAGGTTATTAAACATTGTGCATATAAATTATTAGGCAACCTAGCTCTAATATCCTACATTTTGTTTAGACTTGGTTCAGCATGCAGCCATGTTGGAGCTCTATTATTGAAGCTGCAAGCCGGTGCATTATTAGGAATAAACAAAATTGCATGTACAAGTAAAATTTGCGCTTGGAAACGCTCTAGACGATTCGGAGAACCAGCTTCACAAAATTTTAAGCACAGGTTTTAAAATTTTTGCTTGCAAAGAAATATTTCACTGTGCATTTGATACACTGAAATTCTCTCCTTTTTTTATTGCCACTCCTCTTCTTACGATAATATTTTAAAGCTCACTGCGTGGTAATACTACTTTGACATCCTCGTGTCCCCAGGGTCCTTTGGGCCCCAAAAAGGCAAAATGCCCTGGGAATGAGGTATTTTGGAGTACTTTACCCTCCAATTTTGTTTTAATCTTCTAAATTCCTTAAATTATGGGCGTACATTTCCTTAAAGCGATAATCTTTTGTTGTCTTTCATGCCAGTTCTTTTAGCCGCCTGACTTTTTTTACTTTCTGTTTCTATCTACACTTTCTATTTTTCAATTGAATTTGGATGTTCGAGATAGCGCAAGATATGACCGTATGATTAAAAATTTTACACTAAGGGGCGGTCGTCAGGCGCGGATCTAGCCAATTTTTTTACTATGTCAGAGCGTTAATAAAAAAAAATAAAAAACAATACTGGGGGTCTGGGCGTGTTCTACGCCATTGCTTCAGAAGCTTTTGCTACTAAAACGAGTTTTACGTATACTAATCCGCCAAGTTGTTTTCCTGAGCAAGGTCGTGACACAAGGGAAAATATCAAGCCGTATCGAGGTTAAGTTTTATCATAGTTGATAGACAAAAACCCTGGTTTAGAAACTTTCGAGTTTCTCATTCATATCTTATTCAGAACGTTATTCTATTGTTCTTTTTTCTGACCGTGCACAACTCAATTTCACATTGCGCATATTAAGCAAAGTTTCATAAGAAGTTTAGAATAGTATATCATTAAAGTTATTATTTTTATGATATAGAAGTATTTTTTAACAAATAAAATGTTTTCGTTATAATGAAGAGAGTTATGTCTTATAATTTTACAAAAAAATTAAAACGTAAAGTCCAGCTATTCTCGCATAATCACAAAAAATGTTGTAGTGTTCTAATACCTAGCTGACTAAGATGAACCTAGATTAGTCTGACCGATCAACTATGTGACACACACGAATTCTTATATTAAAATATACCGCCATCTTTATATTTCGTCTCCACGTTCTATCTATACAATTCTCACGGTCGCCGATTATATACAAATACTACATCCTCTTCTTTCTTGATCGAATCCTTCATTACGTCATCGTGTTGTTCATCAATCGAACGTCGTCGTGTTGCTCATCAATCGAACGTCATCGTGTTGTTGATTCATCGTACGTCATCGTGTTGTTGATTCATCGAACGTCATCGTGTTGTTGATTCATCGAACGTCATCGTGTTGTTGATTCATCGAACGTCGTCGTTCCACATAATAAAACATAAACCATCACATGAGTAAATACATGATTAACTTCTTTGAAAAGCGTTTTCTATTTCACATGCTTCTTATTTACATGTTCGCAAAGCGTGATTAACAAAAGGTGTGAACATAATGTGTGAACTTCTTCATAAATGTTTTGTGTCCAGTATCACTGAATACTGTCCAAATTTCGTGTAACATAAGTTCTATTATCAACGTCACGTGTTTCTATTGTTTCTTCTTACTTCGTGAAAGATATGATTTCCAAGGATGACTTTTAGTTTGTAAACACTTCTTCTCGTTGTGCTGCTGATGTGTTTCTAGTTTGGTTTCTGGAGTTTTGTCTCCAGTCACTGTTCGTGTTCGCATGTCCAAATTATTTTCTTCATCTGGAACAACTTCATCTGGAACAACTTCATCTGGAACAACATCATCTGGAACAACAGGTATTATTTTAGCAATTCTTCTTGTGTTTGACGTTTGGCAGTTTGTTTGTGTGCACACAGCTTCACTATCAGAACTAACTAAAGCAATCTAGGCCTACTAGTGGAACAGCAATTGTGATGAATTCGCCATTGTATCCTGCGTTGTTGCTTTTCTCAGTCTCTTTAGCTATTTTCTTTTCTCTGTTGTTGTTTTTACTTTCTGTCTTCTCATGTTTCTCTCTGTGTATGTCTTCTCTTTGATTCTTCTCTACTTCCTCCTTCCTTTGTAAATATTTTCTTAGATGTACCTTGTTCCTCATGTATCTTCTTCCTTGTGCGTCTTCAATTAACGCACTCTTTTCGTATGATTTGATTACTGTGAATGGTTTAGGTATCCAATTGGTCGATAGTTTGTCTTTCCTCATCATATTTCTCGCTAATACGCTGTCACGTACATTGATGTGATGTTCTTGTACTGTTTTTCTGTTGGTATCAGCATATTCTTTTGTTTTTCTCTTATTTCTTCTGTCTGTTTCGTCAAGTTTCAAATTTTCTGACAAAAACTTGGAATATACAGGAATTTTATTTCTGATGTTTCTACCAAACATGACAGTAGCTGGAGGTGTGTTGGTTGTTGCATGAGGTGTAGTTCTGTAGAGTAGGAGAAATTTGTCCAGTTCCTTTCTCCAATCTTTTCCGGCTGCATGAGCACATTGATTTGCTTTTTTCAATGATCTGTTAAATCTTTCAACCTCTCCATTTGCCCATGGTGAATATGGCGTGGTGCTGTGAAGTTCAATTCCATTTTCCTTTAGGTAACTCTTAAATTCTTGGGAGATCATTTGTTTCCCATTGTCGGCAATTAACTTCATTGGATATCCAAATAACTTGAATGTTTTATCTAGACCTTTGATTACATGGTCAGTGTCAATCTTTTTTGTTTGTATAACGACAGGATATCTGGATCTGTAGTCTATCAGCACGATTAAGTAGTCCATTGTTGGATATGGACCTTGTATATCAAGTGCTAAGGTATGCCAACTTGTAGGAGGAATTTCAGTCGATTGGGTATGTGTTGGTCTAACTACTGCTGAACTTGTTGCTTGACATGACATACAAGTTCTGATCATTTCTTCAATCTCTTTATCTATCCCAGGCCACCATACTTTTCCTCGTATAAGTCCTTTGGTCTTGACTATACCAAGGTGATGCTCATGTGCGCTATCTAAGATTCTCTTTCTGAGAGTCTTCGGGATGACTAAACGGTTGCCCTTTAGCACTAAGTTGTCTTTTACTACTAGTTCATTTCGGCAGAGATAGTATTGTTTCATTTCAGGATATTTATTCCATTTCTTCAGTTTAATGTTTACTCTGAGCTTTGCCAATTCCTCGTCTGTTGCAGAATCATCAGCAATTTCTTTTATTGTGACTGCAATTGGCGTAGCATCGTTGATTATTGTGTTGACATAATGTTCTGCTTCGTTAGTAAAGTAGTCACTTGTTCCAGGTGCTTCTAAAGGAGACCTGGAGAGAACATCTGATGCGTTGGTTGCTCCTGGTTCATATACAACTTTAAACTTGTACGGTTGTAATTTTAATACCCATCGTTGTATACGTGGTGTGGGATTCCCTCTTGATGATAAGATTTTCTCCAGTGGTTTGTGGTCTGTGATAACTGTGAAGTCGCGATCGTATAGGTGGTAATGGAATTTTTGTATTCCCCACAACACTGCAAGACTTTCTCGCTCTGTTTGAGAATATCTTTGTTCAGTTTCAGTTAAAGCTTTAGATGCATATGCTATTGGCTTGAAGGTGTTGTTCCTTTGCTTCTGTGTCAAAATAGCTCCAAGTCCTATGGGTGATGCATCTACAATTATTTTTGTATCAGCATATGGTTGATAATAGGCCATAACTCGCGAGTTAGTTAGTTCTTCCTTTAACTTGACAAATGAGTTTTCTTGAGCTTCATTCCATTGAAATTCTACATTTTTCTTTGTGAGCTTTCGTAGAGGCTCTGTAAGATCAGCATAATGATGAATGAACTGGGAACAGTAGTTAACTAGTCCCAGAAAACTTCTTACTTCTGTGGCATTTGTAGGTCGTTTGGTTTGATTCACAGCATCCACTTTAGATTTATCAGGAAATATTCCTTTGTCGGTCAGTCTGTATCCAGAGAATGTGAGCTCATTTACTGCGAATACGCATTTGCTTGAGTTGACTCGCAGTCCATTGTCGTAGAGTGTTTTCAGTAATTTGTCTAGTCTTGTTGCAGTTTCATCTATGCTTTTTCCCCATAACAGGATATCATCCGAAATTGAGTTTGTTCCATCACATCCTGCAATACATTGCTCAATTGTTTTCTGAAATTGTTCAAATGCAGAATTAGCTCCATAGATGAGTCGTTTTGATTGATAACAGCCTTTGTGAGTTATAAAGGAGGTAATGTGTCTAGAACTCTCATCAAGCTCTATTTGATGATAACCTTCTCTTAGATCAAGCTTGCAAAAATATTTTGCGTCATTGAGTTCCGGTAGTATCTCATCTAACTTCGGAATTTGATGTCTCTCTCTTATTATAGCTTCGTTTGCTCTTCGCATGTCAATACATAGTCTTATTTTCCCATTTGCTTTGGGTACCACTACTATTGGGTTTATCCAACTAGTTGGTCCATTTACTTTTTCTATGCAGTCATTTTTAACTAATCTGTCTATTTCATCTGATACCGTCTGTCTAGTATGGTATGGCAATCTTCTCACTGGTTGCTGGACTGGTGTGATTGACTCGTCAATGTGAAGTTTAAGCTGGAAATTCTTGAGTTTCCCCATTCCACTGAAAACTTTCTTGTGTCTATCTAAAACTTCTTGTATCTTTGGGTGTAGGACCTCTGAATTACTTGTTTTATCTGTGATGATTTTCTCTGCATTAGACAGTAGCATTTGTACAGGTGTTGTGTCCATGTTATTAATAGATTCAACATTTGGTGGGCCAATTCTGATAAGATCTAGTATCTTCGCACTTTTTAATCCTAATAATGCTCCTCCATCACCTTCGACTACATAGTACTTCAGTTTTGCTATTTTCCCATATGAAGTCCTGGTGTTTGCCTTGAATGTTCCTCTGACTTTCAATGGTGTTTTTCCTTGATAAGGATATATTTTTGTAGAACATTTTTCTAGTTTCGGTGCAGGAACAATCTTTTTGAATGTTTTTGAATCCAAAATATTTAAGGTTGATCCACTGTCGACAAGGATTGTTATTGGTGATTCTTGAACTTCTATCTCGAACAATGGTTTATCTTTCGACTTGATGCAGAATACATAACAATCATCTTCGTCACTTGAGTTTGACTCTTCTTCACTTGCATTGTCTTCTGTGGTTCTAACTTTGTGTTTCTGTCTGTCTAATTTTGTTTTGCAGCATTTTGCAAAGTGTCCAATGAGACTGCATTTCTTGCATGTTTTCCCTTTTGTTATTCTACAATCTTTGCTAGAGTGTGACGTCATACCACATCTACCACAGGGGTTATCGTTGTAGAACTTTTTGCTGTCTCTGCCATCGTCACTCTTATTATAGACTTTCTTCCCATTGTTTTTGTTGTAATTTCGTTTGTTTCCGAAATGATTCCTTTTCATCATGGTGTTTACTTCACCTACACTTGATGCGTTTTCTTCAATTTTCTTTGTTTGACTTGCTGACTGTTCTAGAGCTCTTCCTATTCTTAAAAGTTTCTCTAGATTCAAGTCTGTTTCCTGAAGTAATCTTTTGCGAAATTTTGAAGATCGACATTTTGCGATGACTTGATCTCTGATCTCATCATCCAGATTTGTGTACTCACAGTATTGTGCTAACTTCCTCAGTCTGGTAACAAATGCATCAACTGATTCTCCACTTTCTTGCTTTGCTTCGTGGAAAATAATTCTTTCATATGGTACATTCTTCTTGACATTGAATTGATCGTTCAACTTTGTCAATGCTTGTTGAAATGTTGTGGCTTCATCTGAATTGGGTAAAGTGTCAAAGATTTGCTGTACTTCCTCTCCTGCCATGTGCAGAAGTGTGGCTCTTTTTTGACCATCATTTACGATCCCAGACGCCTCAATAAAGTAACTAAAACTCTTTCTCCACTTCTCCCAACGCTGTGCTAAGGTCGATGGCTCCCCTTTTGGGTCAAACTGTCTTAATGCTGGCAACTGTACTGGTATTGCAGCTGTAGCCATTCTGATTTTGATTTTTTATGCTTTTGTTTCGATAACTAATTCTATTAAAACTTGCATGAACTCGGATCCTCTGCTCGTCGCCAATTTGTAGTGTTCTAATACCTAGCTGACTAAGATGAACCTAGATTAGTCTGACCGATCAACTATGTGACACACACGAATTCTTATATTAAAATATACCGCCATCTTTATATTTCGTCTCCACGTTCTATCTATACAATTCTCACGGTCGCCGATTATATACAAATACTACAAATGTTAAGGGAAAAATGTTTTCGATTTTTCTCGACTGTTCATATATATAATTTAATAACGTGAATAAATTCATTTTTGGGTCTAGAACACAAGATTATCATGCTTAAGTAAGTGCGGAAATAATAATACTATAACCTGTTCCCACATGTAGCTACTGCGTTTCGAAATCGCGATGTGTTATAAATCATTGTGTCAGAACAAAAATTTATTATCAACATTTGCCATAAGGTAATAGTAAAAACAAATAGAAAGTAAATATAAACCGAAAAGCTTCTGGTAATTTTAACTTCTGTGTTTTTATTTGTTTTTACTAGAACAAAAATTGATTTCCAAGTATCGAGATGCGATAAAATGCCGGGAGATAATTGTTCTATAGTTGGATGTCATACTAGTCGAAGAAAAACAGGGGTAGGGATATTTAAGTTGCCCTCCGAGAAAGTTAATAATAAAGAATAGAGAAGGGAGTGGCTGAATGTGATGACAAAAGGTAGGGAGCGCAATGAGAATTTTAAGCTGTAGATAAAAAGACGATCGAGTTTACACCTGCGAAAGATATTTTCATGCGGAAGATATAATTACATGTAAGCAGCGTACCTTGAAAGATTACAAAACATTATATCGTGCGGTCCGAAATATAAACTCTTTTTATAAGAATAATTGTAGACTCAGAATCATACAAATTCTAAGATTATTTACTCAGACTCAATAGCCTCAGGATAGAGGCTGTCTAAAATCTTTTTGCAGGAATCAGCTACAATACAAGAAAATCTCTGAACAGTTATGATTGACAAATCGACTTCTTCATTATTTACTGCTGTAGTTGATGTATGCTTTATTTTATGGAGTTTCAAGCCACCTTTACTCTTGCAACGTTTTTCAGGCTTCCGCACATAAACGAACCTGGTTCAATCAATAAATGAATAAGAAATTAGCTGGATCTTTTTAAAAACTACAGTTTTATTACCAGAAGTCAGATAAAGTTAGCTAGCTAGCTTGCTAAGCGTGAATTTATGATAATACATTTTCTTAAAAGTTACAAAAAGTACTTACATTTTCTGCGATAGATTCTATTTCATCTTCTGGTATTTCATTTTCTTCTAAAAACTCTAAAATTTCATCAAAATCGTCGTCTAAATAGTAAAAAGTTTCTTCCTTATGCAATGTTTTCTCTTGTCGCTCTGCCATTTTTGAATCAGCGTGCACGGTTAGCTTAAAAATGCGCACTTTCAACATCAGCGAAAAATTGATCTTTGGCCCTTTGAAGTTTACCGATTTTCTAAACCAGGGTTTTTGTCTATCAACTATGGTTTTATTCAAGTCTTAGTAATACATCTTCCTCCTAAAAAATATTCTTGAACATTTTGATGGGCAGAGTTCAGGCGCGGATTTAGACTATATCAACCTTGTCGCGCGACATAGTAAAAAAAATCCCATCTCTACGCCAAGAAATAATCTCCGGGATAAATCCCGGTGTTTTCCAATTGAACCCGGAATCCCGTAAACGAAAATCGGCTTCTTATTTTGCTTCGCGTTATTGTCCATATCACATACTTTACAACACGGATTCAATTAACCGATGTTGGCGCGATCTATTTTATGTCAGGTAGCCTTGATGTGGTAATAGCGCACAAACCCTGTCAAGGTTGTTTCTAGGTATTACTATAATATGACCTTCCGTGAAGGTTTGACCGTAGCAGTAACGGTATAGCGCACAAACCCTGTCAAGGTTGTTTCTAGGTATTACCATAATATGATCTTCCGTGAAGGTTTGACCGCAGCACTAACGGTATAGCGCACAAACCCTGTCAAGGTTGTTTCTAGGTATTACTATAACACTAGTCGGTGACCCGTGGATAAATCCACGGCTTCGCCCGCATTTTGTGTGTCTCGCTACTGCGGTTACTATTTTGCGTGACAGACAGACGCATACGGGTATTATAATATAGATGTTCTTCCGTGAAGGTTTGACCGTAGCACTAGACGGTATAGCGCACAAACCCTGTCAAGGTTGTTTTTAGGTATTACTATAATATGTTCCTCTGTAAAGGTTTGACTGTAGCGCTAGACGTTATAGCGCACAAACCCTGTCAAGGTTGTTTATAGCTATTGATAAAGATTATAGGCGTTTGGCATAAATATCGGTTGCACATGGTTGTGAAGATCTTTCCGTTCTCAACATGACTTGCAAGAGCTTGCGAGAGCGTGTGAAGTTGGTTTTCGAATGAGAAAATTCTGATGAGATATATACATGAAATTTATGCCGAATTGCTAGAGGAACTTTCCTGACGTGCTACAAAAGCAAGTTGATTTTTTGTTTAATCCAAATAAATTAACCTGCAGAGTACTATCTTCCTGTCCATGTAAAAACAAACAAGGATCGCTACACAGTAGCTTTACTTTAAGGTTGGTTTTTTTTTTGTTAATCTTTTTTATTTCTATAATAGCTAAGCTATGTGTTTCCCCTTATTTGTTAATATGGCTATAATGTTTTGTTTATACTATTAGCTAATCAAAATGTGCAAAATTTTGGACTTACAAGAACAATTTTGTTGCGAATTTAGCTGTATGTGGTGTCAGGTTGTTACATCTTATAGCAAAAGTCTAGTAAACTAAACTCATCGTTTTTCCCTTTTTGATATTTTTGAGGGCGAGGGAGAGAGATATGTATCCTTCCCACTTACTGTCCACAAAATTTATTACATTCCGTTAGCAAAAATTTGTAAAATGTTGACATTTTAAGTAGGCACTAAGCTAAAAAATTGTTTTTAAAGTCTTTTATACCGAATGGTATTATTTGTTTTTTGTTAGCTTTTTTATAAACTTTTTAGTGATTTTATTTTTCAAATTAACTTTAGTTTATCAAAAACGTTTCTTCGCTTCACATGGCGATTAAAAAAGCTTGTTATGATTTTAAATATCCTGATTGGTTCAAATTCTCGAAAAATCAAGCTGATTGGTTTAAAAAACAATGTCATAGCGGATCAACCGTGACTAATGTAATAAACAATGTGCCTGTTCTTCGATCGCTGATTTCGCATTTCTGTATAGAAAATGCAGCAAACACTTCCAGCATTCAGAAATGTATTTTATACTTTTTAGGTACAGCAACGAGAAAGATGCTGAAGAAACTCAACTCTGCCGATTGATCAAAATGTTCAAGAATATTTTTTAGGAGGAAATTGTATTATTAAGACTTCAATAAAACTAAACGATACGGTTTGATATTTTCCCTTGTGTCACGACCTTGTTGAGTAAAACAACTTGGCGGATTAGTGTACGTAAAACTCGTTTTAGTAGCGAAACTTCTGAAGCAATGGCGTAGAACACGCCCAGACCCCCAGTATTGTTTTTTGTTTGTTTTTTTATATTCAACGCTCTGACATAGTAAAAAAATTGGCTAGATCCGCGCCTGGAGTTGAGTTTCTTCAGCATCTCTCTCGTTGCTGTACCTAAAAAGTACAAAAACACATTTTTGAATGTTGCAAGTGTTTGCTGCATTTTCTGTACAGAAATGCGAAATCAGCGATCGAAAAACAGCCACGTTGTTTATTACATTAGTCACGAATAATTGCGTTTTTACGGCCAACGTCATATATAACATTTAAAATTTGCTTCTTCTTGTTCGTTACAGGGATTTGATATCTGACACTCTCCTTCGCAGAAAAAATCAAATCTTTCGTTCTCATGCGCAATTTCTATGCGCTTTTGTTCTATTCATGCTCAAAGAGTTTATATTCTTTGTTTCCCGGTGTATTAAAAATATATATCAATTAAACGTGTAGAGGTGTCTTGTCAAGAGAAACCATTTTTGTAACAAGAGGTAAGTTATTTTTGTTTGGATTTTTAATTTTTATTACAAATCATCCTTTTTTAGTACTTTTGTTGAACTTTTTATTGTTAGCATTTAACATGTGCGTCATATTGAAGTACGGGAAGTTAGAATTTTCGCTACCGAAACAGCATCACAACAAGCGATGTTGCGACTCTATTCGACTTAAAACCAAATGGTTTGCATTTAAAGGTACAAGTTGGCAACGATTAAACGGTAAACGGGGGACTCCGCGTTTTTCGTCGTTTCGTTTCATTTAGTAGTTAGGGATATGGGAGTACGAGCGCATTTTCAAGCGCCTAGAAAATTCGCTCGAACCCCACATATCCCAACTACTTGTGTATATGACGTCATCATTTGTAAAACTGCGCTCGTAGCCCCATATGGGTTTTTCAGGTTTATGGTTATGGTTGTCGTTTTTCTCAAAAAGTGTCATTTTTTGGCTCAGTTGGGCCCAACGTGATGATGTTTATAGTGTTTGAGAGGGCCTGCAATGGCATTTTTTTTTTAGCCTGTGGTATACATGGGATTTCCGTTTTTTATCGAATAATGGCCATTATGACGTCATCGCATGTTGGTCAATGCGTTAAAGAAATAACCTGTATGTATAGTATAGATGAATAAACTTACAGATAGAGAAATGTTGGAATTGGGTGACGAGGATTTACTTGATTATATAGGGTATCATATGGATGATTATTTTGGTGATACTGATGTGAAGGATGAAAAAGATGATATAGATTGTACTTGTGATGTGGAAAAGATAAAGAGCATAACATCATCTACACTAGTTTGTCCAAAATGTGGTGTAGTTAGTGATACTCCTGTTTATATACCTTCATGCAGTGTTTTTGAACGTTGTACCTTTAGAAGTGCATATACAAGAGGGATGGGAATTTCACCGTGATCTTAAAACAGTTCCTATGTATACAAGATCAAGTTGTACCCGATGATGTGATAAAGACTTTACGGGGCCAGATTAATAATACAGACAATGCATTATACAATTACACTATACCACTTAGTATTCCCATACTAGAATCCCTATTAAAGAAGAACAAGTTGATGTCCTATAAAAATAGTATATTTTACATTTATTTTACATTAATGAATCAACAGTTTCCACATCTAACAATAGAGGAACGTGATCGGGTACAATATCTATTTACTGTCATAAGTCGCTTATACAATAAATACAAACCAAATAAGAAAAACAGCTTTATAAACTATTACTTTACACTAAAAAAGGTATTACAAGCAAGAAAATAATTCCACAATTAAAAACAAGGTCTAGACAAAAGGAAATAGAAAGAATATGGGGTTTAATATCTAAAGATTCTAAATGGGTTGAAGCTTTTCAAAAACAAAAGATCTCTTAGGACCACCATCTAAATAATATAACGTTGGTTGATTACTTTTAATGTATCTATCTTTTATTTTACATACATCCACCGACCATATTGGATCAGTAGATCGTTTTCGTCTTTCACCTTTATAAATTTGTCCTTCCAATTCATCAGGCTCATATAGATACCTAACATTAGTACCAACATCAAGTAATATTTCATTATCACCTTTGATTGGCTGTGAAAATCCTTGCTTCACTAAAATATGTTTTATAGCATCCACAGGTTTCATATCAATTAGTCTGTATTTTTCGTTATTCAAAGCACTAACTACAGTTTGCAATCTACCAACCCATTCTCTATTACTTTTTGATGGATTTACAAACTCTTTATGGTATTGATAACTAAATAGTCTATCTGCTAATGTTTTATTAAATCGTTCGACAATACCTTGACTTCTATGCTGGCTAGGATCTCCACGTTGTATTATTACATTATGCTTGTTCATAAGTTTGGTAACATCACCATAAAACTCTTTACCAGCATCACAAATCAATGTTTTGGGGAATTTTAATTCAGTATTAACATATATCCAATCAAAGGCTTCAGCAGTTTCTTTTGAGCTTTTACTGGTTAGTTGATATGCTGATTTATACCTACTAGCTACATCTACAACACAGAGAGCATACTTATATGTTTTTCTTTTGTACTTATCATGTGGAAGATACAAGATATCTATCTACCTGGTGAATATCATTGGTTATTACCCGGGTAAAAGGGCGGCATCGATATTTTCAAAAATCGTGCAATGTGATTGGTTAGAACTTACTCATAGCGGGCAATATTCCACGGTATTGCCCGCTACCATAGCAACCGTGTTTAAAGTTTAAATATGGTAGCATTAAATGTAAATAAACATGGAAAAAAGTAAACAAAACGCGAAACAGAAGTGAAACAGAAGTGAAACTTACTTTTATCTTTTAAAGAATTCAATGTTGTGGCTGCAATGAAAACCTGCTATGTTTACACGATATTCGATTTAAAAAAAATATTTTTTGTTAGAATGTACGTTCCATATGGGAATAGTTTCTATAAAGACGTGGTTTCTACATCCTGCTTTTATAATGTTATATTTTTTGTTGTAAAATGCAGTACCCGGATAATAAGCCATATAATAACTGTTTATTTCGGGCAATACCTTCGAATATTGACCTCTGTCACGTATTGCCCTCACAAGCTCGGGCAATACTTTGACGTCGGTCAATATTCTCCGGTATTGCCCTCATAAACAGTTATTATAGGGTTAGTGTAGCATAAATAGAATATGAAGAATTAGGTCTTGGAACATACTTTGGTGCTGGTATATATATTTAATACAGTGGTTGTTTCAGTAGCCATTTTTCTGCTTCCTCATTAGTTGTATCAGCCTTTTTAGCTAACTTACTTATTGCACTTTTACCTCTCCAGAAGCCACTATCGGAGTAGTAAATCTGATTGAATTTATCATCTATTCTTATAATATAAGCAGTTAAAAAACATACAGCAATTCATGGCAAACACTACTTTTTTCTATCGCGTTTTTTAAATTTTGTAGCTATTTCATCCATAATTGTTTTTTGATAATTTTCTTCGATAGTTGATTTCATTTTATGGTCACGGTTTTTAATGCCATTAATTACTTCAAGATAAAGACTCTTTAGTTTGTCAAATTCATTTGAATCTATGACGAAACCATCAGTTAATGATTTACTGATAAGTAGTTCAAATTTACCAATAGAAGTGGTCAATCGGTCTAATAGCTCAACAGTTTTTGGAATAAAATGTTAATACAGATGATACGGAAGCTGCTACAGTGGCAACACCTGTCAGGGCAGCCCCATGAGGTATGCCAACAGCATTAAAACTACTACCAACACCAGATACTTCTGTTAGTATAGAAACTACAGATGCTGAAGTAGATACATTGCTTAAAGGGGAAGTAACCTCAAAAATGTGAATTTTTTTTTTTCGACTACGTATTTGTATTTGAACTTATAAAATCCGAAAAATAACACATAAACACAAGAATTTATCTCTAAATACCTATATTCCCTGTTCATATCTCCGCAAAAACTTCGTTTTTGAAAAAAGCGCGTCAAAATAAAAAAGACTGGGTTCTAATTTTAATATGACGTTTTATAGTTCAAAACATTGCGCTAGCTAGACGAAGCCCTATGTTGATGCTTATAATGCAAGACTTTCGAATAAGAAACAAAAAAATGCATCATAGTTTCTTGTCCAGTGACGAAGAAAACACTGTTCCAGACATTTCGGCTCTAAAGTCATTTAGTTTTGAGTCTGAAATGTCGTTGGAAGATCAAGATAAATTTTTAAGTTCAAACCATGAAGACGAAGTTATACAAAAAGAAGGCAATCGAATTGGAAACAATAATTGGTGTAAATGAGGTGGTCACTGTAGACCTATGAGTTCATTCTCTGAAAGTTTGTGCTGCAAAGATAATAATGAAATTCCTGACGACTGCTTCGAAAGTACAAATAATTTGGCCAAATATAAAGTCTTTCATATTTATAATCATGACTGAAGTGATATCCATTTTATATCTTTAACATCCTTCTGTCTTCAAATAATTGAAATTGTTAAATTGAATCGTGTTAAAAATAAAAAGTCCGATATAAAAGGAAATACATTCTCCATACGCACAACATGATAAAAAGTTTCTCACCAAGAATAAACTTTTCAACAAAATCTTTTGTGAAAAAAAAACATCTTGCTCTCCATCCGAAATATTTTATGCAACTGCATCTTTGAAATTCAATGAAGAAGGCCAGGAAAGCAACAATGATGAAGGGATTAAAAAAAAATAGAATACCGAAGATGTGTTCTAATAAAGAAATACAATAGTGAGATGTGCTCTGAATGAGTGTACGTGAACAGGGGGTAAATTTTAAATTTCCCATTTTAGGAAAAACATGTATTACAGATTTGATGGGTACATAATCGATTAGAAAAAGATGTTCAAAAAGACATACCATCGTGTGCTTTATGGGCAATCCGCAATAAATACTCTAAAGCCGATAGATATTTCCGAATTGTTTTCATTACCCCCGTCTGTCTAGGCATGCATGCGACGAAGAAAACATTTACTTGTTGTGAGGTACATAATTTTTGAACTTGAAAGTCAAAGTAAGTTTGCAAAAAAATGAATCAATGAGACGAAGTTATTAGTAGGAAATCATTAATGTTAAAAGAAAGAATTATCATTGTGTAAAATATAATTTTTGTTTGCTTGGTATGTAATTGTTGGTTACCAACACGAAGTTTATACCGAGCTTGTATCTTTTTATTTTGATAAACAAATACGAAAGAAGCATGTGTTTGGTTGATACATACAAAATCAAATGATTTACGTAATCAGGTAATTGCCTGAAGATCTCTTTCAGAGCAGTCTGGCTCAAAGTGCGTGGAACATATATAAAATCCTGAATCCTTAGGCAAGGGACCAGTTCTTCTAATGTTATGTGACCATCTTTTTCGAAGCTCGTTTTTTTTCTCTGCGCTGGGAATTTTGAAAAAAACTACAACATCGTCAACATTTTCTTTTGATTTATTATTACCAGTTCTGTTAGTGCAGTTGATGGCGGCGCAATTTGGCATGTTTTCAAGCAGTTAAACTCGAATGTTTAAGTAAATTAACAACTAATACTACTACCACCGCCAGCACACTACACTTTCTGAACTAAAAAACGTCATAATTTCAACTCGACCCAATCCTTTTAAAATCGCAAAGGGGTCAGAATAACGAAGCGATTTCACGCGTAGTAAACACAACTTTTTACTAAGTTAGTGAAACTTTTATATGAAAAGAAATAGGTATTTCAAGTTTTTTTTGTTGCGGCTACTGTTTTTTTAAATAAAAAATTAGAGGTTACTTCCCCTTTAATCTTTCACGTTTTCTTGAATATTTGGCTTGCTTACCCTCATACCTGTTTCTTAAATTAATCAAGTCGTCATGATACTTTCTCACAGTGTCAATATGAAAATCAGGTGAATTCATTGACGGAGCGGTAGGTAATGTAGGGTATATTTTCTCGGTCATATATATAAATATATATATAGATTATAAAAAATGGCAGAATTACCAGATGTTCCAGGTTTTGAAGATAAATATGATGGAAATAATGCAGATGATGATATCAGAAACATGAATATGACGGAAGAGAATGTTGGCATAATAACACAATATTATACAACGGCAAAGCAATTAGAAGAAGCAAGTGGACAGTCTAAATTTAATATACAACAGGAGTTCAAAAATTTGGTTAAGGATCATGCTGCAACACTAGAAAAATTAAGAAAATATAAAATACGATAGCGAAAAATATTGCCAGAATTATAACATTCAAATATAAGAGGTTACCAAATTTACCAGATACAACACCCGATGAGATTTCAGCAAGAATTTATGTTAAACTGATAGTTGGGGAAAATAATGTATTTATTAAAAATAATAAGGGCAATATTATAGGAACAACGGTGCATATGTGAGCTATATTGGTATAAGTAACCCTGCACATTATCTTCCCAAGTGCTGCAAAGTTGATGGATCGAGTGGGACTTGAACCCACAACCTCTCGCTTGGCGGGCGATTGCTCTACCGACTGTGCTATCGATCCGATGCTATCTCTCTAGCACATGTAGTAGACGATGCGAGGATACTACCTCCTTGCGACATACCACGAGGGCAAGGCGTATGTCCTAAATGAGGCGTACTTGGGAAGATAATGTGCAGGATTACTTATACCAATAAGGGCAATCTTGTTAATCTTCTTAGTGATAAAACCAAAAGATATCGTACGGTTGATGCTCTTAAAAGGGAACTACATATGTCATTTTTTAATTATCTTGGTATTGGTAGTGAGATTACACCTGAATATGAAATTAATTATGATAGGCAGATTAATGATGTTTTTAAAGATATTAATACTCATGATGATAAGCAGGTTGTTGGAGATATGGGAGAAGCAAGGGGAAAGATTAATGATTTGAGGGTTGATATTAAAACAATGGATCCGATAGATGAAGATAATAAGATACTATTAAATAAAATTACTATAGCACTAAATAAAATGGATATACTAATAAAATCGTTTGATAAATCTACATCTAATATTGATGAAATTGTTGAACACATGAAATTACAACATGGTAAGCTTGAAGAAATGATAAATGATCGTGAAACCTATAATGATAAACAGATGCAGGAAGTAAGGGATAGGTTAGAAGAAGTTACCAAGGAACTGAAGGAAGCTAAAACTGCTAAGGATGGTATAAAAGAAAAGTTTCTAGATCAGTTATCACAAATTAGGGATTCATTATCACGGCTTAAGGATGCAGAAACAGGTACATTGGGTGAAAGAATCAAAAACCTATTCCGTGAACAAGGTATTACAATAGTATCGGTTCTAACGGCTTTTGGTATGGCCATTGGTGTCCTCGTAGAAGCATTATTACCAGGTGGTGGATCTACAGCAGCATCCACAGGAGGTGCTGCATCCGGTAGTGCCAAAGGATGGATAAAGAACAAATTGAAAGCACTTGCTGGCCTATTAGGTAAATTAGCAGGAAAAGCAGCAACAGCAATACCTGGAATTATAGGATCAGTAGTCGCATGGTTACTAAATAGAGCAAAGGATGTCATTGCATGGCTATCACAAAATGTATGGGCAATTATTACAGGCATAGGTGTTTTAATCTATACATACTTCATGACTAGGAAGAATAAATAATTATATATTTTCTCCATCATATGTATATAGAATATAAATGGAAGTATTAGATGGTGAAGAATTCGATAGAAGTTACAATAATACCAGAACATTTGATGAAGATGACAGAATACACATAGATGAGATAAATGATGAGGTCATGGAAAAGAGAGATTTAATTACAGATGAAATGCAACAACAGGGAGATATAGGTGATGTGGAGGAAATGAAGAACAGAATTGTTAGAATAGACAGGAATAGAGAAAATGAGAAAGTCAAAGTGAACAAAACAGTGGTAATGCTATTGAAACGAGAATATAGACAAACCAAACTACATCCAAATGATGATGCAATTAGGGATGCCACCAAAAAATTGTACAATAGAATTAGGATTACAGAAAATGGTATTCTGTTTGATAAAGGAGAAGGTGTGCAAGTATCATTATTAGAAAACGGTAAATGGAGAACACCTACAGATTATGGAAAAGTATTGGGTAAAGACTTTATGGAAGAAATGGATTTTGATACATCTATGGATACAGTAAAAAAAACATCAAATACATTATTAAATTTGAGGAAGCAATTAAACAGATTGGAAATGTGGAGATTTGTACGTGGTCAAATAACTGCTAAGGGAACTATTGAAATGGTAGATACCACCAAAAATGATTTAGATAAAGCAATTCAAACTATGGAACAACAATCTTTCGTGCGTGATGATGCAGTCCATGTACCAATGCGTGAACTCAAAGGTTTGGATGAAGCATTAACAACACTTAGGGGACAAGTTGGACTGGCTAATGCAAGAATAATGGAATATGAGGCTACGCTGGCCGATGAAAAAGCAAAACTACTGGAAGCAAAGGATAAACCCGAAGAGTTGAAAGAAATATTAGCCAATATAGAGAAACTTAAGAATGGAATAAAAGGTCAGAATATGGCACTTGATGTTATTAGAGGTAAATTCAGGAGTCAAATATCACAAATTAAGGAGACGACATCACGTTTTTTAAATAAAGATGAACGCACATTAGGTGAAAGAATCAAAAATCTATTCAGTGAGCAGGGTATTACAATAGTATCAGTTCTAACAGCATTCGGTATGACCATAGGTGTGTTGTAGAAGCATTATTACCAGGTGGTGGATCCTCCACAGCAGCAGCCACTAAAAGTACAAAGAAGGATGGTATAAATAAGTGGATAAGTAATAAATTGAAAGCACTTGCCAATCTATTGGGTAAATTTGCCGGTAAATCAAAATCATTACCAGGTGTTTTAAGATCCGTGATCTCATGGATACTAAATAGGGCAAAGGATGCCGTTGGATGGTTATCACAAAATGTATTAGCACTTATTGTAGGTGTAGGTGTGTTAATCTATGTAAAGGTACCACAATATTGAAAGCACAGTAGTTATAGTTAATATTACAGCTATTTTCTCCTCCTCATGAGTTATTTCACCTGTCGGTACTTCTGATTTTGTATTATCAGTAGTCTTCTTCTTTGGAATTGTAGGATCTGTCTTCTTTGGTGATATAGGATATGGTTTATTCTTCTTTTGTGGTATAGGATCTGGTTTATTCTTCTTTGGTGGTATAGGATCTGTCCTTTCTTTTCCGTATTAACTTTAAGATTAGTACCCAAACCCAAACCTGTTTTAGATACTAGGATTTCATTATTATAATTATTAACTTTACCTATCCTAAGGTTCATATCACTCGGCAACATATACACATTCTCATCGACAACATAATCAACTTTATTTCTAGCATATCGTAGTGTATCCTGGAACCGTTTAATGTCTTCTGTTGTATCCACATGTCTATTAATAACGTTTTCAAAGTTGTTTAGAAATACCTGTTGACAATCTAATGCTGGACCCGAATTACCAAGAATACTAGATCTTGTAGAAGTTTGGGACGTTAGTAGTAAGTATGAATAGGCTCTCACAGATTCACTAAGCTTCTGTACACCAATAGTTGAAAGGCCTCTGGAATGTTCTATAATCCATCTAGCAAAACTGTTGGAATCATAATATGCATCACCAGGAGTATTGTTATATTCAGGTCGTTTACTTTGATATGAACTAAAATAGTTTTCATTTCTCCAGGTATTATAATTTTCATCAACACTATATTCTCTACATATTTGCAAATATTTATCCCTTGTGAAAGTATTATTACTAGCAGAAAATCCCTGTTGATATGGTAGATAGACTTCCAGTATTTTGAATATACGTCTAATGTGATAATAAACATGGAATCTGTATATGCTTTTAGCCAAAGGATGTTCATCTGAATTCAAATGTTCGGGTGATATTCCACATACGCTTGTTGATAAAAATACTGCAAAATTTAATTGAGTCTGCCATAATCTGAACGGGTTGGATTTCCAATTGTTATACATCGGATCATTACCTCTAACCACACCTACCTCATAGTTTGTGAATATGTTTGGAAACTTGCTCTGGAAACTCTCAATATCATTTAAATTCTCCGAAACCACTATATTTTGTATGTATAGGTCCTTTGCGTATCTATAAATTCTATTCATTATATTATATAACTCAGAAAATGTATATTGTAATAGATGACATTTCAAAAGGTATCGATTTGCAAAAACCTATCGACAATAGTGATAGTAGTAAAAGAATCGGTTTAGTTAGAGCGCGTTTAGTTTACACGTTTTACAACATTGAAGAAGACGAGAAGATGTATCTAACAAATGATACACACATTATTGTTAAAAAAGGGTTCTATAGTATTAATGATATCTTAAGACATATCAGCAGTAGAATAAATTATAGTACATTAACTGGAAAATCTATAATTGGAGGTGGAATAAAAAAGTTTGATTACTATCTTCACAACATATTAGGAGTAAAAAATAATAATTACGTTGATCTTCTGCTATCTAAAAAATCATTTACTTTCTCCACTGATACTCTCTCTACAACAGATAACCTTCATAATGGGATTCCGTCTAATACCCTTCGTACTGGATACACACAAAAATATGTTTCATTTGGTGATACAATAATATTCGAGCGGGCTAATATTCAATACAAAACTATGAGAAATGGCATAATAGAATATATAAAATCCGTAGTTCTTCATATTGTTTATTTTTTTCTATTCCATAAATATATATGTCGACAGGAGAAAAACTAAAACCTACTAGATCGCTTAGAAATACTTTTGGAATTAAAGGGAATAGACAAAAAATTGTCGTCACTAATAATCCGACTACTATTGATCAAAATGAGATGCTAAATGTAAGGTTTCCAAATTTGGATGCTAAGGATGTCATAGTTCCAGGAACAAGCAAGCTAACTTTTGATATTACTCTTAATTCAACCGATGATGCGAACAGAACATTAGTTAAAAATATTGGAAGGGCTATTATTAAGAAGAAAGTTATAAAAATCGAAGGTAATGAAATACTTAGTTTTGATGATAGTGACACACTTGACACATATTATGATCTATGGATGGCATACGCTGAAAGACGAAATGCTATATTTCAAGGTATTGTTACCAAAGGAAATGGACAAACTGAAAATACTATTAAATATCGAACTGGTGCAGGAGACAAAGCAGCTGATACTGAAGATCAAGCAATAGCTACAGTATTTGGTAATAAGTTTTGTATTCCTCTAGACTTTGAAATGCTAGAAAGTTCTATGCCTTTCTATCAGTCTGGACTGTCAGGTAGGCTTTCATATGAACTATCATTTAATGAATACAAGAAAGTAATTAAGAGTGATAAAACAGACGCCACATAGACAATTAGTAACATCTCTTTAGAGTTTGATGTAATTTCTAATTCAAGATTGGCATCTGATATCAAAACTGAATATATGAGGACGAGTATTTTGTACGATCGAGTTTTAAGACACAGACATATTGTCCTTAAAGATGGTGATACGGTATGGAATATGAATTTCAACACACCAGCCAAGAGTCTAAAAGGTATTCTAACGCTGTTTACAAAAGAGACCGATTGGGCAAGAAACACTGAAAAGTTCTACAACCCTAAAATCACTAAAGTTGAGGTAACTGTTAAAGGAATACCGAATCAATTATACGCACAGGGGATGAAAAGCTATCATCAATGGGATGAAATCAAGAAACACTTTGGTGCTGGTAGAGTGAAGCAACATGGCTCAGCACAACATGAGTTAAATGTATTTGATATGAGAATGGTAGATTATTATACAGAAAAATTTGGATTGTGGCTGGATTTCAGATCATCCGATGATAACACACGTATTGAAAATGCTTCAGAAGGTATTACTCTAGCTATTACAAAGACGACCGGAGCTGGTGGTAACCTGCAGTGTTATATCTATCTTTTTATGGATGCCCAAATTAACATTCTAAATGGCGCGTTTGTTAATGTTATGTACTAAATATATATAATGGACTTTCCAAAATTTCCTCATAGTGCAATGTTTGTTGGTGCAACTGCATGTGGTAAAACTGAATACTTATTAAAACTACTTGAAACTAAATATAAATACCAATTTGAATGCATCGTTATTCTATGTCCAACAGTTTCAGATAATAAGACGTACCTTTCAAGAAAGTGGCTACTCGATGATGAAAGCGTATTTATTGTTTCTGATGTAGAATGTAAATTAAATGAATGGATTAGACTTTTCACCAATGTTTTTAAGGGTCATGAAACACTATTTATAATTGATGATTGTTCTGCTGAAGGTGAAATAAATAAAAAACGTGATGCACTATCAGAATTTGCATTCTCTGGAAGACATAGAAATCACTCCCTATGGGTATTAACACAAAAGTATAATTCGGCTTCAAAATATGTTAGAGAACAAGTTAAATGGCTTTGTTTGTTCTTTACTAAAGATAGAGATAGTTTTGAGGATTGTTTAAGAGAGAATGATGTTGTGCCAGATAAGAATGAACGAGACAGATTGAAAAAGGATCTACAAAATAAACCATATTCTAAACTTATACTGAAATGTTACCAACCCACTAGTTATTATTTGTTAGGCACAAGTGTGATTTGTTTAAATCCTGCTAAAATTTGTTAGGCGCTAGTTATACGCTAGTTATAATTTTGTTAATTAATAATATAATGATTGAATACGTTAACTTCATTATGTTATCAGCAATTATTTTTGCAATTATATATCCATGTTATAAGTTGCGTAAGATTTTCTATCTTATAAATATAGTAATGGATTCCAAGATACTTGATCAACTAACTAATTTAGAACAGAATGTTGCCAAAGAATTAAAACCTAAAAGAACCAGAAGAAAGAAGACTGTAAAATCACCACCAATTGAAGAACCAATTGACGAAGAGGAAGAAGAAGTTGTGTCTAAAAGGAATAGACTGATTAATTGTGTGCTATCTGGTAACTCTAAACAGCATCTAGGTAAAGAATACACTGAAAAACAAATAAGAGAAATTGATAGTGATGGTATTAATAATATGTCTGCAAGGTATGAAGGCTACCTGAGTGGTCAAATGACTAAATCATTAGGTAAATCACTAATTAACTTATATTCTAATATGGCATGTGGAGTATTAGGTGTCAGCAACCGACAAGAACTGAATGATGACTTAGAAAACGATCCATTCCTTAATACGGCTCTACAAAGATTTACATATGATATGTTCTATCAATTTGGTGCAATGTTAGCGCCAGTTAGTGTAGCCATTATTACAGGTAGACATTATGCAAAAAATTCTAGTACTAATAATAGTAATAATGATGGAACAACAAACACCAGAACAACCAGTAGTGGAACAACCAATAGTGGAACAGCAGAAAGTAACAAAACAGAAGAAGGTAAGAAGCTTGTTGAACATAATCGCCGTAAGAAAGAAGAATTAAAAAGATTTAATGATAGTATAACTAAACAAGAAGAACACCATGTTGAAAAACAAAAGCCAAATAATTACCAGTATGTGGGTGTTGGTGCAGGTATATTGTTAATAGGTGGATATATTGCGTATAGCCAAATAAAAAAGAAAATACCATTACCACACAAGCCACAGTCAATGGAAGAGCCAAAGGTAGTTATCAAAAAACCTAGTAAAGATATTTTTAACATGGAATAACTTTTTATATTCCATATATATAATGAGTACTACGGATTACACTAAAGATATAAAAGAAAGTTTGTATCATGGAGCTGTTGTTTCTGGATTGGCTGTCGGATACACAATGCTTGGAAAAATCACTTTTTAAAATCACACCGCCATCCCTTGGTAAATTTGATGTAGAGGATACTGTGAAACTGGTAGCAGTTATTGCAGCTGCCGATATGACCAAGGACTATCTAAAATAATTCCTGATAATATATAAGATGGCTAGCTTGGCAATGATGGGTATTGGTGCTATTGTAAATGCTCTTGCTTTCTCAGGTAGTAATTTCCTTTTTAGTGCTCTAAGAAGGAGTGATGAAGAGAGAAAAAGACATGACTTAGCAGTTGAAACTATGCAAAAAGCTCAAATAGTATGGGCTGAAAAAAGACAAAAGCGTATTGATTACATAAATAATGAAATAAGAAAGGAAAACTTATCGGAAAGGAGGTTTGATGACCTAAGTCTCGCAATGAAGAGATATTATGTTCTTCCAGAACTACCACCGGAGCCTAAACTATCAGACTAGGGAACTAGGATTTATTGCCATGAGTATGACTGCATTGGGTGGTGGTATTTATTGGTATGAAACAAGAAAGCACAAGAAATAATGCGTTTATTATATTATTATTTTTCTATTGTATAGATATATAGAATGGAAAAAAATTATTTATACAGTTATAATCACCATATATTGGAAAACTATTATATATACAGTTATTGTAAACAATGTGGTGAGATATCAGATGATGCGAAACAGAATTATTGCTGTACAAATGGTAACTATATATATTGGTCAATCTGTGATAAATGTAAATATATACAATGTGAGAGTGTGTATAATGATAAAAATTATTGATACAGTTATAATCACCATATATTGGAAAAATATTGTATATACAGTTATTGTAAACAATGTGGTGAGTTATCGAATGATGTAAACCCTAATTATCGATACATTAATGGTAACTATATATATTGGGCAACTTGTAGTGATTGTGGATGTGTAAATTGTGAAAGTGTATATAATGGCAAACATTTAAGAAGATGACATTATGTATTATTATTGTAATGGGAGAAATTTTTATTTATGAAGACACTAAATTGGATATTGTTAATAAGGATGACACTATTTGGTTCAAGGCTAAGACTGTTGCCAATATCCTAAAATATGTTGATACTAAACAAGCTATCCGGAGACATGTTGATTCTGAGGATAAAAGTACATTAAATAGTCTTAATTCTGTAGCGGGGAATTCACCGTCAATAAAAAATGGTCATATGATGTATATAAATTAATCTGGATTGTATAGCCTTATTATAAGATCCCACATGGATAATGCAAAAGATTTCAAACAATGGATTGCCATCAATAAGAAAAAATGTGAATCGTAAGACTTTTAAAATGCTAACCATAAATATGATTTACACAAAAAGGTTGTGGACTATATCAGAAAATATTATCCAAAAGCACTTCTAACTGTATCATTAGGGGAAAACCAAATAAGTAGTAATATGAGAATAAGATCCTATAATACGGGTTATCAGAAGGGAGCACCTGATATGATAATTCAAAATCTACATACAGAATATCCAGGATTTGTTATTGAATTTAAAACCCCAAAAGGAAATGGACGATTATCGGATAACCAGGATGATGTTACAAGAGTATAGAAACAATGGTTATAAAGTGTTGGTTAGTAATGATTATGACGAAATTGTAACGGAAATCATTCATTATTTTTATGGAGTGAGAATCAAATGTAATTACTGTTATAGAAACTTCAAGTCGTCGGAAACATTAAACGGCCACTTACGACACACGCATAAACACATATAAGAAGATATAACTTATTTATTATTATAAGGTATCATAGTTCACTTATTATTATAAAGTATCATATTTCAGTTATTTTAAATGACGTAAATAAAGATGGCTATGAAGATATACGCATATTTTATATATATTTATATCTAAACGCACATACTTATAAAAAACAATATAGTACTTAAGACATGAGACTTAAAGAGATATTACTTTATTAAGGTATATAATGAATCAAATAAATTATAAACCTATAGTAATGAACGAGAGCTATCTTCAAAAACTTAGTAAATCCGAACTCATTAAAATACTTTTAAGGCAGGAGAAAAAGAAGTCTATTATAAATGATAAACCAGGATATATCAGAAGCCCAAAGACTAATAGATGGATTAAGATAAATGGACCAGCATATAATAAAATATGATCAACTCCAGCGCCTAGAACCATCATACCCAGTAGCCCAGTGTCTCAAAGACCAGTACCAACTCCAAGGAAAACAACCTATCCATTCAGGAAACCAATTCCTACACACTCGGATGTCAACATAACACAATTGCATAAAGCCCTGAAGGATACCACCAAATAATTTGAAATCAGAATCGTAAATACCATGGATCCATTAAAACAACTAACCACTGCAAGAAGTTCCATTATCCGTCTTCTAAATAAAGAATTGGTTAAATTGACTGGTTTCAAATATGTGGAGACATTAAAAATATCATTTGCAAAACCACTTGGTAATGACGATAGAATGACCTATAAAACAGCATACTTTAGCAATAAAGTGATTACAATAATAAATGAAAATGAGATTAATGATGCTGTAAATTTATCTTCCCAACAAATAAGAAATAGTATAGCCCAATGGATTTCTGAAGGATCTGGATGGACTATTGAATCAGTGGATGCACATTATTTTAACTTGACCAAATATAATCCACTAAATGGTTCCAGTTATATAGAACTACCGGAAGAATTACAAAATAGTTTAAAAGGACTAATCAATATGAAGAATCAAGATAATGAATGTTTTAGATGGTGCCATATCAGACACATGAACCAACAAAAGAAAGATTCTCAGCGGATAAAGAAAAGTGACAAAGAATATATCCATAAATTGGACTACTCTGGGATTGAATTTCCTGTAGCCATTAAACAATATAACAAGATTGAAAAACAAAAGAGTATCAGAATAAATGTATTTGGCTATGAGGATAAACAACCGTATCCAATATATGTGTCAAAAGAGAAATATGAAAATCATATGGAACTACTATTGATAACCAAGGATGAAAACAAACATTATGTGCTTATCAAAGATTTCAACAATTTCATTTACAATCAGACTAAATACAAGGAAAGAAAATACTTCTTTATGTATTGCCTACAATGCTTCTCATCAAAAGATATATTATCCAAACATACGGAAAACTGTATGGTTATAAACGGCAAACAAGCCATAAGAATGCCAGAAAAGGGTGATAACACATTAAAGTTCACCAACTTCCATAACCAATTGGAGGTGCCATTTGTGATATATGCAGATTTTGAAGCCATTACAGAGAAGAGTCATGGATGTGTACCCAATACTAAGAAATCATATACTGAAGCATACCAGAAGCATACAGATTGTGGTTATGGTTATAAGGTTGTATGTAGATATGATGACAAATATAGCAAACCAGTGAAAACATATAAAGGTCCAAATTCTGTATATAAATTCATGGAAGAGATGTTGAAAGAAGTCAAATATTGTAAGAACATCAAAGGTAAACATTTTACTAAAGACATGATAATGACAAAAGCTGATAAAATGGATTTTAAAAAAGCAGATAGTTTCCATATTTGTGGTGAACAATATAAAAATACAGATATTAGAGTCAGAGATCATTGTCATGCAACAGGTAAATATAGAGGATCAGCCCATAAGGATTGTAATCTTAGCCACAGAATAACTGATAAAATACCAGTAATCTTCCATAATTTGAGTAGCCATTTTATTATGCAACGGATTGGTAAAATTGTGAAAAAACACTCTTATAATAACAAGGATGGTGAATTAAAGGAAATGAACATTAATGTAATACCCAATAATATGGAAAAATACATGGCATTTATGTTGGGTAAAAATCTGACATTTATCGATAGTTTCCAGTTTATGAGTTCCAGTCTTGAGAAATTGGCAGATAATCTATCAAAGGAGTCCTTCAAATACACAAAACAAGAATTTGGAAATAGTGATAAATTTAATTTAATGGTTAAAAAGGGCGTATATCCTTATGACTACATGGATTGCTTCGACAGATTTGACGATAAGCAACTACCAGATAAAAGAGACTTTTACAGTTTATTAAATGATGAACATATCACTGATGAACAATATGAACATGCTAAAAAAGTGTGGAATGAGTTTATTTTATGGACCATGGGTGAGTGATTTATACCTAAAATCTGATGTATTGATATTAGCAGACGTATTTGAAAATTTCAGAAGCACATGCCCACAATATTACAAACTTGATCCATGTCACTATTATACATCTCCTGGACTATCTTGGGATTCCATGTTGAAAATGACTAATGACATTGATGTATGACTTCCACTATAATTATGTAAGAAAAAAATACAATAATAGTGCGAAACTGTTGTTTACAGATACTGACTCATTAACATATGAAATTGAAGCTGATGATGTATACAAGGATTTCTGGAATGATAAAGATAAATTTGACAACAGTGACTATCCAAAGACATCACCATTCTATGACACATCAAACAAGAAAATTAAAGGCAAGATGAAAGATGAAGCAGCAGGTGTAACAATACTTGAATTTGTAGGATTGAAGTCCAAGATGTACAGCTATATCAAGGATAACGGCAAATGTGGTAAAACTGCTAAAGGCATCAAGAAGAACATCATTAGAATCAACATCAGGCATGAGGACTATAGGAATGTATTATTTGGAAACAAACAGATATGTCATACTGTGAAAACTATTAGAAGTAGAGATCATATGTTGGATAGTTATGAAATCAATAAGGTGTCACTCAGTTGTTTTGATGACAAGAGATACATACTTGAAAATGGTACTAGCAGCTATGCATATGGCCATTATTCGATAAAAAACTAAAATCCCATGTATACCACAGGCTGAAAAAAAATGCCATTGCAGGCCCTCTCAAACACTATAAACATCATCACGTTGGGACAACAGAGCCAAAAAATGACACTTTTTAAGAAAAACGACAACCATGAAAAACCCATATTGGGCTACGAGCGCAGTTTTATAAATGATGACGTCATATACACAAGTAGTTGGGATATGTGGGGTTTGAGCGAATTTTCTAGTGCACAAAGTGCGCTCTAAAATGCGCTCGTACCCCCGTAACTACTCATTTCTCCCAACCTCGTTACTAGTGCTCTATTTTAAAAATTATTAAATGTTCTCTCAAAATAATTATTTTCTGATGTCTAGTGACGTCACAGTGAAAATATTATTCCTTAATTACAACATCCTATTTGTTACAGGTAGGAGTTCCATCTAAGCACACCCAAGAGCGAATGGAGGAATCTTCATCGATTTCCCTGCATCAAACAGCACCTACATCTTCGTCATTTTTCAATCACAGGAGCTCCACTTTTGCTAGAGGGAATGCCGCAGCGTTCGGTTATGGCAGCATGGCTGTTCCACCTGCGAAAAAGACAAAATTCTCATTTTCGAAGTATGTTAAGGTTTTATAAATTTTCGTCTTAACCTAAATGTTCTTATTATTGTGTTTACTTTAGGAAAACACTACCGGTTTTAAAATCGATAACTCTGACAGATATCAATGAAAATGGAGCGATGGAAGATATAACAGATGCTCGGATAAACTTGACAGCTTTAAGTGAAAGGGATCCAAATTTTGGTCCCTTCGAAGTGAGTATGGAGGTACCAAAGCAGATCCATCACGATGGAACACTTATTATATTATACAAAAGTGGAATTCCTGTGAAGGATTCCATCACTAAGAGAGGTTAATAACTATATATTCATTTTTTTCTGTTATTATCATTTGTATATTTTTTTACATAAATAAAAACAATTTCTATTCGTACTACTACTGAAATAACCACTTTCATAACACACTATCTTCCATTGTTAAATAATTTGTTTTCAAAGGTATTGATCAATGGAACAACAAAATGGGATTCCGAGCCATGGATTCTAATATATTTAAAGTCTTTAAACCACAGGCGTGGAAGTATGTGAAGACAGATTATTTGCTTGATGATGAAGAAGAACTGCCGCATATTGATGAACTATTTCCTGGTTTTCAACATCTCGAAGATATGGCCATGAATTTGACAGGAGCCAGCACGAACGCTTCGCAAATCTCAACCTACACTGCACCTAATTTTTCATCAAATGTTATTGAAAGTATTACAACCCTGATGTCCACATTATAGGATATGAAAGATGAATTCAACAAACAAAGAAGTTCTTCAAATTTGTTGGCTGTTTTTCGATGCGCGATTTGTTTTGAGTGAAGCTAGCGAAGTTTGCAGAATGTAGCCATTGTGGGAGATATCTTGGGTGTTTTTCCTGCGTATCGAATCTGGAAAAGTGTCCGCTTTGTCTAAAATCGTTCCAGTGTACTGCGTGTGGTCTGGACTACCCCAAAGTTCCATTGTTTATACCTGGACTAGTCGACTTCATTCAGGTGGAGAATAATGCAGAGAATGAGTCTTCACATACTTCAGTTTCCACAGCAGAAAATGAAAATTAAAAAATTAAATTAGAAAATTAAACGAACACTGTACATACATGTAAATATTCACAGAAGCTTTTTGTGACAATTTTTGTTTGTAAATATGATGGCTGGACCTGGAAGAAAAAAAAAATCATCAAAGATAGAGCAAAAGGAAAACGGTGACCGTGAAAAAAATGTGTGTTATATTTCACAGACTTGAAATATGCTTTATTTCTTCGTATTTAAATTAATTATAACACAAATAATTTCTCACTTTTTTAAAATTATGCTTTCAATGTTTTTTTAAATGTATTTTAATTAAAAATAATAGTTTTAAAACTGTCTTTGTTGTTTAAAGTAATCTAATGCTAGTCCTCCTGTTTCTGATCGTCTTTACTCGTGTATTTTTAGTTTTTTTGTTCCTCGAGATTTGAGTTGGATTGTAAAGCTCCTGTACTTTTTCTGAAGGAAGATTGAAGTAATTTGAACAATTATAACGCGCCAAGCCGTGTGTTATTTTATCGTTTTTTGCATTTATCCAGATCATGTGCAGGTCAACAAGGTAAGGTTTACACATAAGGTAGCTAGCTATTTAGCTAGCTAAACTTGCCAATGTTTACAAAAGTTAAAAAATTTGCGGGATTTTTGCACATGCGCAAGCATTTATGTAGGTAGAGTATATAAACAACAGACCACAGTAATCAAAGAAATCCATCCAAAAAAGAAATATTCGCTTAAAATTAGTAAATTTTTTCAAGAAGAATTAGAAGAATATAGTTAAAACTTAATTCTAGTTCCTCATGAATCTTATGCTACCCAAAAAATCTTTAATCTCCATTAACATCCATTTTGCCCTGTGCGAGTCCTGCTTTTTTACCTACACAAAAGTGCGCGCATGCCCATTGTTCTTAAAATGAAATCAAAACTACTACGTCACACGGTAAGTGGTCTATATTTTGTAAGCTGCACGATCCAATATATAGTTTTCAACTTTTGTTGTACGTATACAGCCATACGTATAAAAGAGTTGAATATAATTTCTGGAATAAACATGGAGTAGCTATATTATTACCTCTTGACTGCAGAAAAACCTGTAGACAGGTGTTGTAGCTCTAGCTATTAGGGCAGACATAACAAATGTCTGGTGTTAGGGTCCAGTGGATTGACCCTGTTAGAGTCTGCCGCCTGACCCTTTTTCATCACAATTTTTTATTTATTGAGTGAAAACATGTTACAGTAATTAAAACAATACCAGTTTTGTTACCAAACCGCCATCAATGCATTTTGCTTTGCAAGTGAGTCGTGCTTTTGCCCTCCTGAGAAAAAGGTTTAAAACGATGTGTGAAACCGTCATTTAAAGAGAGCTCAAAAGGAGCCCAGGCTGCACCTGTCCTTTAAAATTTGTGTGCGTTTTCAGGACGGTTTGGCACTTTGGGATTTTCTCAGTAATATTAGGCCAATGAAAATTATATACATCACAGTTTCTCGTTCACTGTCCACGTGTTTAAGCATATGAAAAGTTTGTTATTTTTGAAATTATGCAAAGTTATACGTAAAAATTTTCACTTTATTTACTATAAGCCATTCGGCAGTCACTTTCATCATTTTCTTCACCTAAGCGCAGTAATGGGACCTTGCAGGGGAAGGAAAACACAATTATAAAATAAACAATCTTTCTGTGCTCAAACGAGTTCACTGCCTTCCGCCATCTTGGTTTTTACAAAGTGTCTGTTTTGCCAGTTGCTGATCGGTCAACATCACTCTCAATCATTCCTCGAACTCAGGGTCGCCATCAAGAACGAATCCATCGAGGCTACGTCTCTCACGGTCGCTACGTCGTGCAGGTACGAGTGGCTCTTGCCTCGGTTGTTCTGCCCTGATGATTGGAGCTGGGTTTACATTCACTGGAGCTAGGTTTACGTCTGCTGGGGCCAGGTGTACAACTGCTCTGTTTTGTTCGTCTTGTTCCGGTTCCCAGTACCAAGTATCGTGTAAATGAACCTGTTTTTTGTCGACACGACAAGGCTTGACGTCATCCTTGTGCCGACGTACGGTGGAATCGTTGTCTTGGTTCTGAATAATTAAACCCAATTTCCCGTCATTGCTCACAACGGTATAGCTGGATCTTTCGTATAGAGGATCTTAGTTCGACTGTCGTTTTTGTTTGGCAACAAATACTTTATTGCCTGGTAGTGCTTGTTATGGACGACATTTGACTGAGCTGCTTTGACGCTCACTCCGCTCACGCCTCTGCTTTTCGTCTTGCAGTCGAACTTCCATAACTTGCTCATCAGGCATATGTTTCTTGGGAATTCTCGATGATATCCATGACGAAACAGGATATTTCCTGGTGCCAAACCTGTCGCCGGGTGCAGTGTTGCGCGGTAACCTGACAAGAGTTCATTTAACGCCTGGTCACGGTTCTGCTTCGTCTCGAATGCTATTTTCATGGCCTTTCCAATGGGTCGCATGAATGTTTCGGCAGGATTGGCCTGTGGGTGGTATGAAAAGATTTTTGGTATGTGAAATACCGTTTTTGGTCAAGTAGGTGTCAAATTCCTGGCTGTTAAATGGAGGACCGTTGTCAGTTCAGTGATTTTCAGGGCACCCAAAGTTCATGTATATGTCATCTAATGCTGACAGTACTGGCTTTGCTTGCGATGAAGGCACTATTTTTGCTGCAGGGTATCTGGAAAAATTATCTGGAACAACGAGAATATGTTTCTTATCAGGCACGGGACCAAGAAGATCGATTTTGTCGTCTTCCCATGCGGTTTCGCTAGTTCCCAATGCAGTTACGGACTCTTTCGTTGTTTTCTTTGTTCTTTTTGAAGAGTTGGCATCCTCGACATTTGTTGATTTTCTGAGTTACCAGTTCATTTAGTTCTAGAAACCATAAATGTGTTCCTCTTCAGTCTACTGGCTCCGGAGTGTCCACCTTGGTGCGCTTTATCGATAGCAAATTTCCATAACGACTTTGGTGGAATAATTCGTTCGTTCTTCAGGAGCAAACTTTCATCTGATTCTGTTAGATCGTCCAAGATTTTGCGAAACGGCTGCAGATCTTGTTCCTCTTTTGGAATCTCTCTGCGTTTGAGGTACTTGCTTAGACGTACAGGCACTTCGTCAGCTTTCGCTTCTTCTTTTTGAAATGGCTTTCTAAGTATGAAGAGAATTGCAATAGCCATACGGTTTTCTCCAATTCGTTGCTTTCGTTTTGCCATTCCTTTGGAATTCTCTGGAAAAGGATAGCATGGCGTGACATGAAATCAACGGGGTTTACATTGCCAGGACGCCATTGAACTTCGTAATCAATGTCCTGATGACGTAATTTGATACGATCAGTTCGAACAGACCCCTTTCTTGTGCTGGCAAAGATGCTCACCAACGGCTTGTGTTCAGTTAGTACGATAGCTGTAGGCCCTTCAAGGAGATAAGTTCGAAATATCCTATGGGCAAAATCCACTGAAAGTGCTTCGAGATCGATCGGAGCATATCTACGCTCGATTGGTGTTGTTGCTATGCTGGCAAGTAGATGATGGGATGGTCTCATTACATAGTTTTGGGATACAGGCGTAAACCCTCCGCTTCTCTCGAGCTCCCCCGACACCCCCGTTTTCCTACAGTAAAATCATGTGTATATTTATGTAAACCCCCTCGCTTCTCTCGAGCTCCCCCTACACCTCATCTGCGCATGCGCAAATAAATCTAACAAATCTGACGGCATCCGACAAAAATCCGCGCATGCGTAAAACTTCAACGATCCGACAGAAATTATGTCGGTTGCCGTCATCATGCGCAATTGGAGTAAAAAATAATTTTCTGTCCGTCTAAAAATTTATTGATAAATCAAATCTGTATATAATAAAGAGTCAAAATGAGTTTTTTTATAAATGCAATCAGCTCAATATACAGTGCTGTGTCAGCACCAGTAGCATCAACCACCAATGGTCTTACCGCTCGATTGCAGAGTGTGCGGGATACTGTTAGTAATTATTACAACAAAATAAAGGACGGAATAAAAAGACGAATTAATCCAACACTACATGATGAGGTCGAACAGGAAACACAGGAAGACTATCATGATCCCGAAGACAACTACACGGAGTTGATGAAAATGATATACAAATGTTGGAGGATGGGAATCGTGTCAAGACATGGCGGTTCAGGAACAACCTTAACCAACCGCTTACGCGTGGTATCATGGATAAAATCACCCCTAATATAGATATGCGCGTAAATGTTGTTTATAGTTTCAGCTGTGATATTAACCAAGGTGGAGGTGGTGTATCTTTATATCACAAAATTAAGAGCTCCAAGTCGCTATCAAGCATCGCAGAGATCGAAGCATTCATAGAGGAATGTGAAATGAAGCGTCTGGATTTGGAGGATGGTGAGTTTTGGAGTAAGGCATATTTACCACCAGTCAGAACCATCGAGACCCCAGGAGAATATGAAGGGAAAATCGTCTTCGATCATGTGCAGATTAAGATTATAAGCAGGCGTGAGCCTCTGCTGGGATGCGGACCTCTTCCAGACTGGTTGCGTAAGAAGAGATGTATATACGCTATGGTAAAACGGAAAGAACGGACAATCTATGCTTCTGGAGATGTTCAGCGGTAATAAATAGGGCTAACGTAGAACGTGGAACAGAGTTCCTTACAAGACCAGCTCTTACATTAGCACGAGAGTTTTACGAAAAACCTAAACTGAAACGTGAGAATGTGCGCCCTACAAAGTTGGTGGATCTGGAAGGTATTGCAAAGCACTTTGAAATCAACATCAAAGTATATGAGCCTAAGACAAACAATGAGAAAGCACCATGGCGACTCGTTTATGGTCAGAAGCAACATAAGAAAGGGTTAGAGGACATCACTATTGGAATGTTGGAAGGTCACTGTTTTTTGATTAAAAATATCAAAGTATTGACAAAGACGTTGGAATGTGAAGTATGCGGTCAACTCTTTACTGAAGCGTGGAATCACACGCGGCATAAGAAGAACGAATGCGAAGGGGTCAAGACAACGATCATTTGTAAAGGTGAGAAAGTGAAACATATGCCTAACAAGTCGGAGAAGGTATTTTATGGTGAGGGTTATAGCTATGATGCATCTAAATGGATTGAATACATGTCGAAGAAAACTGGATGACATATACATCATGCTTTATGTGGTCATGGTGGTGAACGTGTGATACGTGATGAAAAAGGAAAGGAGTGGAAAGTAGATGGTTATGAGCCTATAACGAAGACCGTTTACGAGTACCACAGATGTTACTGGCATGGATGCTCGTGCCAGTCAGAACCTCACACATATCGTTACGAACAGACGATGAAAAAGGAGGGTATGATAGAAGAACAGGGCTACAATCTCATCACCGTGTGGGAATGTGAAAATCCTCCCAAGCTCAACCGATATTTTAACAAAAAATTCATCCGGTATCCTCATTATATCGTGTTTGATTTCGAGGCCATCGCGTCTTCTTTGATTTACCAGCAACAAACATCTGATTTGACATACCTTTCGAGGCATATACCGGTAAGTTTTGGTATTCACGATAGTTTGAATGATAACCCAACGTTCGTAGAAAATGAAGATCCTAAAATTTTATTGAAACTTTTTATGGAGGAGCTAGAAAGGAGACACGCTCTTATCGTCGCGGAGGTGGAAATAATGTACCCGAGACCTACAGATTTCGAAATGCTTCCCAAAAAGACCCAGGATGCGTGGAACGAATGGGTAAACCAGGTAGCTGTGATTGGGTTCAACAGTGGAAAATATGATCTGAATATGATCAAGCGGTATTTTGTTGAGCAAATTCCTCAAGATGAAAGTGAAAAAATAAAAGTAGCCAAGAAAGACAACAATTATATGTTCGTGACAACATCTAAGTTTAAATTTCTAGACATTAAAAATGTTCTTGCTCCTGGTATGAGCTTAAACTGATGGTTCAAATCTCTCGAATGTAAGCTAGAAAAGCTCGTGTTTCCATACGACTGGCTGTCTAATTATGACAAGTTGCATCACATCGGACCTGTCGCACACGAGGACTTCTATAACCGCTTAAAGGGTAAAAATACGCTATCACCCGAAGAGTATGAAGAATTCTGCACAGAATTTTATAATCGGGGCTGTGTGAAGATGATGGACTGGTTGCGGGAGTACAATTTAGCTGATGTAGAGCCGTTTGTGGAGGCAGTTGATAAAACCAGACGTCAATATTACGCAGATGATATCGACATTTTGAAAGATGCAGTTAGTATCCTGGGCGTCTCGATGCGTTATTTGGTGAACAAGACTCTAACACAACCATGCAAGCATAAATGTAAAGAAGACTGCTACAGCAAGACTTGTAAGGATTGCAAAGAGGTGCATAAATACTGTACGGAATGTACGAAGAATGAGACTTACGAGCTGCTACAAATAGGTATGGTAAGAGGTCCAGCGATCGTATTTTTTAGGTATCACGAGCGTGGTGTTACAGGGCTCAGATCCCACATCTACACGAAACCAAAACAATGCGAAACAATTTTGGGTCTAGACGCGAACATGCTTTATCCTAGCACACTTATGTATGACTTCCCCTGTGGTAAAGAAAAATTGTTCAAGATTGATGAGCCTAAATCGCCGGAAAACGTTGATAAACTAACACGACGCGTGCAAGCAGGTTCATGGTTTGGTTTTGCCCAAGTGGACATTGAAGTACCAGCGGAGTTGTATGATAAATTCTCCGAGATGTCGCCTCTATTTGTGGTAAAGGAGATACCAGATGAAGCAATTCCGGATCATATGCACGCGTACCTGACATCGACAGGACGCAAGCGTATTCCTGGTACACGTAAGCTGTTGGGTGTGATGAAAGCAGAAAAAATCTTGTTATATACGCCTGTTCTAAAATGGTACCTGGATCAGAGTTTACAAGTGACAGCGATCCACCAATTCCTTAATTATAAGCGAGGTAAACCGTTCGCTTGGTTCCCTGAAGAAATTGCGGCTGCTCGTAGGGAAGCTGATAAAAATCCAGACAAGCGGATAACTGGAGACACGGTCAAGCTGAAGGGTAACTCGTTCTATGGGAAGATGATCGAAGATCTAGCAAGGCATGTGAATACAATGTTCACGAGTAACGAGAAGAAGGTTGATCAAGCGATGAGATCTCCATATTTCGAAGATATGGTGGTGATAGGTGAGGCTTATGAGATTCGAGAAGGCAAAAGAAAGTGCAGCCTTGACAGAGCCTACCAATGTGGCATCGCGGTGTACCAGCTAGCCAAGTTACGTATGCTGGAGTTCTACTACGACTTGCTCGATAAATATGTAGATTGTAGAGACTTCGAGTATATTTACATGGATACAGATAGCGCGTATTTGGCTATCTCTGGAGAAGAATTTCGAGATGTTGTGCGTCCTGAGCTGCTCAAGGAGTACGACAAAGATGTGAAAAACTGGCTGGTGCCGGACGATTACCCGAAACGAACCGGAGGGGTATTTAAACCAGAATTTATAGGGTTTAGAATGATTGCGTTGACTACAAAATGCTATTTCGTGGAAGGTAAAAAGGGTACAAAGTTTTCGTGCAAAGGTATGTCAAAGAAGCAAAACGAGATGACTTGGTCTAGGTACATGAAAGCTTTGAAAGGACATATAGATACTGCGAAAAACATAGGTTTCCGGGTACACAACCAGGGGATGATCACCTATGAGCAAAGTAAGCTAGGACTCTCAGCATTTTACGACAAACGTCGCGTCCTAGAGGATGGTGTACATACCGTACCTTTGGAGTTGTAAGTGTGGAAGTCTAGATCAAGCACATTAGACTATAAATGGAAGTTTGTTTATATATTGCTATAGCATGCGCACTAGCTCTACCTTACGTGTTGCTGCTTATGCTGAGCTTCATGATTTTATTCTATTTTCTAAAATACAGACATGTAATAAACAGAATGAGTGATATTGCTAAAATATTTGATGTTGTTGATACCCCGCAGTAGCCTTGCAACAGCCGGAAAATGTAGTAGATAAACGTCAAGCTTTGAAAGATGCTCTACGTAAGGGCAAAGGACATCTTTTAACAAAAAAGTGTACTGAAGGGTTCGTAGAAAAGGCGCCAGACGATGTGATCGAAAAGGTATATTCCGAATATGTTCAACGTGAAATTCATGAAAAGGGTGAAAAAACTGATAAAGCACTCTCCTCGCATGCGATTAGTATGTACACCAATGTTGTAGCTAATGTTCTTCAACTTGATAGTGCTGAAGATTTAAAGCGAGATATTGAGGAAGACCCCATTATCAAGGATGGCTGATTTGGGAATACTCGTCTACTCCGCCTTTGGTAAATTTCTAGCTCCACTTTTAGTTTTGGCATACACTGTTAATCATACTAAACTGTCCAAAAAAAAAAATGAAGATAAAGAGGAGGGAGAGGAAAATGGGGAATAATCTATCGAAATTAATTGTAGGATTACGCGAAAAATATGAATCTATATATAGTGGGGAGACGGAATCTAGTGCTCGTATACCAAGCTTTGACACCTGGCTGAGCTATGGTCTTGATGTGGCTCGAAAAATCGTACTCACTCCACCTGTAGGTAGGTTCCCAGCCCATGTTTGTGAGTTGAAATTAGGTGAACAGTATTCTAAGTGGTATTTGGAGAATGCTGCGCGCCCCTTGAAAGTTGTCTCCGCGCGTTGTTAAATTTTATAGAGGTACATCTTCTATAAAATAAATGAGCGAAGAACAAAAACAAGTTATTACAAAGAAAAATGAAGGTCGTGTTGCTGCCGGAAAAAAACATGCAGAATGGAACCGCAATAACAAGGAGGACTTACACAAGAACAAGGATCAAGTAGAGAGTAGTACTTCAACAAGTACATCAGCAAGTACAGCAGCAAGTTATACCGCCGTTTTAGGAGCAACAACAGTAACAGTTATTGTGATAATAGGCGTTGGTATTTGGTACAAATTTTTTAATCAACAAAACCAGCAGCAGCAACCTGGAAAATTATCAGGGCAGCCGCCCCCTTATGAAAAAAAAGTTCAATCTCAAAAAATAGAGATTTTTAAAATGCGCTGAACCCTATATAATAAATGACAAACGTGACACCGTACGAGAAAGAAATAATTGATATGTTATACGAGACCCTTGTCGACATAGGGTTTACACTGGGGTATGCATTAAGATTATGCATTAAGGCAGGTAAGAAATTTTTAGGAATAGGCCAACCGTCAGCCAAGATGGATATGAATGATGTGTTAAAAATAACTGGATACTTTGCAGCAGGTCGCGCTAGTCGGGAAATGGCCGTCAAAAAAGGATGGATTCCAACCAGTATTGTTCCAAAAAAATAAATAGAATATGTCCAGCGAAATTTGTGTTTATCTTGCAGATAGACACAAAAAACAACATGGGAGAGACTGGAAAATGTATGCGCTGTAATAGCTCTTTATCTTATTCAGGGTGAACCCTCGTAATGGACAGTTGACAAAATGTTGCATCAAATGTTTTTGGATTCCACCAACCCTTGTTCCGAAAAAAATAAAGGATATAGATATTGAATAAATAAACATGGCAACTATTGGAGTTCTTGTAGCTGGTGCCGCAATTAATGCATTAGCATTTTCCGGTAGTAATTTCTTATTCAGTAAGCTCTCGGGACATGCAGAAGAAGAGCGAAAGAGGCATGATCAGGCTATTGAACAACTACAATCCGCGCAAGCACAGTGGGTGCGCGACAGACAAGCAAAAATCGATTGGTATAACCATCAAAGAGAGCTGAAGAGGCAAGCGGGGGAGGATTTGAAAGAGCTTGATGAGGGAATGAGGCAATATTATATTGCAACGATCGATAAAGCCCCAAAATTGTCTGATTTCTACACATCCTCTGAAGAGCAAAAGAATGGTGATCTTACGTTACGTCATTAGCCCTTTTGACGTTTGCGGTGTATAAATATGTGTAATAAAAAAATAGACATTTTAACATGTAATAAACATGTCAAAAAAGACAGCTCCAAAACATATCGCTACAGAAGAAGATGCAGAATACAACATTGTTAGGCTCGATAGGGCTCCCAAACTTTCAGATTTTTACGAGCCATCCCAACACCAAATGAATTGTGAACTTGCCTTCATTGTGACGTCCCTGGCTTTTTTATGGCTTGCTGCGTATAAATATTTGTAATATAGAAAAAAAATACACATTTTAACATGTAATAAACATGTCAAAAAGTAAAGAAGTCAAAAGCAAAGCAACATATCGTAACAGAAGAAGATGCAGAAAAATTAAGCAGTATTTACTATCAGCCTGAACATCTTTGGATTGGTAGAAAAGCAATTAAACTACTATCCGAGGAGAGTAAATTACCACGTAAAAGAGTCGTACATTGGTTGTCTCGCCAGCTCCTATGGCTACGACATGTCCGAGGACCGAAGAAGATTGATTATCCCCATTTTAACATTACTAAACCGAATGTAATACATCAGTTTGATTTGCTCTACATGCCCCATGATAAGCTATATAAAAACACATACAAGTACATCCTGACAGGCATCGATGTAGCTTCACGTTAAGAGGAAGCGAGACCTCTACGTACGAAAAAAGCCAGTGAGGTTGCAGATATGATCAAGGATATTTACAAGGCCGGTCCTCTATGCTATCCCGAAACCTTCCAGGGCGATGATGGCTCAGAATTTAAATCAGATGTGACAAAACTTTTGGAATACAGCATTTGTCGAATCCTATAACAAAGTGCTTGCGGAAAGACTATTCAAGCCCCAGGATGCGCAAGAGTTGGCCACTGAGGACCCAAGTAGCATATGGGTAAAAAACCTGTACATTACGGTGAAGAATTTAAATAACACCAAGACTGCAATAATTGGAATGAAACCGTCAAAAGCAATTGGAAGACGTATCAAAAGTTGGAAGACGTACCACTTGTGAAAGGTGAAGAGTTCCCTGATGAAAAACCTTTGCGTGAAGATGGTTTGTACCTCTATCTTCTTCAACCTGGGGAAGAACATGGTGATCAGAAAAGACGTGCAACCGATGCTTTTTGGAGCAAAAGGATGTATAGACTGGATCGTATTGTAGCAGACCCTAATAGTCGTGTGTTGTATTATTTGAAAAATGGACCTGGCCGTAGTTTTGTTGCAGAGGAATTAATGGTGATTCCCGAAGATGTAGCAATACCTCCGGACTATGTAAAAGAATGGCTTGAAATGAGGTTTCGAGTGCTCATCGAACAGAGTCTCGATGGCTCCAGTAGGTACGGCGTTGAACAGGGTAAGTTGAGAAGACATTTTTATCTTATTAATTTTTGAAACCGAATTTTTTTTGTTTGGACGAATCTATACAAAATGTAACGTAGCGTTTAGCGTTTTCTAATGTGCGGCTTGCCGCACCCTATGGTATATCATTCGGATCCTCCGCGATGCATATGAAACGTATATTGGGATCAACAAGACCGGTTGATGGATCATGGTACTGACATAGCGTCATCACATATGTGCCGTCTTGTGATTCTTTTGGAAAATAAACGACAACTTTGTCCTCGACTGAATCAAAAGTCACGTCGTATCGCATTACGTACGGTGATTTGACATACCTTTCGAGGCATATACCGGTAAGTTTTGGTATTCACGATAGTTTGAATGATAACCCAACGTTCGTAGAAAATGAAGATCCTAAAATTTTATTGAAACTTTTTATGGAGGAGCTAGAAAGGAGACACGCTCTTATCGTCGCGGAGGTGGAAATAATGTACCCGAGACCTACAGATTTCGAAATGCTTCCCAAAAAGACCCAGGATGCGTGGAACGAATGGGTAAACCAGGTAGCTGTGATTGGGTTCAACAGTGGAAAATATGATCTGAATATGATCAAGCGGTATTTTGTTGAGCAAATTCCTCAAGATGAAAGTGAAAAAATAAAAGTAGCCAAGAAAGACAACAATTATATGTTCGTGACAACATCTAAGTTTAAATTTCTAGACATTAAAAATGTTCTTGCTCCTGGTATGAGCTTAAACTGATGGTTCAAATCTCTCGAATGTAAGCTAGAAAAGCTCGTGTTTCCATACGACTGGCTGTCTAATTATGACAAGTTGCATCACATCGGACCTGTCGCACACGAGGACTTCTATAACCGCTTAAAGGGTAAAAATACGCTATCACCCGAAGAGTATGAAGAATTCTGCACAGAATTTTATAATCGGGGCTGTGTGAAGATGATGGACTGGTTGCGGGAGTACAATTTAGCTGATGTAGAGCCGTTTGTGGAGGCAGTTGATAAAACCAGACGTCAATATTACGCAGATGATATCGACATTTTGAAAGATGCAGTTAGTATCCTGGGCGTCTCGATGCGTTATTTGGTGAACAAGACTCTAACACAACCATGCAAGCATAAATGTAAAGAAGACTGCTACAGCAAGACTTGTAAGGATTGCAAAGAGGTGCATAAATACTGTACGGAATGTACGAAGAATGAGACTTACGAGCTGCTACAAATAGGTATGGTAAGAGGTCCAGCGATCGTATTTTTTAGGTATCACGAGCGTGGTGTTACAGGGCTCAGATCCCACATCTACACGAAACCAAAACAATGCGAAACAATTTTGGGTCTAGACGCGAACATGCTTTATCCTAGCACACTTATGTATGACTTCCCCTGTGGTAAAGAAAAATTGTTCAAGATTGATGAGCCTAAATCGCCGGAAAACGTTGATAAACTAACACGACGCGTGCAAGCAGGTTCATGGTTTGGTTTTGCCCAAGTGGACATTGAAGTACCAGCGGAGTTGTATGATAAATTCTCCGAGATGTCGCCTCTATTTGTGGTAAAGGAGATACCAGATGAAGCAATTCCGGATCATATGCACGCGTACCTGACATCGACAGGACGCAAGCGTATTCCTGGTACACGTAAGCTGTTGGGTGTGATGAAAGCAGAAAAAATCTTGTTATATACGCCTGTTCTAAAATGGTACCTGGATCAGAGTTTACAAGTGACAGCGATCCACCAATTCCTTAATTATAAGCGAGGTAAACCGTTCGCTTGGTTCCCTGAAGAAATTGCGGCTGCTCGTAGGGAAGCTGATAAAAATCCAGACAAGCGGATAACTGGAGACACGGTCAAGCTGAAGGGTAACTCGTTCTATGGGAAGATGATCGAAGATCTAGCAAGGCATGTGAATACAATGTTCACGAGTAACGAGAAGAAGGTTGATCAAGCGATGAGATCTCCATATTTCGAAGATATGGTGGTGATAGGTGAGGCTTATGAGATTCGAGAAGGCAAAAGAAAGTGCAGCCTTGACAGAGCCTACCAATGTGGCATCGCGGTGTACCAGCTAGCCAAGTTACGTATGCTGGAGTTCTACTACGACTTGCTCGATAAATATGTAGATTGTAGAGACTTCGAGTATATTTACATGGATACAGATAGCGCGTATTTGGCTATCTCTGGAGAAGAATTTCGAGATGTTGTGCGTCCTGAGCTGCTCAAGGAGTACGACAAAGATGTGAAAAACTGGCTGGTGCCGGACGATTACCCGAAACGAACCGGAGGGGTATTTAAACCAGAATTTATAGGGTTTAGAATGATTGCGTTGACTACAAAATGCTATTTCGTGGAAGGTAAAAAGGGTACAAAGTTTTCGTGCAAAGGTATGTCAAAGAAGCAAAACGAGATGACTTGGTCTAGGTACATGAAAGCTTTGAAAGGACATATAGATACTGCGAAAAACATAGGTTTCCGGGTACACAACCAGGGGATGATCACCTATGAGCAAAGTAAGCTAGGACTCTCAGCATTTTACGACAAACGTCGCGTCCTAGAGGATGGTGTACATACCGTACCTTTGGAGTTGTAAGTGTGGAAGTCTAGATCAAGCACATTAGACTATAAATGGAAGTTTGTTTATATATTGCTATAGCATGCGCACTAGCTCTACCTTACGTGTTGCTGCTTATGCTGAGCTTCATGATTTTATTCTATTTTCTAAAATACAGACATGTAATAAACAGAATGAGTGATATTGCTAAAATATTTGATGTTGTTGATACCCCGCAGTAGCCTTGCAACAGCCGGAAAATGTAGTAGATAAACGTCAAGCTTTGAAAGATGCTCTACGTAAGGGCAAAGGACATCTTTTAACAAAAAAGTGTACTGAAGGGTTCGTAGAAAAGGCGCCAGACGATGTGATCGAAAAGGTATATTCCGAATATGTTCAACGTGAAATTCATGAAAAGGGTGAAAAAACTGATAAAGCACTCTCCTCGCATGCGATTAGTATGTACACCAATGTTGTAGCTAATGTTCTTCAACTTGATAGTGCTGAAGATTTAAAGCGAGATATTGAGGAAGACCCCATTATCAAGGATGGCTGATTTGGGAATACTCGTCTACTCCGCCTTTGGTAAGTTTCTAGCTCCACTTTTAGTTTTGGCATACACTGTTAATCATACTAAACTGTCCAAAAAAAAAAATGAAGATAAAGAGGAGGGAGAGGAAAATGGGGAATAATCTATCGAAATTAATTGTAGGATTACGCGAAAAATATGAATCTATATATAGTGGGGAGACGGAATCTAGTGCTCGTATACCAAGCTTTGACACCTGGCTGAGCTATGGTCTTGATGTGGCTCGAAAAATCGTACTCACTCCACCTGTAGGTAGGTTCCCAGCCCATGTTTGTGAGTTGAAATTAGGTGAACAGTATTCTAAGTGGTATTTGGAGAATGCTGCGCGCCCCTTGAAAGTTGTCTCCGCGCGTTGTTAAATTTTATAGAGGTACATCTTCTATAAAATAAATGAGCGAAGAACAAAAACAAGTTATTACAAAGAAAAATGAAGGTCGTGTTGCTGCCGGAAAAAAACATGCAGAATGGAACCGCAATAACAAGGAGGACTTACACAAGAACAAGGATCAAGTAGAGAGTAGTACTTCAACAAGTACATCAGCAAGTACAGCAGCAAGTTATACCGCCGTTTTAGGAGCAACAACAGTAACAGTTATTGTGATAATAGGCGTTGGTATTTGGTACAAATTTTTTAATCAACAAAACCAGCAGCAGCAACCTGGAAAATTATCAGGGCAGCCGCCCCTTATGAAAAAAAAGTTCAATCTCAAAAAATAGAGATTTTTAAAATGCGCTGAACCCTATATAATAAATGACAAACGTGACACCGTACGAGAAAGAAATAATTGATATGTTATACGAGACCCTTGTCGACATAGGGTTTACACTGGGGTATGCATTAAGATTATGCATTAAGGCAGGTAAGAAATTTTTAGGAATAGGCCAACCGTCAGCCAAGATGGATATGAATGATGTGTTAAAAATAACTGGATACTTTGCAGCAGGTCGCGCTAGTCGGGAAATGGCCGTCAAAAAAGGATGGATTCCAACCAGTATTGTTCCAAAAAAATAAATAGAATATGTCCAGCGAAATTTGTGTTTATCTTGCAGATAGACACAAAAAACAACATGGGAGAGACTGGAAAATGTATGCGCTGTAATAGCTCTTTATCTTATTCAGGGTGAACCCTCGTAATGGACAGTTGACAAAATGTTGCATCAAATGTTTTTGGATTCCACCAACCCTTGTTCCGAAAAAAATAAAGGATATAGATATTGAATAAATAAACATGGCAACTATTGGAGTTCTTGTAGCTGGTGCCGCAATTAATGCATTAGCATTTTCCGGTAGTAATTTCTTATTCAGTAAGCTCTCGGGACATGCAGAAGAAGAGCGAAAGAGGCATGATCAGGCTATTGAACAACTACAATCCGCGCAAGCACAGTGGGTGCGCGACAGACAAGCAAAAATCGATTGGTATAACCATCAAAGAGAGCTGAAGAGGCAAGCGGGGGAGGATTTGAAAGAGCTTGATGAGGGAATGAGGCAATATTATATTGCAACGATCGATAAAGCCCCAAAATTGTCTGATTTCTACACATCCTCTGAAGAGCAAAAGAATGGTGATCTTACGTTACGTCATTAGCCCTTTTGACGTTTGCGGTGTATAAATATGTGTAATAAAAAAATAGACATTTTAACATGTAATAAACATGTCAAAAAAGACAGCTCCAAAACATATCGCTACAGAAGAAGATGCAGAATACAACATTGTTAGGCTCGATAGGGCTCCCAAACTTTCAGATTTTTACGAGCCATCCCAACACCAAATGAATTGTGAACTTGCCTTCATTGTGACGTCCCTGGCTTTTTTATGGCTTGCTGCGTATAAATATTTGTAATATAGAAAAAAAATACACATTTTAACATGTAATAAACATGTCAAAAAGTAAAGAAGTCAAAAGCAAAGCAACATATCGTAACAGAAGAAGATGCAGAAAAATTAAGCAGTATTTACTATCAGCCTGAACATCTTTGGATTGGTAGAAAAGCAATTAAACTACTATCCGAGGAGAGTAAATTACCACGTAAAAGAGTCGTACATTGGTTGTCTCGCCAGCTCCTATGGCTACGACATGTCCGAGGACCGAAGAAGATTGATTATCCCCATTTTAACATTACTAAACCGAATGTAATACATCAGTTTGATTTGCTCTACATGCCCCATGATAAGCTATATAAAAACACATACAAGTACATCCTGACAGGCATCGATGTAGCTTCACGTTAAGAGGAAGCGAGACCTCTACGTACGAAAAAAGCCAGTGAGGTTGCAGATATGATCAAGGATATTTACAAGGCCGGTCCTCTATGCTATCCCGAAACCTTCCAGGGCGATGATGGCTCAGAATTTAAATCAGATGTGACAAAACTTTTGGAATACAGCATTTGTCGAATCCTATAACAAAGTGCTTGCGGAAAGACTATTCAAGCCCCAGGATGCGCAAGAGTTGGCCACTGAGGACCCAAGTAGCATATGGGTAAAAAACCTGTACATTACGGTGAAGAATTTAAATAACACCAAGACTGCAATAATTGGAATGAAACCGTCAAAAGCAATTGGAAGACGTATCAAAAGTTGGAAGACGTACCACTTGTGAAAGGTGAAGAGTTCCCTGATGAAAAACCTTTGCGTGAAGATGGTTTGTACCTCTATCTTCTTCAACCTGGGGAAGAACATGGTGATCAGAAAAGACGTGCAACCGATGCTTTTTGGAGCAAAAGGATGTATAGACTGGATCGTATTGTAGCAGACCCTAATAGTCGTGTGTTGTATTATTTGAAAAATGGACCTGGCCGTAGTTTTGTTGCAGAGGAATTAATGGTGATTCCCGAAGATGTAGCAATACCTCCGGACTATGTAAAAGAATGGCTTGAAATGAGGTTTCGAGTGCTCATCGAACAGAGTCTCGATGGCTCCAGTAGGTACGGCGTTGAACAGGGTAAGTTGAGAAGACATTTTTATCTTATTAATTTTTGAAACCGAATTTTTTTTGTTTGGACGAATCTATACAAAATGTAACGTAGCGTTTAGCGTTTTCTAATGTGCGGCTTGCCGCACCCTATGGTATATCATTCGGATCCTCCGCGATGCATATGAAACGTATATTGGGATCAACAAGACCGGTTGATGGATCATGGTACTGACATAGCGTCATCACATATGTGCCGTCTTGTGATTCTTTTGGAAAATAAACGACAACTTTGTCCTCGACTGAATCAAAAGTCACGTCGTATCGCATTACGTACGGTGTGTGATGAAAAACTTTTCCCTGCCGTGGCTTCAAATGATATAAAAAAACTCAACGCTGGCTATTGATGATCCGCTATCCGGATCTATCAATATTTTTAATATAGCAATTTTGGCTATTTTCAACCCAATTCCCAACATAGGGGAAGATAAGTGGATATACATTTTTACTAGTTGTTGCCTAACAAAAAAATTGATATTTGTCATGGATCCAAAATAACTGGGCGGTACGATTATTTTTTCCTGCATTCGGGTTCGTATCCGATCAAACATATTGTTATATTTTTTAAATAAATGTACCGCCATTTTGTGGACCAAATCGATCCATAAAACCACCATTCACTCGAGAATTTTATAGCTTCTAGGGTGTTCAAGTCTTACATACAAGCACGCATGTTTTGATTTTGCCAGTTGAGTCTTGATATCCTCCCAGTCACTATCATTGATAATATTTGTTTCGTCATTAATAAGCTTCATATCTGAACGTTCGTGCGGATACCAGAGGAACAACTGCTTTTTTTGCCTTTGAAGATTTTTTGGTAAAGCTGTGTAAGACTGTGTTAATAACCAGAGACAATGCTTTCGATGCCTTCCCGAGATCGCTAGCTGAAGCAAAGGTTGGCTTTTTTTATCGAGAGATTCGTCTGCTATCACATCATCGATAATAAACAGAGAATTTTCGCCAGCTAGCAGCGATGATAGTTTTTCAATCGATTCAAAAAGTTTATCCTCTGGATTAATCAGAAACACGTAATCATCTTGCCAAAGCGAGGATCTCTCGAGGTAAGTGGTGTTCCATCGTATAGTAGGGCATAGAATAATAATGTTGTGGAAATGTTTCTTGTACTATGTTTCAAGGAGATCAAGGACACAGCGTGTTTTTCCACAAGACGTTGGTCCTGAAAATATCGCAGTATGTGGATCTAAAACAATGTCTATTTGAGTCGTCATTTATTTGAAAGCGATCTACGACTTTAATACTCTACACTCTACATCCAGAATATTCATCTGGGCATCGCTCAGTAGATAGACGTAGCAGCGGATATCCCTTGTTCCATCCGCCTTCTTAGTCATATGTAAAGTTATACCATCCGAAAATCTCTGTAAAGGTCTTCCACTACCATGTAGACTATGATCAGGAGATGAACGAAAATCAACAAACAATGCGTATCTCTCAGTCATGAATTGACCTATTGTCACCGTGGAGTCATGGTTAGCAAAAAGGTTCACAATTTGTTCATATTGATCTTTTCTAAGCATTGCGTGGGAATATAACTCATTAGGCTCGCCCTCGACAGTGATTGATATCTTTTCAATTTTTGGGTTGTAGAAAACTTCGTTCACCCCAGAGTACGCCTTAACCTTTGATGGGTTCACAAAGATCAATAAGACTCCTTTCAAACTTTTTGCAGGGGTGTCAATTTGAAGATTATAACTGGTATCCTCCTTCTTCATGGTGATCACTTTACTTCGAAGTACTCTTTCGAAAGGCAGTGCTAGGCGACTGTACCGGGATACCATAGCACTTGCAAGGTCCTCATTATTAACCTTGTCGAATTCCGGTGCAATGTTGCTGATCTTATGTGCAGCATCCGCAGGCTTTGCTGCAGTAGATCCCGAGGCCGCTGTACCTCCATCCTTTAAGACGTCCGCATACGATGCAAAATGGAGAACAAACTGCAATCTATCATGTAACCCAGGCTGGTAGAAGGGTAGGTCTCTATTCATCTCAAACATCTTCCCCAGGGGTATACAGAAACTATTACCGTAGGCTGCAGCGATCGCCTTCTCCTCAAGTGTGCCCGCATGATCGCTAGCTTTCACCTGCAAGGCACGGATCGTACCATCATTTGGATTGATCGCCTGTAAGATTAAATTATTTTCAAGGTCGAATTTTGACAACCATAGATCGCGATAGACAGCGAAAACCCTGTAGTCGTTGATACTTTGAATTTCATTACCATTTAGTGTAATTTTCAGATTCTGTACCAGACTCTTGCCGACATTGCTGACTATGGTGCGTTTTGTATTTGTGCCGGTCAATTCAAGATCAAATAATAACCGAAGGCTCCCTGGGAAAATGACATCATTCTGTCCCATGTTTGGGATATCAACATATAGGTCCTCATTCTGATTGATCGTAGATGGCACGTGGCTCACCTTTACACGCTGGTTTTTTCCTTTCATTGCAAAGAGCGTTTTCATCTCTGTGTAGGGATCAAGTGTTTTTCCAAATATATTAATCAAGGTTTATTATTAGTTGTTTTCGTTAAATAAAATGGATAATCCAACATATGAAGGAGACGATTTTACACCTCAGGAAAATATTCCAGATGATCCTGATGATGTAACTTTTAGTAAAACCGAGGACCTTGCCCAGCCGCCTGGCACCCGCTCGACGCGACCACCTGAAGAAATAGAGATGAAGGAGTACAACACAATAAGGCAGCTGGAAGAGATTAAAAAATCAAAGGTTGATTCATTTTATGACCATCTTGTTGATGGGAAGTTAGGGCCACTGGATGCGAGGCATTACGATGATTTTGAACTGAAAGGAGATAGCCTTATCTTTACGCTAAGAAAGAGGGGGAAAAAGCTGCTTAAAACCCCTGAGACATATAACTGACATGGTGTATAGAGACGACGGTGAGTTTCGTACAGTCCGTGTAATAAAGACGAACCTAAAGGTAGACATCGTAAAGGGCCTAGGTTTCACGGATTATACTACTACACCTAACAAAGGCAGCAAGGCCATGAGTCAGGGACTCATGGCTCGTGAATCCAAGGCTCAGAAATCCCTGAACAATATTGATGACGTTATGACTGACGAAAATATAGACGATATAGAAAGGGAGGAGCTCTCACAGGATGTTCAGATTGTTCAGGATGAAATTAGGGGGCTAATAAAGACTTTCGATGAAGCCTTTTCACCACGTGAAAGAAAAGGGCTTAATCTACAACTCAAAACCCAGAAAGGGGCCTTGAACCACTTGGTTAGTAAACTTGTTCTTATAGATAGAGAAAAAACAGGAACAGATAAAGAGCCTTGAGGGTAAGAAGGAGAAGGAGGAGAAGGAGGAGGAGGAATTTCCTGAAGGAGATGAGGAGCAGATAAGGATTTGGAATAATGATATTACAGAGGCCAAAAGAGCGCTTGAAAAGCTACATGATCAAAAAGAAGCAACACAAGCGGCGTACGCCGACTTATCATCCAAAATTCACAGCCAACTCAATTCAATTAAAGACACGTTGATGAAAATAGCTGGAGATGACACTTCTCTGATTGAAAAATTAAAGATTTTATTCAAGGAACAAGGGATCACTATAGCAAGCATTGTTTCAGCCGTAGGCTTGTTAATAAGCACCATTGTGCTGGCAGTTACGGGAGGTGGAGCGGCCGCTGCAGCAGCGGCAGGAAGTGGTGGGGGTAGTAACAATTTTGTACAAAAACAACTGGAAAAACTTGGAATTTTTTTAAAATATTTGGGAGGGAAAGCTGGTGCAGCACTACCCGGAATCATAGGGACGGTAGTATCCTTCTTTTTTCGAGTGGTAGCAAAAGTTGTTGAATTTATGGCTAAGCATTTGTACATGGCGATTGCAGATGCCGCCGCGATTGTTGTAGCATACATCGGTAGGAGCAAAGGTAATAGATCGTAAATAAAGTTAGAGTCTAATTTGTTGATCAAACACATTAGACTTTCCTAGTTTTTGAGCCATATGTAAAGTAAAATAACACCTATTCCTGTTGAAATCAACGCAGTCTTGTTATCTGCATGTTGTTCCACCTCTATTACCCTGTGCTTCTCGTGTTTAGGGGGCATTGCTGGCATATCTTCTGATGTAGTGTGACTCACCTGTGGTGCCCGATGTTTCATCGAGGTCCCAACAGACTTCGTCTTAACCTGCTTCGCACTAGCGTTAATCTTTGGATTTATACCAATCGAGAAATACTCCTTACTGATCAAAATTTCATTCGTGAACTTCATGATATTTCCAATGTGAAGGTTCATATCACTTGGTATTATATACACACCATGGGCAACGCTAAAATCAACCTTGGATCTCGCATACTTCAACACATGCTGAAATTGACCAATTTCTTTACCTATATCGCTATCCTTAATTATCAGATCCTCAAATGTTGTTAGGTACAACCGTTGGGCATCGATCGCACTGCCTTGGTTCCCAATTATCCCAGATCTCGCGCTCGCCTGGCTTTCAAGAATTAAATAGGCATAAAATCTCACACTTTGCGATAAGCGTTCCATACCAATGCGAGTGAGACCTTGACTTTTTTCAATAATCCAAGAGTCTTCATCGAAATAACTTGGTCCTGAGCCAGGATAGTCCTTGCGATGAAGTTGCCAACTACTGAAAATGGTTTCGTTCCTCCAATTCTGTTCGGCACCAGGTACTCCAAACTCATTAGCTATTTGCTGGAGATTTTGTTGATTGAATGGGTTGTTTAAACGTCGAAATCTTGCCGAACCAGGTACTGAAATTTCCAGTTGAGATAAAATTTTACGTATTTGAAAATAAGCGTGGAAGCGATACACTGCACGAACCATAGGCAACTAAGCGTTTAGATGTTGCATGGATATACCGCAGGCTGACGTTGCACAATAAGCAGCACAATTAAGTTGAGTAGACCAGAGGCTGAAAGGGTGGCTGTTCCACTCCTTCAATAGTGAGCTCGTACCAGAATGAAATTCATAATCAACAAAAATGTCTGGAAAAATTTTTACAGTGAAAGAGGACACTTTATCATCAATAACGAGGTTCTGCACCGTAAGGTCATTTCCTTTAAGACGTTCCAGATATCTCCCATGATTTGGTGCATACTTTGCTTTGGGGTTATACGAGTAAATATTCATCGTTTCTTATAATAAATATGAAGCAGCTCTTTATTACCGATATTGTTAACCCGACTATTTTTCATGATTACCTAGGGCAGTGCACGAGGATCGCCTTAAAATCGATCAGTATTCGAGGTACGTGGTTGAATCTATTTAGTAATAATGATTTAACAATTAGAAAAGTGGGACCTGATCAGAAGGTTGCCCGGATCGAGATCATGAACGGTTTATATAAAATCGAAGACCTGGCAGCTATTATTAATAACCAAGCTGAAGGAAAGGCTAGGATATTTGTGTTGAAAAATGGATACTGCCGACTCCGTGTGTTAGATGGTTTTACAGTCGTCATTAACAGACCACTGCAAGAGCTCATGGGTTTACCTGATCCAGCCGGTGGGAAGTATTATATGAAGGGCGACTATGATGGATATTATAAGACTGACATATATCATGAACTACGCCTTATATGCCCCCAGCTAGATGAGGATGATTGCTTGCTTGATGGTAAAAAATGAAAGATTTTAGCGATGCTGCCCACCAAAGAATTGAATGCTTGGGGTGATATGCTTACATGGAGTTTCGATACACCAATCTATCTTCCATTGAAAGGTTCAACGGTTCGACTCGAATTCATGCTGACCGACGAATATCACCTTGAAAGAAATGTAGCTTTTGGAAGAATCCTTATGCAAATTCTAATAGAATAAATAAAGAAGATGGATACTATGAAATTATATCCCACATTATCAAGTGCGCCCTACGAGCAGAAGTGAACTATAGCGACAACCTTACCAAGCGATGCAAGCGTTGTGCAACTGCAGCTACAATCAGTGATACTTCAGTAGTTACCGCAATCACTGCTCTTGAACTTGCTTCAGTCGTAACCCTTACTACAGGAGTTGGAATTCCAGTGAGTATTGCTTTGGCTTCAGCTGGAATTATCCTTGGACTATCTTCAGCTGTCGTGCATAAAGTGCAAAAAATCTTTGATTCGAAAGCCAAGAAACATGATAAGATCAAGACTCTGGCTGAGGCCCAGTTAGACTCCATCTCGAGCCTCATCTCAAAAGCAGTAGAAGACTCTCGCATCTCGCATGAGGAATATCATTTCATCCTTAAAGAAGTCGAACACTATCGTAATTTGAAAGAGCAGATTCGACTAAAATCAAAACGTGTTGTAGAGACCATCACTACCGGGCAAAGTAAAGCCATTTTAGCCGAAGGTAGGAAACAAGGAAAACACGATTTTTTACAGCAAATTGCCCGCACTTCCGATACCCCATCTGTCAATGTTACATAACCTATGAAGATCCACCGAAGTATTCATAAAATGCATTTCCATTCAACGCGGAACAAGTTCCAAATCATTATCTCCCATAGTCAACCTATCCTACCACTTCACCAGTATCAGCATCGATAATTATATCACCATCATAGATCACCTTGCGCTGCGCTGCTCTGCTTTCAAGCTTTTTAAGCTTTTGAAGCTCAACTGTGTAACGAAAGCCAGAAGTCTGCACTCGTTACATGGCGGAAAATCAGTCTGAGTTTCAGCAATTACTTGATTTTTACGTAGTTTCTTTGGTTTCTTCGGTACCGGCTTATTCTCCAGCGCTAAGATGAGATCAGCCTTATTCAGCCCTCAATAACCCTTTATACCTTGCTCCTTAGCTTGTTTTTTCAGCTCCTTTAACTGTGTCATTTATAATAACATAGTTAATCAACTATTTTAATAGGCCGTATCGTACCCCTCCTCATCATCGGACTCACTAAGATAATTAGCACCATACCTTTCAACCTCTTTATATTTACACTCTTCTAGGTAGGTCTGTATGTAATAGTTAGACCCTTACTTATAAATACTTCCTATTTTAATGATGCCCGTACATTCGCAGGATTCTTGGGGTATCTTTTTCTTATGAAAATTAGTTCTAATTTTATCTTCCCATTCCTTGAGCTTAGGATTAATATAACGATCTTTTTTCACGCCTATGTTGGTGAAGTAAGCCCCACTTTCCCACTCCAGTCTTTTTAAGATTTCGTCGTATTTACTCAACCACTCAGGATAGTCACCAAGATCAAAAGATATAGTGAATGCGGAAGTCTCGCTGTATTGGGACACACCCTTGGAGTAGATATTTTTAGGGGTTTTTATAAGTAACGGTGATAGGTTGCGGTCTTGGTCATGATATCCAATTGCGAATCGTTCATCTTTACCTTTGTTTGTTGGTATGGAATCACTCACCACTAGGTTTTCAATTTTCACATCTTCGATATTGTACGGTGTGATATTACTGTAAAATTCTTTTGATTTAATAATTTTGTCTCCAAATTTCAGCATGCTCTTTTATTTAGATTAAAAAAATTTATCAATACTTTTTCTTATTTTTGCAAACATTTACAAAGACCACCGTTATATAAAGTGTATTCCTGATAACAACGCTAACATAAAATTCTACCTTTCACCACAAGTTTTCTTCCACATTTGCATCTATCATATTTATCAAGTATACATTCACAATCATCACATTGTTCTTTCATCGTTTTATCTTATGCTTGAAGAGGCATAGGATCCTGCTGTATAGTTTCATTACTCTTCTTTTAAATCGCGAGCCCTAGCCCTTAGTTCTTTAATCTCCTTCTCTTCAAAATCATAAACCTGATCCTTTAGTTTTTCAATCAATTCTTTATCTTTTTCAGTGATGTCCATGAGGGCTATCGCAAATACTGAGATAGAGACCCCGGCGCTGATAAAAAATATTCCCAACATATCTTTAATTATTTTACTCATTTATTATATATATATATTTTTTTTACACAATTTTAACAATACATTTTTTTACTCCCATAATTTTGAAATCTCTTGCTTTTCATCCTCCGCCATACACTAATTCCAATATCGATCTGGATGCCATGTTAATGGAAGTAGTTCATTTTTAATTTTAGTCTTCTGTGTCTTCTTTTGAAGACAGGCATTGATTTGTGGCGCGAGATCATTCAGATGTTCAATTCTTTTCAAAATCTGGGATGTAACGAACCAGTCTGGGACATATCTGAACAAATGGGGGTGTTTATCAACTGCGTTGGTACACAATTCCAAGTTCTTGAAATGATCTGGAACGTACTCGAGCATATAGGATTGTTTTTCAACTGCTTTAGTACACATCCGTTGGTTTTTGAAGATATCTTTAACAAACCAGAGTACATAGGGATCATATTCACCGGCCCTGCTGCACATTTCCTGCCTCTTGAATTGAGCTGGGATATACATGAGCTTATATAGATTCCTTTCAACCATATTGTTACACATTTCCTGGGTCACGAATCGATCTGGGATGTATCTGAGCATATACCACATCCCCTCAACCGCCTCGTTGCACATTTCCTGCGTTATGAAATGTTCCGGAACATACTCGAGCACCAAGGGATTATCCTCAACGGCTCTGATGCACATGTCCTGAGACTTTAGATAATCCGGGACATACTCGATCATATAGGGATCACCTTCAACTGCATTGTTACACATTTCCTTTGTCATGGAATGTTCCGGAACATACGCGAGCGCATAGTGCTCTGACTCAACTGCCTTATGACACATTTCCTTGGATATGAATCGATTTGGAACAAAATAGAGCATCTCGGGGTACTCCTCTACAGCTCTGGTGTACCTATCCTGCTGTAGTCGAGCTGTAAGGGCATTGGTGGTCGATGCTACTGGCGCTGATACAGCGTTATATATTGCGCTGATTGCATTTATAAAAAAACTCATTTTGGCTCTTTATTATATGAAAATTTTTTATCAATATTTTTTTTACACGGACAGTTTTGAATTAGGGGATTTCCCTTATTCAACTTGAGCATGATGACGACAACCGACATAATTTCTGTCGGATATCGTTGAAGTTTTACGCATGCGCGGATTTTTGTCGGATGCCGTCAGATTTTTCAGATTTATTTGCGCATGCGCAGATGAGGTGTAGGGGGAGCTTGAGAGAAGCGAGGGGGTTTACATAAATATACACATGATTTTACTGTAGGAAAACGGGGGTGTCGGGGGAGCTCGAGAGAAGCGGAGGGTTTACACCTGTACACCAAAACTATGTAATGAGACCATCCCATCATCTACTTGGCAAATGCGATTGGTTTTGCATCTTCTGGGTCGCTTCCCTGTGCCAGTATTGCTGAAATACCACTCACAGGGACATCAGTGAATAGAAATGTCTTATGAGTCGGATAAAAAAAACGAAGCAAAGCGTCCTTACTGAGCGAGTTTTTCAGCTCTTCAAATGCACGCTGGCATTGTTTTGACCAGATGAATTCGGCATCTTTTTGGTTAACTGTCGCAAATGCACGGTTTTGGTAGCCAAAGTAGGTATGAATTTCGCATTAGATTGCATCATGCATAGAAAGGATACAACCTCTTTCCTGCTTGCTTCGCGGTCGATCCGCCATTCTCAGGGCATCAACCTTCGTTGGATCTGGACGTATACCATCTTCTGTCACAATCATTCCCCAAAATGGTACCTCTTTCTTGGCAAAGAAGCACTTGTCTGGGTTGAGAGTCATGCTCTATTCTGATAGTCCCGATAGTATGATGGGGATAACTCTGTGGTGGTCTTCTCCTGTTTTGGTCCCGATAATAACGTCGTCGTGGATGACATGTGCCTCGGGGATGTCGGCAAATAGTGGATGCAATGCTCGGTGCAGCTCTCCCGAGTAAAAGTAGGGAGTCACTCAACACAGGATTTTGATTTTAGGCGCAAAATCCTCGCTTTCGAGTATCTGCGCAGCTACCCCTCAAAACCGTGTGACGTCACATATATATCATACCTCAAATGAGTAAAAACGGCTGACCTTGTTCGCTCATGCATACCATCATGCTGAGCTTCGCGATCAACTTGAGTAGAAAGGGAGAAAGTCCCTACTCAAAAGTTCTGTCCACTTCAGAAAAGATCCGAAAGTCCAAAATCTGTATATAATAAAGAGAATGAGCTGGTTCAAGAACGCAATCAGCAAACTGTACAGCGCTGTATCGGCGCCGGTAGCAGCCACTCGCGACGCTCTTGCCGATCGCCTGAAGAACGTGCGAGATACTGTTACTCTTTATTACAACAAGGCAAAGGAACAAATTTCGAGAGAGACGACGCTTCACGATGAGGTCGAGCAAGAAGCACAAGAGAACTACTACGACACGGAGGACATACAAGACGAATATCAAGGGATTGAAGACCTCAAACACATGTTCCCTAGATATAAGAAGCAGGCCACGGATCCAGAAAGGATCGAAGACATTCAGCACATATTCGATGAAGGCATACAGATGCTGGAGAATGGGAATCGTGTCAAAACCTGGAGAATCAGCAAGAGCCTTAACCAACCGCTCACGCGTGCTATCATGGATAAAATCACCCCTCATATAGACATGCGAGTAAATGTTGTTTACAGCTTCAGCTGCAACATCCACAAAGGCGGAGGGGAGTCATCTCCTTACTGGAATTACTGCAAATGGAGAAGCTCCTAAGTGCGTCAGGGATCGCAAGCAACCTGCATCACATGCGCGTGACGACGATTTAGACATTTTTCGGATGCGTTGAGCTCCATAATAAATTAGATCTAAGGAGTATCAGAAAGAAGTCGTAGACTCTCTATGGGAGTCTGCCCGCTTAGTATCGTACACTATACTTTTAGCGCTAGGAGCGAAAAAGATGCTATGAGTTTCCAGACCAGGAGCCAAGATGGATCTGGAAGAATGGTCTGAAGCTTGGCGGTTATATTACGGGCGCGATTTTGTTTGACGACTATGCAATAAAGCAAGGGTGGTACAAGCGTTCCCTGATGCCCCCTAAATAAACATGCCAACTATCGGAGTTCTTGTGGCTGGTGCAGAAAAAATGCACTAGCATTTTCGGAGACCAATTTTCTGTTTAGCAAACTGTCAGGACATGGGGAAGAGGAACTAAAGAGGCACGATGAGGCCACCGAGAAGCTACAAGCTGCCCAAGCACGTGGGTGCGCGATAGACAAAGCAAAAATCGACTGGTACAATCATCAAAGAGAGCTGAAAAAGCAAGCCGGGGAGGATGTAAAGGAGTTTGATGAGGGAATGCCACAATACTACATTGCGACGATCGACAGGGCTCCCAAGCTTTCAAATTTTTATCTAGCTTCCCAAGAGCAAAAGAACGGTGAACTTACGTTCACTGTGGGGTCCTTGGACTTGTTAGGATTCTTAGTGTACAGATATGCATAGGGATAGTGCTAGCGTTACATAATAACACATTGTGTTGTCATCTAATAAAGAGATGGTTGGTTGTGGCATGTTTTGACTTTTTGAGCTGAGTCTTGATATTTCCTCAATCACTATCACTGATCAGGTTGGTTTCTTCGTTGACAAGCTTCATAGCAGAGCGTTCGTGCGGGTACGACAGGAACAGCTGCTTTTTCTACCTTCGAAGGTTATTCGGCAAAGCGGTATACGCTTGTGTTATGCTTTCGATGCCTTCCTGAGATGGCTAGTTCAAACAGAGACTGTTTTTTCTTATCGAGAGATTCGTCCGCTATCATGTCGTCGACAATGAACAGAGTATCCTCGCCAGCTAGCAGTGACGATAGTTTTTTGATCCATTCAAAAAGTTGATTCTTGGGGTTTATCGGAAAAACGAAATCATCTTTCCAAAGCGAGGATCTCTCGAGATAGGTGCTGTTCCATTGTATAGTTGGACAGAGAATAATGATGTTGTGGAAGTGCTTCCTGTACTAAGTTTCGAGGAGATCTAAAACACGTTGTGTCTTTCCATAGCTTGTTGGTCCTGAAAATATCGCAGTATGTGGATCTTTGACGATGTCTAGGGTCATTTATTTGAAAGCGAAGCCCTGCGACTGGAACTTGTTCCCCTGCCGGATTTAATACTCCACACTGTGAAAGCGCCCATCCAGAACATTTAACTGTGCATCGCTCAGCAAATAGACGTAACATCGGATATTCCCCGTTCCGTCTGCCTTCTTTGTCAGATGTAAAGTGATGCCGTCACTCAAGCGTTGCAAAGGTCTCCCACTACCATGAAGTATATGATCAGGAGATGATCGAAAATCGACAAAAAGTGCATATCTCTCGGTCATGAATTGACCTATTGTGACTGTCGAGTCATGGCTAGCGAAGAGGTTGACAATTTGCTCGTAATGATCTTTCCCAAACATAGCGTGTGAATATAGCTCAGTAGGCTCACCCTCGACAGTGATCAAGATTTTCTCAATCTTGTGGGTTGTAGAAGACTTCGTTCACCTCAGAGTACGCTTTGACCTTCAAGGGGTCTACAAAGAGTAGGAGACAACCTTTCAAACTCTTGGCAGGCATGTCGAGCTGTAAGGTGTAGCTGGTATCCTCCTTCTTCATGGTGTACACCTTGCTTCGAAGGACTCTTTCGAAAGGTAATGCTAAGCGACTGTAGCGTGATACAATAGCACTTGCAAGGCCGTCGTGATTCACCTTGTCAAACTTCAATGCAATGTTGCTGATCTTGTACGCAGCATCTGCCGCTTTTGCCGCAGTAGATCCTGAAGCCGCTGTACCTGCATCCTTGATGACAGTACCGTACGATGCAAAGTGTATAACGAACTGCAGCCTGTCGTGTAATCCTGGTTGGTAGAAGGGTAGGTCTCTGGTCAGTTCAAACATTTTACCAAGAGGGATAGAGAAGGTGTTGCCGTAGGCTGAGACGATCGCCTTTTCCTCATCTGTACCCACATGATCGCTAGGTTTCACTTGCAAGGCGCGGATAGTGCCATCATTCGGATTGATACCTTCTAGGATCAAGTTGTTTTCGCGCTCAAATTTAGGCAACCATAAGTCCCTGTAGACAGCCAGCATGTTATAATCGTTTATGCTTTGCACCTTGTTGCCGTTCAGCGTGATTCTCAGGTTCTGCACCAGACCTTTCCCGATATTGCTCACGATAGTACGCTTCGTGTTTGTCCCCGCCAGCTCAAGATCAAACAAGAGTCTAAGACTCACTGAGAAGATGACATCGTTCTGCTCTATGTTTGATACGTCGACATACAAGTCCTCGTTCTGATTGATTGTGCTCGGTACATGGCTCAACTTCACACGCTGCTTCTTCCCCTTCATCGCCAGCATCGTCTTAATCTCCGCATACGGATCGAGTTTCTTTCCAAATATGTTAGTCATAACTGCTTTATTACTAGGTGACTTTGCTTGAAATAAATGCCTATAAATCCCACTTATGGAGACGATTTTACGCCCGAGGAGAGCATTCCAGACGATACAGATGATGGATCTATCAGTAGACCTGAGGACCTTTCTACCCAGCTTGGTACCAGCTCCACGCAAGCGCCAGAAGAGCACCAAATGCAGGAGAGTAGCAAGCTAACCCAGGGAGAAGAGCTCAAAAGGTCGAAGATCGAAGATCTCTATGAACATCTTGGCAAAGAGCTGGGGCTACCAAACGCGAGACAATACGACGAGTTTGAACTACGAGGGAATCAACTCTTTTATGACGACATAGAGATCACGAAAAATAACGGATGTCGGCGAGATAAAGAGAAAGCTAAGAAGCACACGTCTGCGAGCCATGGGGTTCACGGAGTATACTACGCCAAATAAGGGCAGCAAGGCCATGGCTCAGAAACTCCTGAACGATCTAGATCATGTCGAGAATGCGGATGACATAGAGATGATGCCCCTCCTGGAGAAAGTTTTGAATGAGACAGGGAGCCTCCTGTCAGAGACTTCTTTCAACGGGGAGGCCTTTACGGAAAGAGAAAGAAGAGGGCTCAACCTCGAACTTCAAACCTTGAGAGGCAACCTGAAACACTTGAAAAGTAAGATGATATTCTACGATGGTGAGATTGGAAAAGCAGAGGCCAAGGTGAAGAGATTAGAGGCTAAGAAAGCTGCGCCTGGAGTATCCGAAGAGCAACAAACTATTCGGAACGAAGACATTGCAAAGGCTAAGGAAGATCTAGAACGACTCCAAGATCAAAAAGAGGCCGTCCAAGCGGCACACGGTTTACTATCATCCGACACTCAGAGCGAGCTGAAGGCGACTAAGGGCACACTGATGAAGATGGTAGAAGGCGATACATCACTCACTGAAAAGCTCAAGATCCTCTTTAAGGAGCAGGGGATTACTATAGCGAGTATCGTCTCAGCGATCGGGTTACTCATATCGACCATTGTGCTAGCGGTGACAGGAGGAGGGGCAGCTGCAGCAGGAGGTAGCGGTGGCAGTGATAGTAAAGGGTTTGTTCGAAAACATCTTGAGAGACTTGGGAAATTTCTAAAGTACTTAGCAGGGAAAGCAGGTGCAGCTCTTCCGGGTATCATCGGCACAGTAGTATCCTTCTTCTTCTTCAGGGTGGCTGCAAAGGTGGTTGAATTTGTGGCTCAGCATCTATACATAGCACTTGCTGGTGCTGTTGCTATTGTTGTTGTATATGTTGGGAAGAGAGGCAAATGGTCACGATCTCATTCGTGTGTAGAATATCTACACACAACTGTTCCCTACTTTTTGAGCCAGATATAAGCGATGATAAGACCTATTCCTACCGTCACCAGCACAGCCTTGGTATCGTCACGATTTTCTGCTTCTATTGCTAGCGCAGTCTGCGACTCTGTCGCGTGGCTCACCTGTGGCGGGCGACGCTTCGTCGAGATCTCAACAGGCTTCGTCTCAGCCTGTTTCGCGTTAATCTTTGGATTGACACCTATCGAGAAATACTTCTTGCTGATGAGAATCTTGTTCGTGAAATTCACGATGCTTCCAATGTGAAGGTTCATATCGCTTGGTATCATGTACACGCCATGGGCAACGCTAAAATTCACCTTAGACCTCGCGTATTTGAGGACATTCTTGAATTCGCCAATTTCCTGACTCGTGTCTCTATCTTTAACTATTAGCTCCTCAAACCTTGTGAGATATAGCCGTTGGGCATCGATAGCGCTGCCTAGGTTTCCAACTATCCCTGATCTTGCGTTCGCCTGGCTTTCAAGGATCAAGTAGGCATAGAAGCGCACACTTTGCGACAACCGCTCAATACCGATGCAAGTGAGGCCTTGGCTTTTCTCGATAATCCATCTGTTCCACGAGTCCTCATCAAGCCAGCTGGGGCCTGAACTAGGATAGTTCTCACGGTGGCTCTGCCAACTACTGAAGATGCTTTCGTTCCTCCACTCCTGCTCAACACCAGGCACCCCAATCTCGCGAGCCAGTTGCTGGATGTTCTGTTGGTTGAAAGGGTTATTTAGACGTCGAAATCGTTCCGACCAAGGTAGTGAAATGTCAAGTTGGTATAGGATCCTCCGTATTTGGAAATAGACGTGGAAGCGATACACGGCGCGAAGCATGGGCAACTCAGCGCTTAGATGCTCCATGGAAATACCACAAGCGGAGGTAGCGCAGGAAGCGGCAAATTGAGTTGAGTGGACCAGAGGCTAAAAGGGTGGCTATTCCACGCCTTCACTAGTGAGGTAGTACCTGAATGGAATTCATAATTGACAAAGAAGATGTCTGGAAACTCCACCCTGAAGAAGGAACCCTTATCAGCAATAACGATGTCTTGTACCGCAAGGTCGTTGCCCTTAAGACGTTCAAGATACCTCCCGTGGTTTGGCGCATACTTTGCATTCGGGTTGTACGAGTAAATGCTTATTGCTTTGCTCATCTTTCTTCTACAAGAAACATGACACGCAATAGCAAGCAACTGTATATCACAGATATCGACAAGCCTACGATTTTTACGACTACGGCAGTGTACAAGGATCGCTCTAAAGTCGATCAGTATTCGACCTACGTGGCTGAACATTTACAGTAACAACGATTTCACCATTCCGAAGGCGAGACCTGATCAGAGGGTTACACAGATCGAGATCATGAACGGTTTGTACAAGATCGAGGATATAGCGAGTATTATCACCAAGCAGGCTGAGGGGAAGGCTATGGTCTTTGTGCTGAAAAATGGGCTCTGCAGGCTCCGTGTGTCGGATGGCTTTACAGTCATCATTCACAAAGGACTTTAGGATCTCATGGGTTTGCCTGATCCTTCGGGTGGGAAGTACTATACGAAGGGCGACTATGATGGATGGTACAAGACCGACGTTTACCATAGACTACGTCTTGTCTGCCCTCAGCAGGATGAAGACGATTGCTTCCTTGATGGCAAAAAGTCCAAGATTCTCGGCATGCTTCCCACCAGAGAGTTGAATGCTTAGGGTGAGATATGCTTACCTGGAATTTTGACACTCCGATCTACCTTCCTTTGAAAGTCTCGACAGACAGACTCGAGTTCATGCTCACTGACGAGTTCCATCTTGAAAAGAACGTAACCTTTGTAGGGCTGACGATGCACTTCCTTATAGAAAAGACAGGCCACCGCTAGTAATAAAGATGGATAATATGAAGCTATATCCAACCTTGCCGTCAAGTGCGCCTGAGGATGATAGTATGTGTGAGGAAAGTTAGGTCTACAGACTGAAAAAGATTGAAGAGATCGAACAGTATCTTCGCAAGGAGATTAAAGAGCGTGACGGACTCGCGAAAAAGTTCAAGATGCATTGCACCTGGGTTCGTTATTGTGACCATGGACTACTCGGTGTGAGCGTCATTACTACAGGATGCGGGCTTGGTGCATTAGCAACTCTTGGGGCTCCCCTGTGCATTACCATGAGAGGCATCACCATAGCCATGGGAATCGGCCAAGCTGGCCTGAAGAATGCTTCAAAGAGGTTAAGCGTGAAGGCTCAGAAGCATGAAAGTATAAGACTGTTCGCCGAGTCAAAGCTGAATTCCGTCGTAGATCTCATCTCAAAGGCCATAGAGAACGGTGTCGTGAGTGACTATGAGTTCAGTCTAATAATGCAAGAAAAGCAGCGCTATATGGTGCTAAAGGAACAGATGAGGCAAAGAGTGAAGCGCATCATCAATAACATCGATGAGAGAGAGCGTGCTGAGCTAGTCGCAAAAGGGGGACAAGAAGGGAAAGATGAGGTTCTCAAAAAACTACAATCTGTTCAATATGCCTCAATACTTAGACAGGCCCCTAAGGTACGCACCTTAGCGGCAATGCGCATGATATGCAAGCCAGATTTTGTAGATTAGCAATCTGCAAAACTACAGGATGCTAACTGTGTGACTCTACCATATTCCTACAACACAATCCACCACCTCCCCCGTTTCTAGATCAATGATCAAGTCACCATCATGTACAACATGTCGCGATTTCTGATGCAGCTCTTCGGCCAGGATCTCGAGATTTCGCTGGTAGGCTATTCCAACACAAGGCTTGCAGTAAGGACCATCCGTCTGCGTTGACGTATCTTTAAACTTGACTTTTCGGATAGCCTGCTCCAGTTCTTCTCTTGACATCTTGGACCTTCCTTTGATACTTAGACTACTCGCTTGCCTCTTCAGGAGCTTCACGCTTTGCCTGTTCATGTTTGTTTGTATGGCTGGTTTCAACCATATAAACCTTTACGCGCATGTGAAAATAGACATCACTACAGCTCGGTGAAGCTCTCGTCATCATCATCTTCGGACTCACTAAGGTAGCAAGCGCCATACCTTTCAACCTCCTTGTATTTGCACTCTTCCAAGTAGGTCTGTACGTAATAGTTATGACCCTTTCTATAGATGCTCCCCAGTTTGATGATGGCCGTACATTCGCATGGTTGTTTTTCAGGCACCTTTTCTTATGGAAGTTGGTTCTAATCTCACCCTTAGGGTTGATGTAACGATCTTTCTTCACACTTATGTTGGTGAAGCAATGCCCCTCCAAAGCCTCTACCTTGTTCAAGATCTCGTCGTACTTATCCAACCACTCGGGGTAGTCACCAAGATCAAACGACATGGTTAACGCGGAATTCTCGCTGTTTTGAGAGACACCCTGTGAGAAGACCTTTTTAGGGGTCTTTATCAGCAATGGAGATAGGTTGTCTTGGTCAAGATATCCGATCACAAATCTCTCGTCCTTGCCTTTGTTTGCATGGATAGAGTCGCTCAGGACCAGGTTTTTGATATGCACATCTTTGATATTGTACGGTGTTACGTTAGTGTAAAATTCCTTTGACTTGACGGTTTGTCTCCAAATTTCAACATCCTCTTTATTCGATGATTTTCAAGGCCCAACTAGCATCGGGTCATGGACAGACCTAGATCATAACATACGCAACTACCTCCATTATACGTGATATGCTCCTGATAGCAGTAGCAGCACAACATTTTGAAACTAGGTTCCGCGTTGCTGCCTTCCACCACAAGTCTCCGCCCACACTTGCATTTATCATACTCGTCAAGTACGCATTCACAGTCATCGCATTGTTGTTGCATCGCTTTATCTTGTGGTTCTGGGCGAAACATAAGATCCGGTATATTGCCATTACAAAATCCTACACATGTCCTGGGTCTTGAGCCGATATGGGACAAACACGAGCACAAGGGGGATCTCTTTAACAGCTCTGTTGCACATGTCCTTGGTCTTGAGCCGATCTGGAACAAACACGAGCATCCAGGGTATTTTCTCTTTAACAGCATTGTCGCACATCTCCGGGGTCTTGAGATGATCTGGGACAGACATGAGCATCCAGGGCTTCTCTCCATGGCTTTGATGCACATGTACTGGGTCTTGAGATGATCTGGGACAAAATCGAGCACAAGGGGGATCTCTTTAACAGCATTGTCGCACATCTCCTGGGTCTTGAGATGATCTGGGACAAAATTGAGCACAAGGCGGATCTCTTTAACAGCTCTGTTGCACATGTCCTGGGTCTTGAGCCGATCTGGGACAAACACGAGCACAAGGGGGATCTCTTTAACAGCTCTGATGCACATGTCCTGAGTTCTTGAACTGCTCTGGGACAGACACGAGCACAAGGGGCATCTCTTTAACAGCATTGTCGCACATCTCCTGGGTCTTGAGATGATCTGGGGCCTCTTCAACAGCTCCGTTCCACATGTCCTGAGACTTGAATGAAGTCATTTCTCTTTATTATAAGTAGACCCTCAACTAGAAAACAAGCGTTCGTGGCTTGAGTAGGGACTTCCCCCTTTCTACTCAACTTGCGCATGATGCCGTCGGATGTCGTCGGATGACGTCGGGTTTGGGGGAGACCTTTTTGCGCATGCGTGAGTTTTTGCTGATGTAAGCAGTTTTTAGGGAAATACCCTTTTTAGGAGAGGTGGCTCAGGAGTATCTGCGGAGGGGGTCGGGAGCGAGGATGTTGTCGTTAAAAAAAATCCTGTATTGAGTGACCTCCCCCTATCTACTTGCCGATGCAGGCTTTGTTCCCATCACCAGACGTTTGAAGCGCATCAACCTTCCGTTGGCGTGAAACACAGTTAAATATCAGCTTCCGGGTGCAATCGTGAGCTGATGAAACGCTGCTTTAAAATCAAGCTTTGAAAAATATTTGCACCCTGCAAGTTGTGCCTTAACGTCTTAAGGTCTTGGAATAGGCACATTGGTGTCTTTTATAGCCTTATTCGGTTCGAGCATGTCAACGGTGACCCTTATCCCGCCGTCATCTTTTGGATCTAGGACAACGTTAGACACCCACGGTGCTGGGCTACTGTGCTCTTCTATGATGTCGGCTTACTCCATCTTCTTTATCTCCGCATCAAATCTTCCACGGAATTGGAACGGAATAGGGCGAGGGTTACCTCTCACATCTCGTACGGACTCATCAACATGGAGTGTCACCTCGTGGTCTTTAAGGGTCCCTACGCCTTCAAAGACATGCTTGTAGTTGCTAATAATGTCCGCTGTTGTTGGATCACGTTTGGTGCCTGTACGCTTTACTCATCGCCTGTGGAGCTGCATTAAACTCAATAACACCAAGATCTTCAGAAGCGACACCACTCAACAGAAATTCTAATTCTTTCTTCACAATATTGATTCTTAGGTTGGCCACGGCACTCCCCGCATCACGGGACCTTAATAATACCCAGCGCATTTTATGGCTTTCGAGCCATACGGTTTAAGTTCACTTTCGTTTTGCAGATGGAGAGCTGCAACTGCTCCGCGAGTGATAGAGGCATCACACTAACATCAGCCCCTGTAAGCATTCACTTTCCGCTCATTTATCACTAATTCCACCTGGTATCTTGGTTTTCGAGTTGAATCTTTTTCGCAGTTTTTTTGTGTTACGCACCTTGCCTACCTTGCGTGTGGCGATGTGTTTCCTAGCAAGGGTGCGTTTAACCGATGCCGTCAACGATGTTTCGTCGTTGTCCGATGAACTTCCGGTGTCTTCCGATGTCGATTCAATCTGGGAACTCTGCTGGGAGCTGCTGAAATTAGGGTGCTTTGCGCGGTCCTTTCATCCGGTTTGTTTGCGTTTTCCGATGTAACGACAAGCATCGGACCCTTTGAAGTGGCCTTGCTTGCCACACTCGAAACTCTTGGTTGCGAGCAGCACACTTTCTACCTCCGTCACATCGCTTCTGCGAACATTTATAACAAAGAAAATCCTTCTGTCTCGACGAAGGTTCGGATTTCAGGTTGTCATGGGCTTTCTTCTGCGTGAGTACTTTCCCGGCTTTTTATTCTACGAATATCGAAACTCGTGTCCGGTGCTGCAAGTTTTCTCGCTCCTTCTGATGTTACTTCCAAGCGTCTTCCATTGTAATGAGATCTTGGAGTCCCCATTGCTGCTTCAACGCGTTTTTGCGTAATTCGTCGTTTGTGGTGCCGATAATAATCTGGTCCCGAACCAAAACGTATCTTTCACGGTGCAGTCCGGCCACACGTGAATTCACACGAGCTTGCCTCGTGCCTTTACCCGATTGACAAACAAATCAAAAGACTCTTTCTGTGTTTTGAGCTAATTTGTGGAACTCAAAATTTAACAACGTCGTATTTTCGTTGGTTTATAGCGACGTTTCAAACAGTCAACAACCTTCATCGAATTTTATTGTGTCTCTTCTGTCCTGGGCGACCTCCTCCTCTTCCTTCTGTAGGTTGCGTGATGCAAATCGTCCTAGAAACTGTTTTCTCTTATTTTGCTGTATCCACTTCCTTTTGGCGTCTGCATCTAAAGTACTTGGGAGTCCTTAGCTATAGCATCATATTCATATGCAAATGCGTCCACGTAGTCAACAAATGCATCGTATGTGTTACCTTTGTGCAATTCAACTGTGGCATTCCAGACGTACTGCTGCCGGCCATGGTCACTCAAGATAAATCACAAACGTCAGAATAACTCACAGTTTATCCTCGTCGTCAGATAATGTGACCTCGTAGGGGAAGGAAAACACAATTATAAAATAAACAATATCTTTCTGTGCTCATACGAGTTCACTGCCTTTCGCCATCTTGGTTTTTACAAAGTGTCCGTTTTGCCGGTTGCCGATCGGTCATAACACGCAGAATCCTCTTTTTATCCTCTTTTTATGCAAGGTGCTATTCTATAATGAAAGACGTCTTTCGGCATAGTTTTCAAAATAGTCTGATTGCGAAACACGCTTGACCTGGTTTGCCTTACCAAAGTAGTGAATTAAGTCCAGGATGAAGTTGAGGACTTGTAATATTTTTGTATTTGTGTACTTCTCTTATCGAGCTTTTAAAATTTTGTATTTCACCTTTATTCAAGGAAGACATATGTATTTTCCCCTACCTGATTGCATAAATGTTGGTTGGAAAAATAACATAATATAATGACATTTTCCTGCATGTGTTTTCGATTGTGTCTAGGACTAGAAACTGTGAGTTAATTTCTCTTGGCCTTGCGTCAATCAAATCCTTTAAAAAAACACTTTTGAAATGATTTGACCAGATTCAGAAACTGTCAGCACCTTTGTTAGTATGGTTGGAACTTTTTATTTAAAGATTAGTAAAATTGCCTAATTTTTTATTTTTATTTTGTACTCGCTGATGGACTGAGCAACACTATATTTGGCGCCTAAATAACTCTAACATCAGATATTTGTCATGTTCACCTGGCTAAAAGAAAATACGTATAAGGGGAAACTTGGGCAAATTTTTAAATACAATTTGTACTTTCTGTTGTCTTGGCCACCAAAAGTAGTGATATATATTTTTTGTAGTTAGCCTCATTAATTCCAATACATTTACCCTGTCAATTTTTTCCAAGAGGGACAACAAAGACAATTCTAGAGTGTTAACAAGCTTCCATTTGAGCTACAGAAACCTTTTAAATTTCTGTTCAATAAGCAACAACTGTTATGTGGGATCGAACCCATATGAATATGAAGTAAACACTCTACCGACTGAACTACCAATCCCCAAAAGAAGACAACCCTCAAAGTAAACAGAGTTGCATGACTCTATTAATTATATCAAGCATATTGTATCTAATAAACACTTTTTGAGAACTCTGTCCAAACAAATGATATATATTTGTAGTTTAGAAATTTTGCTCTAATTATCGTCCCTCAAAGGCACTGAATTTTAATGTATTTAGAAACTTTACTATATAAAAATGTGTTCTTTTTCTTTTCAGATTGCGTAGAATGAGAGCGAAAGATGTTATCTTTCTATACGAGATAAAAAGAAGAAAACGAAACCTCACACCGCGTTGTTATTGTGTTTCTGTCAAAAATTTGAAGCTGTTTTATAAATCTTGATAAAGTAATAAATTGTTTGTTTTTGTTTATTGTTTACCGTGAGTTTTCGAAATTCATTGAAGCAGATTCCGTGGATTCAAGAAATCGAGTTTTATAACTAGTGCTAGTATTATCTGCGACCCGAGTATTATCTTCCGGTTGAAAGAGCGTACTTTACACAGACAGACAGACAGACAGACAGACAGACAGACAGACAGACAGACAGACAGACAGACAGACAGACAGACAGACAGACAGACAGACAGACAGACAGACAGACAGACAGACAGACAGACAGACAGACAGACAGACAGACAGACAGACAGACAGACAGACAGACAGACAGACAGACAGACAGACAGACAGACAGACAGACAGACAGACAGACAGACAGACAGACAGACAGACAGACAGACAGACAGACAGACAGACAGACAGACAGACAGACAGACAGACAGACAGACAGACAGACAGACAGACAGACAGACAGACAGACAGACAGACAGACAGACAGACAGACAGACAGACAGACAGACAGACAGACAGACAGACAGACAGACAGACAGACAGACAGACAGACAGACAGACAGACAGACAGACAGACAGACAGACAGACAGACAGACAGACAGACAGACAGACAGACAGACAGACAGACAGACAGACAGACAGACAGACAGACAGACAGACAGACAGACAGACAGACAGACAGACAGACAGACAGACAGACAGACAGACAGACAGACAGACAGACAGACAGACAGACAGACAGACAGACAGACAGACAGACAGACAGACAGACAGACAGACAGACAGACAGACAGACAGACAGACAGACAGACAGACAGACAGACAGACAGACAGACAGACAGACAGACAGACAGACAGACAGACAGACAGACAGACAGACAGACAGACAGACAGACAGACAGACAGACAGACAGACAGACAGACAGACAGACAGACAGACAGACAGAGTGGAGAAATCCACTGAGGCAGAAGAATATGTTTTTCAGATTTTTTGCTGATGTCAGCAGTGCAGATACAAAAAAATTGGCTAAAATTAGTTCATTCGTTGCATGTAAATCGTAGGAGTTGAAACGCTGATGATCCGAGTAATGTATAGGATCATTTTTCGACGAACGCGTAGGAAGACATAAAGGTTTAAAAATTTTGCTGACGTCAGCAAAGGACCCGCCGAAACACAAAAAATAAATTTCAGAAATTTGTGTACTCGTTGTCTTCATCGTATAGGTCTCGAAACGCTAATCAAGAAAATGTATAAGATCGCGTTCTTTTGACCATCGGTTACAAAGATATGAATTTATTTTTGTTTCTTTGGCGCGCCTTTATCACGTGTCCTAGTCTTTTTACGGGTGTATCGTTTTACGACTCATCACAAGTCGATAGAATTGACCCTCTCACCCACCCTTAGATTAGAATGATATTTTTATTTTAATTTTTTTATTTTTTTTGGCCGTTGAAGAATTTACAGTTTTCCGTAAAAATAAGATACAAATCTTAAGCTAATATATCGTATAATCTAGAGATATGATTGCATATGCTAAAAAGGTTAGCTAAAGTGGTTAAAAAATGGCAGGAGCGAGAAGAAGGCTATAATAGCCTTATCACCAAGCCCCCAAACCTATATCAAAGGTAAGCATTGAAGATAATGAGGAGTTGTGGTATATGTGTCGTAAGTTGTAACTGCCGTGTGTTCTAAAATAAATATAGATTGTCAGTGGTTAAAAGTTTATGGTTTTAGTTTATGTTTGAATTCGTTAAGTGATGAAATAGTTTTCATGTCGTTATCAAGAAATGTATTCCACACTTTAGGTCCTCTGCTAGTTATAGAGAACTTTGTGATTGTATAATTAATCCTAGGTTGAAAAAAACTGTTAAGTGAAAATCTGGATGGATATTTATGTTGTATCTTCCGAAACATGTTTTTAAATACTCTTGGTAACATATTGTTCTCAAAGCTTAAACATAAAAATAAGAGTTTGATAAATGTTTAGTTGGTATACATTTAGTACATTGAGCTTTTCTAATAACTCTTTGAGTGAGTGTATCTGTCAACACTTAAAATAATTCTGATTGCATGTTTTGTTTATTTTGTAATATTGTCAATTTTGTAGCGTTGGTACTGCCCACACAATATTTGCATAATTTAGATAGCAGTGAATGAAAGAAGAATATATGTTTTTTAAACGATTTTGATCTAGTACAAATTGTGCTTTAAAAAAGGATGCCAATATTCTTTGCGACTTTTCTTCTAAAATACTTATATGTTCTCTCAAGTAAGATTTTCATCAAGAATAACTCCTAAAAATTTATGGATTGTGCTCTTTTATATTTATATTATTAATAGATAAATCAGGAAATTTCAATGGTATATCATCTTTTTTTATTTTACCTGTGAAAAAATGTGTATTTTGTTTAGAAATATTTAGGGACAGTCTGTTTGTCTTAAACCATTCTGCCAGCCTAGAGAGTTCATTATTTTACTGTGCGAATAATGTTTTACATCTTTATGTGCATAAAACAGATTTGTATCATCTGAAAAAATAAATTGAATGTAAAATATTCGAAGCTTTGTTTAAATCATTTACATATATAAGGAATAAAAGTGGTCCTAATATTGAAACTTGTGGAACTCCACAGATGATTGTTTTGTAATTTGTACTTCCACCGTCAAAAGAATTGTATTGTTTTCTATTGGATAAATAACTTTCAAAACCACCGAATGTTTGAGTTGTTGATACCTTAGTTTTTGAGTTTCTCTAGTAGAATTTTGTGATCTACGGTGTCAAATGCTTTGCTTAGATCTATAAAAATTCCTAGCATGTACTTATTTTCGTCAAACGCTTTTGATATTTCATTAACAAGTTTAACTATTGCATGATCAGTAGAATTTCATGCTTGAAAGCCAAATTGATTGTTGTATAAATATTATTAGCAGTTAAAAAAGAGTAAAATCTATTGTACATTATGCGTTCTAGTATTTTTGAGAAACACGGGAGAACTGAGATTGTCTATAATTAGATACATAACTCATTTCGCCTTTTTTTAAATACCGGTAGAACTCTTGCAATTTTAAGTTTTTCAGGAAATATCATTGCAGCAGGGAAAGGTTAAATATATACATTAGTGGAATTTTTTATAGCATTTTTGATTGCTTAACAAACGTTACTGTTGACGTCATCAAACCTGGACTTTTATTTGATTGGAGTGAGTCGATCGCTTTGAATAATTCATTTTCACTTATTAGTTCATTATTTTCCATTTGTGTGTTATTAACAGTGAGAAAAGATTTAAAAATCAAATTGCTAGGTTCAATCTGAGATGCCAGATTTGAGCCCACTTTTACAAAAAAATCATTAAGCTCCTCAGCTATTAGACACTTATTCTCGATTTTATTTCCATCAATATTCAACCTTTTTGGAAGTTTTTCTTTGCTTAATTTTGTTTTACCTATTACTTCATTGATTATACTCCAAGTTTTCTTCGCATCTTTTTATGTTTATTATATCAGTTTACATAGTAAAATTCTTGGAGAGCCTTTTAATAATTTCAAACAAATGATAATCTTTATATTTTTTTTCATTCTGAAGAGTTCTGTTTTTCAAAAACTTTCATACAAGCGCTGTTTCTTTTAGATGATTTTAACAAACCTTTGGTTAACCAAGGGTTTAACAAAGTTTTTAGTTTTAACAAATTTTGTTTGTTCTGGGAAACCTTGATCATATTGTTGTTGAAATGTTTGAAGAAAGATTTCATAAGCTCGATCAGCGTTATTGTTCTCTAAAACAAGCTCTAATCAACACAATACAGCAGGTTATTAAAAAACACGAAATCCATCTTTCCAAAGCGAGGGATCTCTCGACGATAGGTGCTGTTCCATTGTATAGTTGCGACAGAGGAATAACATTAGATGTTGTGGAAGTGCTTCCTGCTACTAAGTTTCGGGAGATCTAAAACACGTTCGTGTCTTTCATAGTTTGTGGGTCCTGAAACTATCGCAGTATGGATCTTTGACGAGTCTAGGGTATTATTTTTGAAAGCGAAGCCCTGCGACTGGACTTGTCCCTTACCGATCTTAATACTCCGACACTGTGGAAACGCGCCCACCGAACATTTAACTGGTGCATCGCTCAGCAAATAGAGCGTAACATCGGATATTCGCCCGTTCCGTCTGCTTCTTGTCCAGACTGTAAAGTGATGCCGATCACTCAAAGCGTGCAAGGTCTTCCCACTACCATGAAGTTATATGATCAGGAGATGATCGAAAATCGACAAAAAAGTGCATATCTCTCGGTCAATGATTCGACCTATTGTGACTGTTCGAGTCATGGCTAGCGAAGATTGTTGACATTTGCTTCGTACATTGATCTTTCCCAAACAAGCGTGTGAAATATAGCTCAGTAGGTCACCCTCGACAGTGATCAAGGATTTTCTCAATCTTGGAGGTTGTAGAAGACTTCGTTTCAAAACCCCTTTCAGAGTTTACGCTTTGACCTTTCAAGGGGTCTACACAGACGTAGTAGACAACCTTTCAAACTCTTGGCAGGCATGTCGACGCTTTGTAAGGTTGTAAGCTGGTATCCTCCTTCTTCATGGTCGTACACCTTGCTTCATTAAGGACTCTTTCGACGAAGGTAATGCTAAGCGACTTGTGCGTGATACAATAGCCACTGCAAGGCCGTTTTCGTGATTCACCTTGTCAAACTTCAATGCAATGATTGACTAGATCTGGTACGACAGCATCTGCCGCTTTTGCCGCAGTAGACTCCTGCAAGCCGCTGTACCTGCAATCCTTGATGGACGATACCGTACGATGCAAAGTGTTATAACGAACTGAGCCTGTTCGTGTAATCCTGGTTGTAGAAGGGTAGGTCTCTGGCTTCAGTTCAAAACATTTTACCAAGAGGGAATAGAGAAGTGTTGCCGTAGCTGAGACGAGCGCCTTTTTCCTCATCTGTACCCACAATGGATCGCTAGGTTTCACTCTGCAAGGCGCGGATAAGTGCCATCATTCGGATTGATACCTTCTAGGATCAAGTTGTTTTCGCGCTCAAATTTAGGCAACCATAGTTCCCTGTAGACAGGCCAACATGTTATAATCGTTATGCTTTGCACCTTGTTGCGTTCAGCGGGATTCTTCAGTTCTTCACCAGAACCTTTCCCGATATTGCTCAACGATTACGTACGCTTCGTTGTTTGTCCCCGCCAGCTCAAGATCAAACAGAGAGTCTAAGACTCACTGAGAGATTGACATCGTTCTGCCTCTATTGTTTCGATACGTGCACATACAAGTCCTCGTTCTTGATTGATTGTCTCGTACATGGCTCAACTTCACACGCTTGCTTTCTTCCCTTCATACGCAGCATCGTGCTTAATCTCCGATACGGATCGAGTTTCGTTCCCAAATATGTTAGTCATGAACTGCTTTATTAACTAGAGTGACTTTTTCTGGTGAAATAAATGCCTATAAATCCCACTTATTGGAGACGATTTTACGCCGAGGAGAGCATTCCAGACGATACAACGATGATGGATCTATCATAGACTGAGGACCTTTCATTACCCAGCTTGGTACCAGGCTCACGCAAGCGCCAGAAGAGCACCAAATCGCAGTTAGAGTAGCAAGCTAACCCAGGCGAGAAGAGCTCAAAGGATCGAAGATCGAAGATCTCTGATGACATCTTGCAAAGAGCTTGGGGCTACCAAACGCGAGACAATTACGACAGGGGGGGGTTGTGGGGGGGGGGGGCTCCGGGGGGGGGGGGCGGGGGGGGGGGGGGGGGGGGGGGGGGGGGGGGGGGGGGGGGGGGGGGGGGGTGTTTGAACTACGAGGGAATCAAACTCTTTTATGACGACATCAGAGTCACGAAAAATACGGATGTCGGCGAGATAACAGAGAAAGCTAAGAAGCACACGTCTGCGAACCATGGGGTTCACGAGTATTACTACGCCAAATAAGGCAGCAAGCCATGGCTCAGAAACTCCTGAACGATCTTAGATCATGTCGAGAATGCGGATGACATAGAGATGATTTTGCCCCTCATGGAAAAGTTTTGAATGGACAGGAGGCTCTGTCAGGAGACTCTGTTCACGGGAGGGCCTTTACGAAAGAGAAAGAAGAGGGCTCAACCTCGAACTTCAAACCTTGAGAGGCAACCTGAAACGACTTGAAAAGTAAGATGATATTCTCGATTGGTGAGATTGGAAAGGCAGAGGCAAGTACTAACCACGTTGAAGAGATTAGGGCTAAGAAAGAATGCGCCTGGAGTATCGGAAGGTCAGCAAACAAAACATTCGGAAACGAAAGACTATTTGCAAAGGCTAAGGAAGATCTAGAACGGACTCCAAGATCAAAAAGAGGCCGTCCAAAGCGACACGGATTACCTATCATCCGACACTCAGAGCGAGCTGAAGGCGACTAAAGGGCACACTGATGGAAGATGTAGAAGCGATACATCACTCACTAGAAAAGCTCAAGATCCTCTTTAAGGAGCAGGGGTACATTAGCGAGTATCGTCTCAGCGAATCGGGTTTACTCATATCGACCATTTTGCTAGCGTTGACAGGAGGGGGGCAGCTGCAGCAGGAGGTACGGTGGCAGTGATAGTAAAGGGTTTGTTCGAAAACAATCTTGAGAGACTTGGGAAATTTCTAAAGTACTTAGCAGGGCAAAGCAGGTGCAGCTCTCCGCGGTATCATCGCACAAGTAGTATCCTTCTTTTCTTCTTCAGGGTGCTGCAAAAGTGGTTGAATTGTGCTCATAGACATCTATACATGCACTTGCTGGTGCTGTTGCCTATTGTTGTTTGTATATGTTGGGAAGCAGAGGCCAAATGGTCCGATCTCATTCGTGTGTAGAATATCTACACACAAACTGTCCCTACTTTTTGAGCCAGAATAAGCGATGATAAGACGCTATTCCTACCGTCACCAGCACAGCCTGGTATCGTACGATTTTCTGCTTTATTTGCTAGCCAGTCTGCGACTCTGTCGCTGGCTCACCTTTGTGGCGGGCGACGCTTTTCGTCGAGTCTCAACAGGCTTCGTCTCGAGCTGTTCTCGCGTTAATCTTTGGATTGACACCTATCGAGAAATACTTTCTTGCTGATGAGAATCTTGTTCGTTGAAATTCACGATGCTTCCATGTGAAGGTTCATATCGCTTGGTATCATGTACACGACTATGGGCAACGCTAAAATCACCTTAGACCTCTGCGTATTTTGAGGAATTCTTGAATCGCCAATTTCCTGACCGTGTCTTAATCTTCTAACGTATTAGCCCTCAAACCTTGTGAGATAGCGTTGGGCATCGAGTAGCGCCTGCTAGGTTCCAACTATCCCTGATCTTGCGTCGCCTGGCTTTCAAGGATCAAGTAGGCATAGAAGCGCCACAACTTTGCCGACAACGCTTCAATACCGATGCAAGTGAGGCCTTGGCTTTTCTCGATAATCCATCTGTTCCACGAGTCCTCATGTGGCAAGCCACTGGGCCTGAACTGGATAGGTTTCACGGTGGCTCTATGCCAACACTGAAGATGCTTTTCGTTCCTCCACTCCCTAGCTCAACACCAGGGCACCCATCTCGCGAGCCAGTCTGCTGATGTTGGTTGTTGAAAGGGTTATTTAGACGTCGAAGATCGTTCCGACCAAGGTAGTGAATGTCAAGTTGGTATAAGGATAACCTCCGTATTTGGAAATAGACGTGGAAGCGATACACGGCGCGAAGCACTGGCACTCAGCGCTTGATTCTCCGTGGAAATACCACAAGCGGGGTAGCGCAGGAAGCGGCAAAATTGAGTTGAGTGCGACCCAGAGGCTAAAAGGGTGCTATTCACGCCTTCACTAGTGAGTAGTACCTGAAAGGGAATCATAATTGACAAAGAAGATGTCTGGAAACTTCCACCCTGAAGAAGGAAACCCTTAATCAGCAACTAAACGCATGTCTTTACAGCAAGGGTTCGTTGCCCTTAAGACGTTGCAAGATACCTCCCGTGGTTTTGGGCATACTTTGCATTCGGGCTGTACGAGTTAAATGCTTATTGCTTGCTCATCTTCTTCTTTACAAAACATGACACGCAATAGCAAGAACTGTATAATCACCAGATATCGACAAGCTACGATTTTTATTTAGACTACGGGCAGTGTACAAAGGATCGCTCTAAAGTCGATCCAGTATTCGACTACGTGCTAACATTTACAGGTAACAAACGATTTTCACCATTCCGAAGGCGAGACCTGACTCAGAGGGTTACACAGATCGAGATCATGAACGGTTCTGTACAAGATCGAGGATTATAGCGAGTATTATCACCGAGCAGGCTGAGGGAAGGCTATGGTCTTTGTCTGAAAAATGGGCTCTGCAGGCTCCGTGTGTCGGATGGCCCTTTACAGTTCATTCATTCACAAGGACGTTTAGGAATTCTCATGGTTTGCCTTGATCCTTCGGGTGGGATAAGACATATACGAAGGCTACTATTGATGATGGTACAAGACGACGTTTTACCATAGACTAGTCTTGTCTGCCCTCAGCACGGATGAAGACGGATTGCTCCTTGATGGCAAAAAGTCAAGATTCTCGGCATGCTTCCACCAGAGAGGTGAATGCTTAGGCGTGAGATATGCTTACTGGAATTTTGACACTCCTATCTACCTTCTTGAAAGTCGTCGACAGACAGATCGTAGTTTTCGACACGGATTCTTCACTGACGATAGTTCACATCTGTGTAAAAGAAATCGCGGTATAACATTGTTTCGGGCTGAATCTGATTGCACCTTTCGGCTAATATGCAGAAAAGTGACATCGCCCACCCAAGCTAGTAACTAAGTATGGACTAATATGAAAGCTATATCAACCTTGTGCCGTCCAAGCTGCGGACCTCGAGATGATGTACCCTGTGTTGGGAAGTTAGGTCTACAGACTGAAAAGACTTGAAGAGATCACAGTATCTTCGCAAGGAGATGTTAAGAGCGTGACGGACTCGACGAAAAAAAGTCAAGATGCATTGCACCTGGGTTCGTTATTGTGACCATGGACTTCACTCGGTGTGAGCGTCTTACTACAGGAGCGGCTTGGTTGCATTTACAACTCTTGGGGCCCCCTGTGGCATTTACCATGAGAGGCATCACCATAGCGCATGGGAATCGGCCAAGCTGCCTGAAGGGGAATGCTTCAAAGAGGTTAAGCGTGAAGGCGTCAGAAGCGATGAAAGTATAAAGACTGTTCGCCGAGTCAAAGCTGAATTCGGTCGTAGATTCTCATCTCAAACGCCATAGAGAAACGGTCTTGTCGTGAGTGACTATGAGTTCAGTCTAAATAATGCAAGAAAAGCCAGCGCTATATGTGCTAAAGAACAGCATGAGGCAAAGAGTGAAGCGCATCATCAATAACATCGAATGAGAGAGAGCGTGCTGAGCTAGTCGCAAAAGTGGACAAGAAGGGAAAGATGAGGTTCTCAAAAAAACTACAATCGTTCCAATATGGCCTCAAATACTTAGAACAGGCCCTAAGGTACGCACCTTAGCGGCAAATGCGCATGATATGCAAGCCAGGATTTTGTAGATTAGCAATCTGCAAAACTACAGGTGCTAACTGTGTGACTCTACCATGATTTCTACTAAACAATCCACCACCTCCCCGTTTCTAGTATCTAATGTTTATCACCCGTCACCATCATGTACAACATGATCGCGATTTCTGATTGGCAGCTTCTTCGGCCAGGATCTCGAGATTTCGCTGGTAGGCTATTCCAACACAAGGCTTGCAGTTTAGTAAGGACCATTCCGTCTCGTTGACGTATCTTTAAACTTGGACTTCGGATAGCCTGCTCCAGTTCTTCTTCTTGACATCTTGGACCTATCTTGCATACTTTAGACTACTCGCTTGCCCTCTTCAGGAGCTTCACGCTTTGCCTGTTCAGGTTTGTTTCGTTTGGCTTGGTCGTTCAATCCAAATTAAACCTTTACGCAGCCATTTGAAAATAGAGCATCATACAGCTCGGTTGAAGCTCTCGTCATCATTCAATCTTCGACTCACTAAGGTAGCAAGCTATCCCATAACCTTTCAACCTTCCTTGATATTTAGCACTCTTCCAAGATAGGTCTGTACGTTAATAGTTTGACCCTTTCTATAGATGCTCCCCAGGTTTGATAGATGAGCACGTACATTGTCGCAATGGTTGTTTTTCCAGGCACCTTTGTCTTTTATGGAAAGTTGTCTAAATCCACCCTATAGGGTTGAAAAATTTGTTAAGATTCTTTCTTCACACTCTATGTGGTGACAGCAATGGCCCCTCCAAAGCCTCATACCTTGTCAAGATCTCGTTTTTCCGTACTTATCCAACCACGTCGGGGTACTCACCAAGATCAAACGACATGGGTTAACGCGAATTCTCGCATTGTTTGAGAGAACCCTGTGAGAAGCCTTTATGTTATGGGTTTCTTTTATTTCAGCAATGGACGATAGGTTTGTCATTGGGTCATAGTATATCCGATCACCAAATCTTCTCCTTGCCTTTTGTGCATGGATAGAGTCGCTCAGACCGGTTTTTGAATATGAACATCTTTATATTTTTACGTGTTACGTTTAGTGTAAAATCTCCTTTGACTTGACGGTTTTGTCTCCCAAATTTCAACATTCCTCTTTATTCGATGTTATCAAGCCCAACTAGCACTGGTTCATGGACAGACCGTTAGATTCATAACATTACGCAACGTACCTCCATTGATACGTATGATGCTCCTTGATAGCCAGTAGGCAGCACAAACATTTTGAAACATAGGTTCCGCGTTGCTGCCTTCCACCACGAGTCTCCTGCCCACAATCTGCATTTATCATTACTCGTCAAGTGACGCAGTTCAGCAGTCATCGCATTGTTGGTGCATCGCTTTCATCTTGTGTTTCTGGCCCGAAGCATAAGATCGGCTATATTGCCATAAAAGAATCCTACACCATGTCCTGGTTCTTTGAGCCGCATATGGGACAAAAACACGAGCACAAGGGGGATCTCTTTAACAGCTCTGATTGCACATATGTCCCTTTTTGTCATTAGTTCCGATCTGGAACAAACACGGCTTTCAGTTTGATATTTTACTCTAATAAAAACAGCATTTGTCGCACATCTCCGATCGGTCTTGATTGATGATCTGGGGTACAGACATGAGCATCCCAGGGCTTCTCGTCCATGCTTTGATGCACATGTACTGGTCTATGAGATGATCTGGGACAAAAGGGGCAGAAGCTTACAAGGGGGATCTCTTTAACAGCGATATGTCGCACATCTCCTGGTCTTAGATGATCTGGGACAAAATTGAGCACAAGGGCGAGTCTTTCTTTTACAGCTTGTTAGCACCTTTATGTCCTGGGTCTTGAGACCGATCTGGGACAAAACACGAGCAAAGCGGGATTCTTTAACAGCTTTGATGCCACATGTCACTGAGTCCTTGAATCTTTGCTCATGGGACAGACCGACGTAGCACCAAGGGCATCTTCTTTTAATTACAGCATTGGTAGTCTGCACAAATCTTCTGGCGTCTTTTAGATGCATCTGAGGCTCTTCAATCCAGCTCAACGTTCCACATGTTCTGCAGACTTGAATGAAGTCATTTCTCTTTCATTATACATCAGCCCTAACTAGAAAACAAGAGTTCGTGGTTAATGAGGGTAGGGACTTCGCCCTTTCTAACTCAACTTGCGGCAGGTGATTGCCTCGGCATTCGTCGCAGATCGTATCGGGTTTTTTGAGGAGACCTTTTGCGCATGCGTGAGTTTTTGCTGATGTAAGCATTTTTTTAGGGAAATTACCCTTTTAGGAGAGGTGGTCAGGAGATTGCGGGGGGGTCGGAGCGAGGATGTTGTCGTTTAAAAAAAATCCATGTATTGAGTGACTCCCCCTATCTACTTGCGATGCAGGCTTTGTTCCCATCACCAGACGTTTGAAGCGCATCAACCTTTCGTTGGCGTGAAAACACAGTTAAATATCAGCTTCGGGTGCAATTCGTGAGCTGATGAAACTCTGCTTTAAAAATCAAGCTTTTGAAAATATTTGCACCTGCAAGTTGTGCCTTAACGTGGGCTTAAGGTCTTGGGAATAGACACAATATTGGTTGTCTTTTATAGCCTGTTTACTTCGGTAGTCGAGCATCGTCAACGGTGACCCTTATCCCGCCGTCATCTTTTGGATCGAGGGACAACGCTTTAGACACCCACGTGCTGGGCTACTGTGCTCTTCTATTGATGTCGGCTACTCCATTCTTCTTTATCTTCCGCATCAAATCTTCCACGAAATTGGAAACGAGAATAGGGCGAGGCTTCCTCTTCTATCATCTCGCTCCGCACTCAAGTTCAACATGGAGTGTCACCTCGTGGTCTTTAAAGGGTCCCTACGCCTTAAAGACATGCTTTAGTTGCTAGATAATGTTTTATTTTTTTTTTTTTCCGTTTTTTTGGGTTTTGGGTTTGGGAAATTCACCGTTTTGGTGCCTGTACGCTTTTACTCATCGCCTGTGGGCTCATTAAACTCAATAACACCAAGATCTTCAGAAGCGACACCACTCAACAGAAATTTCTAATTGCTTTCTTCACAATATCGTGATTCTTAGGTTGCCACGGCACTCCCCGCATCACGGACCTTAATAATCACCAGGCGATTTTATGCTTTCGAGCATAACGGTTTTAAGTTTCACTATTCGTTTTGCAGATGGAGAGCTGCAACTGCCTCCGCAGAGTGAAAGCAGTCACACTAAACATCAGCCCTGTAAGCATTCACTTTCCGCTCATTTACACTAATTTCAGCCTGGTATCTTGGTTTTCGAGTTGAATCTTTTCGCAGTTTTTATGGGTGTACGCACCTTGCCTACCTTTGCGTGTGCGATGTGTTTACCTAGCAAGGAGCTGCGTAACCGATGCCGTCCAACCGATGTTTCGTCTGTTTCCGATGAACTTGCGGTCGTCTTCCGATGTCGATTCAATTTGAAACTTGCTGGGAGCTTTCTGAAATTCAGGGTGCTATTGCGCGGTCCTTCATTCCGTGTGTTTTGCGTTTTGCGATGTAAGGACAAGCAATCGGACCCTGTTAAGATAGCCTTGCTTGCCACACTCGAATCTCGTGGTTGCGAGCAGCAGCACTTTTCTACCTCACGTCACATCGCATTCTGGCGAACATTTTATAACAAAGCAACTATCCTTCTGTCATCGACGAAGTGTGGTCGCGATTTTCAGGTTGTTCATGGGTCTTTCTTCCTATGCGTGCAGCAGTACTTTCGGCTTTTTTATTCTCGAATATCGAAACTCGTGGTCCGGTGCGTGCAAGTTTTTCTCCGCTCCCCTTTACTGATGTTACTCCAAGCGTCTTCCATTGTAATTGAGATCTTGGAGTCCCCATTGCTGCTTCAACGCGTTTTGCGATATTATTTCGTCCCGTTTGTGGTGCCGATAATAAATTGGAATCCCGTAAACCCAAAACGATATCTTTCACGGATGCAGCTCCGGCGCGACAACGTGATTCACACGAAGCATTGCCTCGTGCTAGTTGTAACCCGTATTGTACTAATATTCATTCAAAAGACTCTTCTGTGTTTTGAGCTAATTTGTGGACTCAAATTTGATACAACGTACGTATTTTTCATGGTTTATAGCCGACGTTTCAATAACAGTTTCAACCCAACTATATCGGATTTTGATTGTGGTCTCTTCTTCGCCTGGGCGACCTCCTCCTCTCCTTCTGATAGGTTTCGTGATGCAAATCGTCCTAGAAGCTGTCTTTCTCTCTATTTTGCTGTATCCACTTCCTTATTGGCGTTTCTGCATCTAGCAGTTTATCTTTTGGGAAGTCCTTAGCTTAGTAGCATCATATTCATATGGCAAATGCGTCCACGTTTAGTCAACAAATGCATCGTATGTGTTATTCTTTTGTGCAATTCAACTGTGGCATCCCAGACGTACTGCTGCCGGCCATGGTCACTCAGAGATAAGATCACAAACGTCAGAATAACGTCACAGTTTATCCTCGTCGTCACGATAATGTGACCTCGTAGGGGAAGGAAAACACACATTATAAATAAACAATAATCTTCTCTGTGCTCATAACGAGTTCATGCCTTTCGCCATCTTGGTTTTTACAAAGTTGTCCGTTTGCCGTGTTGCCGTTATCGGTCATAACACGCAGAATCGCTCTTTTTATCCTCTTTTATGCAAGTGCTATTCTATAATGAAAAGACGTCTTTCGGCATAGCATTAGTTTTCAAAATAGTGTCTGATTGCGTAACACGCTTGACCTGTTTGCGCTTACCAAACTAGTCGAATTAAGTCCAGGATTGAAGTTTGAGGACTTGTATAATATTTTTTGTATTTGTGTACTCTCCTTATACGAGCTTTTAAAATTTTAGTATTTCACCTTTATTCAATGGAAGACATATGTATTTTCCCCTACCCATGATGCAGTAATGTTGAGTTTGGGAAAAATAACATAATATATGAACATTTTGCCTGCAATTGTGTTTTCGATTGTGTCTAGACTAGAAACTTGTTGAAGTTAATTTCTCCTTGGCCTTGCGGTCAATCAAATCCTTTAAAAAAACAACTGTTTTTAGAAATGATTTGACAGATTCAGAAACTGTCAGCACCTTTGTTAGTAGTGGTTGGACCTTAAATTTTTTTAAAGATTAGTAAAAATTTCCTAACTTTTTTATTTATTATTTGTACTCGCTGATGGACTGGAGCACACTATATTTTGGCGCCTAAATAACTCCTAACATCAGATATTTGTCATGTTGCACCTGGCTAAAAGGAAAATTAGTATAAGGGGAAAACTTGGGCAATTTCTTAAAACGATTTAGTACTTTCTGTTGTCTTGGCCCACCAAAAGTAGTGATATATTATTTTTTGTAGTTAGCTCATTAATTCCAATACATTGACCCTGTCAAAATTTTTTCCAAGAGGGACAACAAAAGACCATTCTAGAGTGTACAAGCTTCCGATTTGAGCTTACAGAAACCTTCTTAAATTTCTGTTCAATAAGCAACAACTGTTTGTGGGATCGAACCATGATGAATATGAAGTAACCTTCTACGACGCTGTGAACTACAATCCCCAAAAGAAGACAAACACCCTCAAAGTTAAACAGAGTTCGCATATTGACTCTATTAATGTATCATCAAGCATTGATATCTAATAACACTTTCTTGAGAACTCTGTTCCCAAACAAATGATACTATAGTGTGATAGTTTAAAATTTTGCTCTAATTATCGTCCATCACAACGGCAACTGAATTTTAAATGTATTTAAAAACTTTTACTATATAAAAATGTGTTCTTTTTCTTTTCAGATTGCGATAGAAGAGAGCGAAAGATGTTATCTTTCTATACGTAGATATAAAAGCAAGGAAAACGAAACCTCCACACCGCTGTTGTTATTTGTGTTTCTGTCAAAAAATGGAAGCTGTTGGTTTATTCAATCTTTTGATAAAGTAATAACATTGTTTGATTTTTGTATTATTGTTTTACCGTGAGTTTTCGGAATTCATTGAAGCAGATTCCGTGGATTCAAGAAATCGAGTGTTTATAACTAGTTGTAGTTTATCTGCGACCCGATTATTTCTTCCGGTTTGAAAGAGCGTAACTTTACACAGACAAACAGACAGACAGACAACAGACAGACAGACAGACAGACAGACAGACAAGACAGGACAGGACAGACAGACAAGACAGACAGGACAGGACAGACAGACAGGAACAGACACAGACAGACAGACAGACAGACAGACAGACAGACAGACAGACAGAACAGACAGACAGACAGACAGACAGACAGACAACAGCAGACAGACAGAACAGACAGACAGACAGACAGACAGACAGACAGACAGACAGACAAGGACAGACAGACAGGAAGACAGGACAGACAGACAGGACAGAAGAAGACAGACAGACAGACCAGACAGACAGAACAGACAGACAGGACAGACATACAGACACGACGACAGACAAGACAGGACAGACAGACAGACAGACAGACAGACAGACCAGACAGACAAGAAGACAGACAGACAGACAAGACAGACAGGACAGACAGACAGACAGACAGACGACAGACAGACAGACAGACAGACAGACAGACAGACAGACAGACAGACAGACAGACAGACAGACAGGACAGACAGACAGACAGACAGACAGACAGACAGACAGACAGACAGACAGACAGACAGACAGACAGACAGACAGACAGACAGACAGACAGACAGACAGACAGACAGACAGACAGACAGACAGACAGACAGACAGACAGACAGACAGACAGACAGACAGAAGACAGACAGACGACAGACAGGACGACAGACAGACAGACCAGACAGACAGAAGACAGAAGAACAGACAGACAGACAGACGACAGACAGACAGACAGACAGAACAGACAGGACAGACAGACAGGACAGACCAGACAGACAGTACAGGACAGACAGTGACAGACAGAGTGGAGAAATCCACTGTTTAGGCAACAGAAGGGAAAATTTATTTTTTTTTTTTTTGTGTTTATATGCAGATTTTATTTGCATGAATGTCAAGCAGTGCAGAACAAAAAAATTGGCTAAAAAATTAGATCATTCGTTGATGAAGTTAAATCGTAGGAGTGGAACGCTGATATCCCGTATGTAATTTGTAATAGGAATCATTTTTTCGACGAAAACGCGTAGGAAAGAACATATTAAGGTTTTAAAATTTTTGCTGACGTCAGCAAAGGACCGCACGAAACACAAAAAATAAATTTCAGAAATTTGTTGTTACTCGTTGTCTTCATCGATATAGTTCTCGAAACGCTAATTCCAAGAAAAATTGTATAGATCGCGTTCTGTGGGTGACCATCGGTACCAAAGATATGAATTTTTTTTGTCTCTTTGCGCGTGGGTCGCTTCCCTGTGCCAGTATTGCTGAAATACCACTCACAGGGACATCAGTGAATAGAAATGTCTTATGAGTCGGATAAAAAAAACGAAGCAAAGCGTCCTTACTGAGCGAGTTTTTCAGCTCTTCAAATGCACGCTGGCATTGTTTTGACCAGATGAATTCGGCATCTTTTTGGTTAACTGTCGCAAATGCACGGTTTTGGTAGCCAAAGTAGGTATGAATTTCGCATTAGATTGCATCATGCATAGAAAGGATACAACCTCTTTCCTGCTTGCTTCGCGGTCGATCCGCCATTCTCAGGGCATCAACCTTCGTTGGATCTGGACGTATACCATCTTCTGTCACAATCATTCCCCAAAATGGTACCTCTTTCTTGGCAAAGAAGCACTTGTCTGGGTTGAGAGTCATGCTCTATTCTGATAGTCCCGATAGTATGATGGGGATAACTCTGTGGTGGTCTTCTCCTGTTTTGGTCCCGATAATAACGTCGTCGTGGATGACATGTGCCTCGGGGATGTCGGCAAATAGTGGATGCAATGCTCGGTGCAGCTCTCCCGAGTAAAAGTAGGGAGTCACTCAACACAGGATTTTGATTTTAGGCGCAAAATCCTCGCTTTCGAGTATCTGCGCAGCTACCCCTCAAAACCGTGTGACGTCACATATATATCATACCTCAAATGAGTAAAAACGGCTGACCTTGTTCGCTCATGCATACCATCATGCTGAGCTTCGCGATCAACTTGAGTAGAAAGGGAGAAAGTCCCTACTCAAAAGTTCTGTCCACTTCAGAAAAGATCCGAAAGTCCAAAATCTGTATATAATAAAGAGAATGAGCTGGTTCAAGAACGCAATCAGCAAACTGTACAGCGCTGTATCGGCGCCGGTAGCAGCCACTCGCGACGCTCTTGCCGATCGCCTGAAGAACGTGCGAGATACTGTTACTCTTTATTACAACAAGGCAAAGGAACAAATTTCGAGAGAGACGACGCTTCACGATGAGGTCGAGCAAGAAGCACAAGAGAACTACTACGACACGGAGGACATACAAGACGAATATCAAGGGATTGAAGACCTCAAACACATGTTCCCTAGATATAAGAAGCAGGCCACGGATCCAGAAAGGATCGAAGACATTCAGCACATATTCGATGAAGGCATACAGATGCTGGAGAATGGGAATCGTGTCAAAACCTGGAGAATCAGCAAGAGCCTTAACCAACCGCTCACGCGTGCTATCATGGATAAAATCACCCCTCATATAGACATGCGAGTAAATGTTGTTTACAGCTTCAGCTGCAACATCCACAAAGGCGGAGGGGAGTCATCTCCTTACTGGAATTACTGCAAATGGAGAAGCTCCTAAGTGCGTCAGGGATCGCAAGCAACCTGCATCACATGCGCGTGACGACGATTTAGACATTTTTCGGATGCGTTGAGCTCCATAATAAATTAGATCTAAGGAGTATCAGAAAGAAGTCGTAGACTCTCTATGGGAGTCTGCCCGCTTAGTATCGTACACTATACTTTTAGCGCTAGGAGCGAAAAAGATGCTATGAGTTTCCAGACCAGGAGCCAAGATGGATCTGGAAGAATGGTCTGAAGCTTGGCGGTTATATTACGGGCGCGATTTTGTTTGACGACTATGCAATAAAGCAAGGGTGGTACAAGCGTTCCCTGATGCCCCCTAAATAAACATGCCAACTATCGGAGTTCTTGTGGCTGGTGCAGAAAAAATGCACTAGCATTTTCGGAGACCAATTTTCTGTTTAGCAAACTGTCAGGACATGGGGAAGAGGAACTAAAGAGGCACGATGAGGCCACCGAGAAGCTACAAGCTGCCCAAGCACGTGGGTGCGCGATAGACAAAGCAAAAATCGACTGGTACAATCATCAAAGAGAGCTGAAAAAGCAAGCCGGGGAGGATGTAAAGGAGTTTGATGAGGGAATGCCACAATACTACATTGCGACGATCGACAGGGCTCCCAAGCTTTCAAATTTTTATCTAGCTTCCCAAGAGCAAAAGAACGGTGAACTTACGTTCACTGTGGGGTCCTTGGACTTGTTAGGATTCTTAGTGTACAGATATGCATAGGGATAGTGCTAGCGTTACATAATAACACATTGTGTTGTCATCTAATAAAGAGATGGTTGGTTGTGGCATGTTTTGACTTTTTGAGCTGAGTCTTGATATTTCCTCAATCACTATCACTGATCAGGTTGGTTTCTTCGTTGACAAGCTTCATAGCAGAGCGTTCGTGCGGGTACGACAGGAACAGCTGCTTTTTCTACCTTCGAAGGTTATTCGGCAAAGCGGTATACGCTTGTGTTATGCTTTCGATGCCTTCCTGAGATGGCTAGTTCAAACAGAGACTGTTTTTTCTTATCGAGAGATTCGTCCGCTATCATGTCGTCGACAATGAACAGAGTATCCTCGCCAGCTAGCAGTGACGATAGTTTTTTGATCCATTCAAAAAGTTGATTCTTGGGGTTTATCGGAAAAACGAAATCATCTTTCCAAAGCGAGGATCTCTCGAGATAGGTGCTGTTCCATTGTATAGTTGGACAGAGAATAATGATGTTGTGGAAGTGCTTCCTGTACTAAGTTTCGAGGAGATCTAAAACACGTTGTGTCTTTCCATAGCTTGTTGGTCCTGAAAATATCGCAGTATGTGGATCTTTGACGATGTCTAGGGTCATTTATTTGAAAGCGAAGCCCTGCGACTGGAACTTGTTCCCCTGCCGGATTTAATACTCCACACTGTGAAAGCGCCCATCCAGAACATTTAACTGTGCATCGCTCAGCAAATAGACGTAACATCGGATATTCCCCGTTCCGTCTGCCTTCTTTGTCAGATGTAAAGTGATGCCGTCACTCAAGCGTTGCAAAGGTCTCCCACTACCATGAAGTATATGATCAGGAGATGATCGAAAATCGACAAAAAGTGCATATCTCTCGGTCATGAATTGACCTATTGTGACTGTCGAGTCATGGCTAGCGAAGAGGTTGACAATTTGCTCGTAATGATCTTTCCCAAACATAGCGTGTGAATATAGCTCAGTAGGCTCACCCTCGACAGTGATCAAGATTTTCTCAATCTTGTGGTTGTAGAAGACTTCGTTCACCTCAGAGTACGCTTTGACCTTCAAGGGGTCTACAAAGAGTAGGAGACAACCTTTCAAACTCTTGGCAGGCATGTCGAGCTGTAAGGTGTAGCTGGTATCCTCCTTCTTCATGGTGTACACCTTGCTTCGAAGGACTCTTTCGAAAGGTAATGCTAAGCGACTGTAGCGTGATACAATAGCACTTGCAAGGCCGTCGTGATTCACCTTGTCAAACTTCAATGCAATGTTGCTGATCTTGTACGCAGCATCTGCCGCTTTTGCCGCAGTAGATCCTGAAGCCGCTGTACCTGCATCCTTGATGACAGTACCGTACGATGCAAAGTGTATAACGAACTGCAGCCTGTCGTGTAATCCTGGTTGGTAGAAGGGTAGGTCTCTGGTCAGTTCAAACATTTTACCAAGAGGGATAGAGAAGGTGTTGCCGTAGGCTGAGACGATCGCCTTTTCCTCATCTGTACCCACATGATCGCTAGGTTTCACTTGCAAGGCGCGGATAGTGCCATCATTCGGATTGATACCTTCTAGGATCAAGTTGTTTTCGCGCTCAAATTTAGGCAACCATAAGTCCCTGTAGACAGCCAGCATGTTATAATCGTTTATGCTTTGCACCTTGTTGCCGTTCAGCGTGATTCTCAGGTTCTGCACCAGACCTTTCCCGATATTGCTCACGATAGTACGCTTCGTGTTTGTCCCCGCCAGCTCAAGATCAAACAAGAGTCTAAGACTCACTGAGAAGATGACATCGTTCTGCTCTATGTTTGATACGTCGACATACAAGTCCTCGTTCTGATTGATTGTGCTCGGTACATGGCTCAACTTCACACGCTGCTTCTTCCCCTTCATCGCCAGCATCGTCTTAATCTCCGCATACGGATCGAGTTTCTTTCCAAATATGTTAGTCATAACTGCTTTATTACTAGGTGACTTTGCTTGAAATAAATGCCTATAAATCCCACTTATGGAGACGATTTTACGCCCGAGGAGAGCATTCCAGACGATACAGATGATGGATCTATCAGTAGACCTGAGGACCTTTCTACCCAGCTTGGTACCAGCTCCACGCAAGCGCCAGAAGAGCACCAAATGCAGGAGAGTAGCAAGCTAACCCAGGGAGAAGAGCTCAAAAGGTCGAAGATCGAAGATCTCTATGAACATCTTGGCAAAGAGCTGGGGCTACCAAACGCGAGACAATACGACGAGTTTGAACTACGAGGGAATCAACTCTTTTATGACGACATAGAGATCACGAAAAATAACGGATGTCGGCGAGATAAAGAGAAAGCTAAGAAGCACACGTCTGCGAGCCATGGGGTTCACGGAGTATACTACGCCAAATAAGGGCAGCAAGGCCATGGCTCAGAAACTCCTGAACGATCTAGATCATGTCGAGAATGCGGATGACATAGAGATGATGCCCCTCCTGGAGAAAGTTTTGAATGAGACAGGGAGCCTCCTGTCAGAGACTTCTTTCAACGGGGAGGCCTTTACGGAAAGAGAAAGAAGAGGGCTCAACCTCGAACTTCAAACCTTGAGAGGCAACCTGAAACACTTGAAAAGTAAGATGATATTCTACGATGGTGAGATTGGAAAAGCAGAGGCCAAGGTGAAGAGATTAGAGGCTAAGAAAGCTGCGCCTGGAGTATCCGAAGAGCAACAAACTATTCGGAACGAAGACATTGCAAAGGCTAAGGAAGATCTAGAACGACTCCAAGATCAAAAAGAGGCCGTCCAAGCGGCACACGGTTTACTATCATCCGACACTCAGAGCGAGCTGAAGGCGACTAAGGGCACACTGATGAAGATGGTAGAAGGCGATACATCACTCACTGAAAAGCTCAAGATCCTCTTTAAGGAGCAGGGGATTACTATAGCGAGTATCGTCTCAGCGATCGGGTTACTCATATCGACCATTGTGCTAGCGGTGACAGGAGGAGGGGCAGCTGCAGCAGGAGGTAGCGGTGGCAGTGATAGTAAAGGGTTTGTTCGAAAACATCTTGAGAGACTTGGGAAATTTCTAAAGTACTTAGCAGGGAAAGCAGGTGCAGCTCTTCCGGGTATCATCGGCACAGTAGTATCCTTCTTCTTCTTCAGGGTGGCTGCAAAGGTGGTTGAATTTGTGGCTCAGCATCTATACATAGCACTTGCTGGTGCTGTTGCTATTGTTGTTGTATATGTTGGGAAGAGAGGCAAATGGTCACGATCTCATTCGTGTGTAGAATATCTACACACAACTGTTCCCTACTTTTTGAGCCAGATATAAGCGATGATAAGACCTATTCCTACCGTCACCAGCACAGCCTTGGTATCGTCACGATTTTCTGCTTCTATTGCTAGCGCAGTCTGCGACTCTGTCGCGTGGCTCACCTGTGGCGGGCGACGCTTCGTCGAGATCTCAACAGGCTTCGTCTCAGCCTGTTTCGCGTTAATCTTTGGATTGACACCTATCGAGAAATACTTCTTGCTGATGAGAATCTTGTTCGTGAAATTCACGATGCTTCCAATGTGAAGGTTCATATCGCTTGGTATCATGTACACGCCATGGGCAACGCTAAAATTCACCTTAGACCTCGCGTATTTGAGGACATTCTTGAATTCGCCAATTTCCTGACTCGTGTCTCTATCTTTAACTATTAGCTCCTCAAACCTTGTGAGATATAGCCGTTGGGCATCGATAGCGCTGCCTAGGTTTCCAACTATCCCTGATCTTGCGTTCGCCTGGCTTTCAAGGATCAAGTAGGCATAGAAGCGCACACTTTGCGACAACCGCTCAATACCGATGCAAGTGAGGCCTTGGCTTTTCTCGATAATCCATCTGTTCCACGAGTCCTCATCAAGCCAGCTGGGGCCTGAACTAGGATAGTTCTCACGGTGGCTCTGCCAACTACTGAAGATGCTTTCGTTCCTCCACTCCTGCTCAACACCAGGCACCCCAATCTCGCGAGCCAGTTGCTGGATGTTCTGTTGGTTGAAAGGGTTATTTAGACGTCGAAATCGTTCCGACCAAGGTAGTGAAATGTCAAGTTGGTATAGGATCCTCCGTATTTGGAAATAGACGTGGAAGCGATACACGGCGCGAAGCATGGGCAACTCAGCGCTTAGATGCTCCATGGAAATACCACAAGCGGAGGTAGCGCAGGAAGCGGCAAAATTGAGTTGAGTGGACCAGAGGCTAAAAGGGTGGCTATTCCACGCCTTCACTAGTGAGGTAGTACCTGAATGGAATTCATAATTGACAAAGAAGATGTCTGGAAACTCCACCCTGAAGAAGGAACCCTTATCAGCAATAACGATGTCTTGTACCGCAAGGTCGTTGCCCTTAAGACGTTCAAGATACCTCCCGTGGTTTGGCGCATACTTTGCATTCGGGTTGTACGAGTAAATGCTTATTGCTTTGCTCATCTTTCTTCTACAAGAAACATGACACGCAATAGCAAGCAACTGTATATCACAGATATCGACAAGCCTACGATTTTTTACGACTACGGGCAGTGTACAAGGATCGCTCTAAAGTCGATCAGTATTCGACCTACGTGGCTGAACATTTACAGTAACAACGATTTCACCATTCCGAAGGCGAGACCTGATCAGAGGGTTACACAGATCGAGATCATGAACGGTTTGTACAAGATCGAGGATATAGCGAGTATTATCACCAAGCAGGCTGAGGGGAAGGCTATGGTCTTTGTGCTGAAAAATGGGCTCTGCAGGCTCCGTGTGTCGGATGGCTTTACAGTCATCATTCACAAAGGACTTTAGGATCTCATGGGTTTGCCTGATCCTTCGGGTGGGAAGTACTATACGAAGGGCGACTATGATGGATGGTACAAGACCGACGTTTACCATAGACTACGTCTTGTCTGCCCTCAGCAGGATGAAGACGATTGCTTCCTTGATGGCAAAAAGTCCAAGATTCTCGGCATGCTTCCCACCAGAGAGTTGAATGCTTAGGGTGAGATATGCTTACCTGGAATTTTGACACTCCGATCTACCTTCCTTTGAAAGTCTCGACAGACAGACTCGAGTTCATGCTCACTGACGAGTTCCATCTTGAAAAGAACGTAACCTTTGTAGGGCTGACGATGCACTTCCTTATAGAAAAGACAGGCCACCGCTAGTAATAAAGATGGATAATATGAAGCTATATCCAACCTTGCCGTCAAGTGCGCCTGAGGATGATAGTATGTGTGAGGAAAGTTAGGTCTACAGACTGAAAAAGATTGAAGAGATCGAACAGTATCTTCGCAAGGAGATTAAAGAGCGTGACGGACTCGCGAAAAAGTTCAAGATGCATTGCACCTGGGTTCGTTATTGTGACCATGGACTACTCGGTGTGAGCGTCATTACTACAGGATGCGGGCTTGGTGCATTAGCAACTCTTGGGGCTCCCCTGTGCATTACCATGAGAGGCATCACCATAGCCATGGGAATCGGCCAAGCTGGCCTGAAGAATGCTTCAAAGAGGTTAAGCGTGAAGGCTCAGAAGCATGAAAGTATAAGACTGTTCGCCGAGTCAAAGCTGAATTCCGTCGTAGATCTCATCTCAAAGGCCATAGAGAACGGTGTCGTGAGTGACTATGAGTTCAGTCTAATAATGCAAGAAAAGCAGCGCTATATGGTGCTAAAGGAACAGATGAGGCAAAGAGTGAAGCGCATCATCAATAACATCGATGAGAGAGAGCGTGCTGAGCTAGTTCGCAAAAGGGGGACAAGAAGGGAAAGATGAGGTTCTCAAAAAACTACAATCATGTTCAATATGCCTCAAATGACTTAGACAGGCCCCTAAGGTACGCACCTTTAGCGGCAATGCGCATGATATGCAAGCCAGATTTTGTAGATTAGCAATCTGCAAAACTACAGGATGCTAACTGTGTGACTCTACCATATTCCTACAACACAATCCACCACCTCCCCCGTTTCTAGATCAATGATCAAGTCACCATCATGTACAACATGTCGCGATTCTGATGCAGCTCTTCGGCCAGGATCTCGAGATTTCGCTGGTAGGCTATTCCAACACAAGGCTTGCAGTAAGGACCATCCGTCTGCGTTGACGTATCTTTAAACTTGACTTTTCGGATAGCCTGCTCCAGTTCTTCTCTTGACATCTTGGACCTTCCTTTGATACTTAGACTACTCGCTTGCCTCTTCAGGAGCTTCACGCTTTGCCTGTTCATGTTTGTTTGTATGGCTGGTTTCAACCATATAAACCTTTACGCGCATGTGAAAATAGACATCACTACAGCTCGGTGAAGCTCTCGTCATCATCATCTTCGGACTCACTAAGGTAGCAAGCGCCATACCTTTCAACCTCCTTGTATTTGCACTCTTCCAAGTAGGTCTGTACGTAATAGTTATGACCCCTTTCTATAGATGCTCCCCAGTTTGATGATGGCCCGTACATTCGCATGGTTGTTTTTCAGGCACCTTTTTCTTATGGAAGTTGGTTCTAATCTCACCCTTAGGGTTGATGTAACGATCTTTCTTCACACTTATGTTGGTGAAGCAATGCCCCTCCAAAGCCTCTACCTTGTTCAAGATCTTCGTCGTACTTATCCAACCACTCGGGGTAGTCACCAAGATCAAACGACATGGTTAACGCGGAATTCTCGCTGTTTTGAGAGACACCCTGTGAGAAGACCTTTTTAGGGGTCTTTATCAGCAATGGAGATAGGTTGTCTTGGTCAAGATATCCGATCACAAATCTCTCGTCCTTGCCTTTGTTTGCATGGATAGAGTCGCTCAGGGACCAGGTTTTTGATATGCACATCTTGATATTGTACGGTGTTACGTTAGTGTAAAATTCCTTTGACTTGACGGTTTTGTCTCCAAATTTCAACATCCTCTTTATTCGATGATTTTCAAGGCCCAACTAGCATCGGGTCATGGACAGACCTAGATCATAACATACGCAACTACCTCCATTATACGTGATATGCTCCTGATAGCAGTAGCAGCACAACATTTTGAAACTAGGTTCCGCGTTGCTGCCTTCCACCACAAGTCTCCGCCCACACTTGCATTTATTCATACTCGTCAAGTACGCATTCACAGTCATCGCATTGTTGTTGCATCGCTTTATCTTGTGGTTCTGGCGAAACATAAGATCCGGTATATTGCCATTACAAAATCCTACACATGTCCTGGGTCTTGAGCCGATATGGGACAAACACGAGCACAAGGGGGGATCTCTTTAACAGCTCTGTTGCACATGTCCTTGGTCTTGAGCCGATCTGGACAAACCACGAGCATCCAGGGGTATTTTCTCTTTAACAGCATTGTCGCACATCTCCGGGGTCTTGAGATGAATCTGGGACAGACATGAGCATCCAGGCTTCTCTCCATGGCTTTGATGCACATGTACTGGGTCTTGAGATGATCTGGGACAAAATCGAGCACAAGGGGGATCTCTTTAACAGCATTGTCGCACATCTCCTGGGTCTTGAGATGATCTGGGACAAATTGAGCACAAGGCGGATCTCTTTAACAGCTCTGTTGCACATGTCCTGGGTCTTGAGCCGATCTGGGACAAACACGAGCACAAGGGGATCTCTTTAACAGCTCTGATGCACATGTCCTGAGTCTTGAACTGCTCTGGGACAGACACGAGCACAAGGGGCATCTCTTTAACAGCATTGTCGCACATCTCCTGGGTCTTGAGATGATCTGGGGCCTCTTCAACAGCTCCGTTCACATGTCCTGAGACTTGAATGAAGTCATTTCTCTTTATTATAAGTAGACCCTCAACTAGAAACAAGCGTTCGTGGCTTGAGTAGGGACTTCCCCCTTTCTACTCAACTTGCGCATGATGCCGTCGGATGTCGTCGGATGACGTCGGGTTTGGGGGAGACCTTTTTGCGCATGCGTGAGTTTTTGCTGATGTAAGCAGTTTTTAGGGAAATACCCTTTTTAGGAGAGGTGGCTCAGGAGTATCTGCGGAGGGGGTCGGGAGCGAGGATGTTGTCGTTAAAAAAAATCCTGTATTGAGTGACTCCCCCTATCTACTTGCCGATGCAGGCTTTGTTCCCATCACCAGACGTTTGAAGCGCATCAACCTTCCGTTGGCGTGAAACACAGTTAAATATCAGCTTCCGGGTGCAATCGTGAGCTGATGAAACGCTGCTTTAAAATCAAGCTTTGAAAAATATTTGCACCCTGCAAGTTGTGCCTTAACGTCTTAAGGTCTTGGAATAGGCACATTGGTGTCTTTTATAGCCTTATTCGGTTCGAGCATGTCAACGGTGACCCTTATCCCGCCGTCATCTTTTGGATGCTAGGACAACGTTAGACACCCACGGTGCTGGCTACTGTGCTCTTCTATGATGTCGGCTTACTCCCATCTTCTTTATCTCCGCATCAAATCTTCCACGGAATTGGAACGGAATAGGGCGAGGGTTACCTCTCACATCTCGTACGACTCATCAACATGGAGTGTCACCTCGTGGTCTTTAAGGGTCCCTACGCCTTCAAAGACATGCTTGTAGTTGCTAATAATGTCCGCTGTTGTTGGATCACGTTTGGTGCCTGTACGCTTTACTCATCGCCTGTGGAGCTGCATTAAACTCAATAACACCAAGATCTTCAGAAGCGACACCACTCAACAGAAATTCTAATTCTTTCTTCACAATATTGATTCTTAGGTTGGCCACGGCACTCCCCGCATCACGGGACCTTAATAATACCCAGCGGCATTTTATGGCTTTCGAGCCATACGGTTAAGTTTCACTTTCGTTTTGCAGATGGAGAGCTGCAACTGCTCCGCGAGTGATAGAGGCATCACACTAACATCAGCCCCTGTAAGCATTCACTTTCCGCTCATTTATCACTAATTCCACCTGGTATCTTGGTTTTCGAGTTGAATCTTTTCGCAGTTTTTTGTGTTACGCACCTTGCCTACCTTGCGTGTGGGCGATGTGTTTCCTAGCAAGGGTGCGTTTAACCGATGCCGTCAACGATGTTTCGTCGTTGTCCGATGAACTTCCGGTGTCTTCCGATGTCGATTCAATCTGGGAACCTGCTGGGAGCTGCTGAAATTAGGGTGCTTTGCGCGGTCCTTCATCCGGTTTGTTTTGCGTTTTCCGATGTAACGACAAGCATCGGACCCTTTGAAGTGGCCTTGCTTGCCACACTCGAAACTCTTGGTTGCGAGCAGCACACTTTCTACCTCCGTCACATCGCTTCTGCGAACATTTATAACAAAGAAATCCTTCTGTCTCGACGAAGGTTCGGATTTCAGGTTGTCATGGGCTTTCTTCTTGCGTGAGTACTTTCCCGGCTTTTTTATTCTACGAATATCGAAACTCGTGTCCGGTGCTGCAAGTTTTCTCGCTCCTTCTGATGTTACTTCCAAGCGTCTTCCATTGTAATGAGATCTTGGAGTCCCCATTGCTGCTTCAACGCGTTTTTGCGTAATTCGTCGTTTGTGGTGCCGATAATAATCTGGTCCCGAACCAAAACGTATCTTTCACGGTGGCAGTCCGGCCACACGTGAATTCACACGAGCTTGCCTCGTGCTTAACCCGATTGACAAACAAATCAAAAGACTCTTCTGTGTTTTGAGCTAATTTGTGGAACTCAAATTTAACAACGTCGTATTTTTCGTTGGTTTATAGCGACGATTCAAACAGTCAACAACTTCATCGAATTTTATTGTGTCTCTTCTGTCCTGGGCGACCTCCTCCTCTTCCTTCTGTAGGTTGCGTTGATGCAAATCGTCCTAGAAACTGTTTTCTCTTATTTTGCTGTATCCACTTCCTTTTGGCGTCTGCATCTAAAGTACTTGGGAGTCCTTAGCTATAGCATCATATTCATATGCAAATGCGTCCACGTAGTCAACAAATGCATCGTATGTGTTACCTTTGTGCAATTCAACTGTGGCATTCCAGACGTACTGCTGCCGGCCATGGTCACTCAAGATAAATCACAAACGTCAGAATAACTCACAGTTTATCCTCGTCGTCAGATAATGTGACCTCGTAGGGGAAGGAAAACACAATTATAAAATAAACAATATCTTTCTGTGCTCATACGAGTTCACTGCCTTTCGCCATCTTGTTTTTACAAAAGTGTCCGTTTTGCCGGTTGCCGATCGGTCATAACACGCAGAATCCCTTTTTATCCTCTTTTTATGCAAGGTGCTATTCTATAATGAAAGACGTCTTTCGGCATAGTTTTCAAAATAGTCTGATTGCGAAACACGCTTGACCTGGTTTGCCTTACCAAAGTAGTGAATTAAGTCCCAGGATGAAGTTGAGGACTTGTAATATTTTTGTATTTGTGTACTTCTCTTATCGAGCTTTTAAAATTTTGTATTTCACCTTATTCAAGGAAGACATATGTATTTTCCCCTACCTGATTGCATAAATGTTGGTTGGAAAAATAACATAATATAATGAATTTTCCTGCATGTGTTTTCGATTGTGTCTAGGACTAGAAACTGTGAGTTAATTTCTCTTGGCCTTGCGTCAATCAAATCCTTTAAAAAACACTTTTGAAATGATTTGACCAGATTCAGAAACTGTCAGCACCTTTGTTAGTATGGTTGGAACTTTTTATTTAAAGATTAGTAAAATTGCCTAATTTTTTATTTTTATTTTGTACTCGCTGATGGACTGAGCAACACTATATTTGGCGCTAAATAACTCTAACATCAGATATTTGTCATGTTCACCTGGCTAAAGAAAATACGTATAAGGGGAAACTTGGGCAAATTTTTAAATACAATTTGTACTTTCCAAATGAAAAACAGTGCTTTCAATTCTGTTGTCTTGGCCACCAAAAGTAGTGATATATATTTTTTGTAGTTAGCCTCATTAATTCCAATACATTTACCCTGTCAATTTTTTCCAAGAGGGACAACAAAGACAATTCTAGAGTGTTAACAAGCTTCCATTTGAGCTACAGAAACCTTTTAAATTTCTGTTCAATAAGCAACAACTGTTATGTGGGATCGAACCCATATGAATATGAAGTAAACACTCTACGACTGAACTACCAATCCCCAAAAGAAGACAACCCTCAAAGTAAACAGAGTTGGCATGACTCTATTAATTATATCAAGCATATTGTATCTAATAAACACTTTTTGAGAACTCTGTCCAAACAAATGATATATATTTGTAGTTTAGAAATTTTGCTTCTAATTATCGTCCCTCAAAGGCACTGAATTTTAATGTATTTAGAAACTTTACTATATAAAAATGTGTTCTTTTTCTTTTCAGATTGCGTAGAATGAGAGCGAAAGATGTTATCTTTCTATACGAGATAAAAAGAAGAAAAGCGAAACCTCACACCGCGTTGTTATTGTGTTTCTGTCAAAAATTTGAAGCTGTTTATAAATCTTGATAAAGTAATAAATTGTTTGTTTTTGTTTATTGTTTACCGTGAGTTTTCGAAATTCATTGAAGCAGATTCCGTGGATTCAAGAAATCGAGTTTTATAACTAGTGCTAGTATTATCTGCGACCCGAGTATTATCTTCCGGTTGAAAGAGCGTACTTTACACAGACAGACAGACAGACAGACAGACAGACAGACAGACAGACAGACAGACAGACAGACAGACAGACAGACAGACAGACAGACAGACAGACAGACAGACAGACAGACAGACAGACAGACAGACAGACAGACAGACAGACAGACAGACAGACAGACAGACAGACAGACAGACAGACAGACAGACAGACAGACAGACAGACAGACAGACAGACAGACAGACAGACAGACAGACAGACAGACAGACAGACAGACAGACAGACAGACAGACAGACAGACAGACAGACAGACAGACAGACAGACAGACAGACAGACAGACAGACAGACAGACAGACAGACAGACAGACAGACAGACAGACAGACAGACAGACAGACAGACAGACAGACAGACAGACAGACAGACAGACAGACAGACAGACAGACAGACAGACAGACAGACAGACAGACAGACAGACAGACAGACAGACAGACAGACAGACAGACGACAGACAGACAGACAGACAGACAGACAGACAGACCAGACAAGCAGACAGACAGACAGACAGACAGAGAGACAGAGACAGACAGACCAGACAAGACAGACAGACAGACAGACAGACAGACAGAACAGACAGACAGACGACAGACAGACAGACAGCACAGACAGACAGACAGAACAGACAGAACAGACAGACAGACAGACAGAACAGACAGACAGACAGACAGACAGACAGACAGAACAGACAGACAGACAGACAGACGCAGACAGACAGACAGACAGACAGACAGACAGACAGAACAGACAGACAGCAGACAGACAGCAGCAGACAGACAGACAGACAGACAGACAGAACAGACAGACAGAGTGGCAGAAATCCCACTGAGGCAGAAGAATATGTTTTCAGATTTTTTGCTGATGTAGCAGTGCAGATACAAAAATTGGCTAAAATTAGTTCATTCGTTGCATGTAAATCGTAGGAGTTGAACGCCTGATGATCCGAGTAATGTATAGGATCATTTTTCGACGAACGCGTAGGAAGACATAAAGGTTTAAAAATTTTGCTGACGTCAGCAAAGGACCCGCCGAAACACAAAAAATAAATTTCAGAAATTTGTGTACTCGTTGTCTTCATCGTATAGGTCTCGAAACGCTAATCAAGAAAATGTATAAGATCGCGTTCTTTTGACCATCGGTTACAAAGATATGAATTTATTTTTGTTTCTTTGGCGCGCCTTTATCACGTGTCCTAGTCTTTTTACGGGTGTATCGTTTTACGACTCATCACAAGTCGATAGAATTGACCCTCTCACCCCACCCTTAGATTAGAATGATATTTTTATTTTTAATTTTTTTATTTTTTTTGGCCGTTGAAGAATTTACAGTTTTCCGTAAAAATAAGATACAAATCTTAAGCTAATATATCGTATAATCTAGAGATATGATTGCATATGCTAAAAAGGTTAGCTAAAGTGGTTAAAAAATGGCAGGAGCGAGAAGAAGGCTATAATAGCCTTATCACCAAGCCCCCAAACCTATATCAAAGGTAAGCATTGAAGATAATGAGGAGTTGTGGTATATGTGTCGTAAGTTGTAACTGCCGTGTGTTCTAAAATAAATATAGATTGTCAGTGGTTAAAAGTTTATGGTTTTAGTTTATGTTTGAATTCGTTAAGTGATGAAATAGTTTTCATGTCGTTATCAAGAAATGTATTCCACACTTTAGGTCCTCTGCTAGTTATAGAGAACTTTGTGATTGTATAATTAATCCTAGGTTGAAAAAAACTGTTAAGTGAAAATCTGGATGGATATTTATGTTGTATCTTCCGAAACATGTTTTTAAATACTCTTGGTAACATATTGTTCTCAAGCTTAAACATAAAAATAAGAGTTTGATAAATGTTTAGTTGGTATACATTTAGTACATTGAGCTTTTCTAATAACTCTCTTGAGTGAGTGTATCTGTCAACACTTAAAATAATTCTGATTGCATGTTTTTGTTTATTTTGTAATATTGTCAATTTTGTAGCGTTGGTACTGCCCCACACAATATTTGCATAATTTAGATAGCAGTGAATGAAAGAAGAATATATGTTTTTTAAACGATTTTGATCTAGTACAAATTGTGCTTTAAAAAGGATGCCAATATTCTTTGCGACTTTTTCTTCTAAAATACTTATATGTTCTCTCCAAGTAAGATTTTCATCAAGAATAACTCCTAAAATTTTATGGATTGTGCTCTTTTATATTTATATTATTAATAGATAAATCAGGAAATTTCAATGGTATATCATCTTTTTTATTTTACCTGTGAAAAAATGTGTATTTTGTTTTAGAAATATTTAGGGACAGTCTGTTTGTCTTAAACCATTCTGCCAGCCTAGAGAGTTCATTATTTACTGTGCGAAATAATGTTTTACATCTTTATGTGCATAAAACAGATTTGTATCATCTGAAAATAAAATTGAATGTAAAATATTCGAAGCTTTGTTTAAATCATTTACATATATAAGGAATAAAAGTGGTCCTAATATTGAAACTTGTGGAACTCCACAGATGATTGTTTTGTAATTTGTACTTCCACCGTCAAAAGAATTGTATTGTTTTCTATTGGATAAATAACTTTCAAACCACCGAATGTTTGAGTTGTTGATACCTTAGTTTTTGAGTTTCTCTAGTAGAATTTTGTGATCTACGGTGTCAAATGCTTTGCTTAGATCTATAAAAATTCCTAGCATGTACTTATTTTCGTCAAACGCTTTTGATATTTCATTAACAAGTTTAACTATTGCATGATCAGTAGAATTTCATGCTTGAAAGCCAAATTGATTGTTGTATAAAATATTATTAGCAGTTAAAAAAGAGTAAAATCTATTGTACATTATGCGTTCTAGTATTTTTGAGAAACACGGGAGAACTGAGATTGGTCTATAATTAGATACATAACTCATTTCGCCTTTTTTAAATACCGGTAGAACTCTTGCAATTTTAAGTTTTTCAGGAAAATATCATTGCAGCAGGAAAGGTTAAATATATACATTAGTTGGAATTTTTATAGCATTTTTTGATTGCTTAACAACGTTACTGTTGACGTCATCAAAACCTGGACTTTTATTTGATTGGAGTGAGTCGATCGCTTTGAATAATTCATTTTCACTTAGTTCATTATTTTCCATTTGTGTGTTATTAACAGTGAGAAAAGATTTAAAAATCAAATTGCTAGGTTCAATCTGAGATGCCAGATTTGAGCCCACTTTTACAAAAAAATCATTAAGCTCCTCAGCTATTAGACACTTATTCTCGATTTTATTTCCATCAATATTCAACCTTTTTGGAAGTTTTTCTTTGCTTAATTTTGTTTTACCTATTACTTCATTGATTATACTCCAAGTTTTCTTCGCATCTTTTTTATGTTTATTTATCAGTTTACTATAGTAAAATTTCTTGGAGAGCCTTTTAATAATTTCAAACAAATGTTTATAATCTTTATATTTTTTTCATTCTGAAGAGTTCTGTTTTTCAAAAACTTTTCATACAAGCGCTGTTTCTTTTTAGATGATTTTAACAAACCTTTGGTTAACCAAGGGTTTAACAAAGTTTTAGTTTTAACAAATTTTGTTTGTTCTGGGAAACCTTGATCATATTGTTGTTGAAATGTTTGAAGAAAGATTTCATAAGCTCGATCAGCGTTATTGTTCTCTAAAACAAGGCTCTAATCAACACAATACAGCAGGTTATTAAAATGTTTTTAGGACATATATTGAGGAAAGAAATATATACGGTATATTTTGTATTAGATATTGTATGACACTCGCTGTACCTTTCTAGACTGACTCTACTATAAGTGATAAAGAAGTAAAGATAATAATAAAGTTATTTTCGTTTGAGGTACGAATTAGAAAATAAATTGTGGTTTAAATGTTTTTTGATGACGTCACCAACCCGTCCATTCCGAAACGGATTCGGGGACCCAGATTTAGAAAACTTACCCAAATTGGTCCCAGGTGGTCCCTAGTTACCCACGCGGTGAAAAGTGACTGACGTCACCACCTCGTTTCCAAGTTATTTGGCCTCAAAGTTTTAAGTGCATTGTAATGGCTTCATTAATTTAAATTAAGACATTAAACCCTAACGTTACATTAATGTTATTACGTCGCGCCGAACCGTCAGAAAATTTAACATTTGAGACATACATTTTTCGGCTACATCAAAGGAAGATGAACACATCCACTTTGCCTGTTACAGACAGACAGACACACTCTACGTATTATTATAGAGACTAGTCGATAAGGCCCGTGGAGAAAAATCCACTTAGGCAGAAGAATAGGTTGTTTAAGATGTTTTGCTGACGTCAGCAGTGCAGATTCAAAAAAATTAGCGAAATTTGTTTATCCGTTTCCTGTAATGTGCAGAGGTTGAAACGCTGACCAAAATAATGTATAGGATCATAGGTTTTCGACGAACGCATAAGGAGATATAACACCCTCGTCCCCAGGTTTTTTTGTCTTTTTGATATGAGAAAAGACGACGAAAAATACCCTGGTATCGTTGAGTGATTTTTGGCCAATATGTGGCCAGATTATGCGAACGCGTCATACGTTAATTTGTGCGACTAACAATTGCGGAACTTTTGCGGACAGAATTTTATGTTCCCGCAACAGAAAACGTACTAGCATATTGTATTGTCTCACGACTAAAATATACAAGAAAAATTATCTTGCTAACTGCAATAAGTGTCTTTCAAGTTTAAAAAAAGGTGTGCTGTTTTATTAGCAGGTTTCATAATAATTTAATATAGTTTAGCTAGCTAGGTACTTCCTGAATAAATATTTTCTTTGCTGAACTAAGATAATTCATTGTTATATTTCAAATCCAGCTTATTGAAAAAGTTTTTAATTTTGTGGCGTTTTGAATCCTATAAAAATAACAAGGAAGTGAAAAGAAGGACAGACTAATTTCTGGATATATGTAGACAGCTGCAGATATTATAAAAGCTTGCCTTAGACATTCTGTTATGTACAACAGCAGAACCATTAAGGGATATTTTGGAGAATTATTTTTTGCAAGAACTAATTTTTGAAATACTTTTGAATTCTTACGAGAACTAATTTTTTGCAAAGTTAGAAAGTTTTACTCTTGTTTAAAATACCCCTTAATCTGAATGAAAATATGAGTATATGTACTGAAAGGGATATAAGCTAGCTATAAGAAAATTTTCTTAAAGTGGAAAATAGCTGTTAAGTGGGCTATAAAAAATACTTCTTCTTGTTCGAAACCATACTTTTTGCTAAAAATAAAATTGAAATAAAGACTTGAATCTTGCTATGGCAAGTTTTTAGGTTGGTTTGATAAATTCGAGTCAAAAAATATTTCCACTATTACCATAGTTCCTGAGTTTCTGAATTTAGTCGTTTTTAGGGACACCGATAAACGATTTTTGACAGTATATCAATTTTTCGTGTTTTGCAACTCACTTACGCATAAAAATATCGGTATTCCTTTGTTTTCTCTTATTTCTTGAATTGCTTATAAATACTTCCTATTTTAATGATACGTGAACTTGGGACCAATGTCAAGTTCACGTTATTTCATAAAATAAGTGTTTACATTTTTTCCTTTCCAAATTTCAAAAATTCCAAAAATCTCGTTACCGCTTTGACCTAGAATTTTTGGCACCCCTAACTTTCTTCCAACTATTTGACTCAAAAAAACATTGAAGAAGAAAAATTACTTCTAACTAGTCTGTGCACACGGGACCTGTTTTTGTGTCTCATTGAGAGTCTGCACCTTAGTAAAGTTTAAGGTATGGTTGCTCATACGGTATTGGTACATTTAACGGTTAATGAATATATTTTCAACATTCGGCGAAATAAAGCTACTTAAGCAAAGTATATTTGAATTCCATTTCATTTTTAAAGACTCATAATCGCAATTATGTTTCGTTATCAATTATGTTTTCAGGGCTCTTTCTCTTGTTGTCGACCCAATAAAAAGGGAAAAAGCTTCGTTCCAGAGATACACATTTGGTTCAGTTAGACAATGAGACAGTTCAAGGAAGCAGCGAATTAAATTCGACTTTGGATTTGGTAGTCAAAAAAACCTTAGCTTAAGGTAAGTTGGTAGTGACTGGGGATTATTCTTCAGAAGAATTTCAAGCAACACTAGGTTGTCTTTAACTAAAAAAACAGAAGCTGTTTCAACTCGTAGTGAACATACACCATACAGAACTACTATAACAGTTAAAATATCTTTCACTCTGTATCAAACTTCTGGACGGTCTCTGTGCGATCTTTAAAGTTTGATTCAAACGAGCTAACATAAGAGAAAATTTTTTGTTTCATTAAGAATTCTACTCCTCATTTTTGTTATTTTGAATGTTTTGAAATTTTTCAAGCCGTCTTCTTCGTAGTTCATTATCAGGACTCATCTGCAAACCTTCATCGTTGTTCTCTTTGTCGTCAACGTCAATATCACGTTGCATGGTAATATTCTCAACAAAATTACAAGGTGTGGACGACGTCCCCACATCCGCAGCAGTTGGTGATGTTTCTTTTGAGATATTGTCGTTTAAACTCGAAATAGTTGTAGTGGATTTAGTTGTGGTCTCTGGTGATGGTTTCGATTCGTTGTTTGCCGTGTTTGTTGAAGACATCGCACTATAGAATAAGTTGGAAATAAAATGTGACGCAATGAAAAAATAAAATAATGAACACGCTAAACTATAAATATAAAATTCCTAATACTCGATGCATGCTTATTTTATCACAACATGAAGACCTTGTACAAAATTGTATGCAAATTCTCGCTACGGCAAACTTTGTACGCATTTAGTAGCAACAACACAGTATGGTTGTGAACAGAGGTTTTCACAGTAAATAACTCTCTAAGTTATTTACTGTGAAAAAAGTCATACCTAATTGTCGTCACAACTTGCGAATACTGGTTTAATTGCACAATTACAGAATCAAGTAGTGAATGAACATTTCTCAACAATCGCACACGAGACTCCACATTTTCACGTTCTTGACCTTCCATTTGATGCAGTTGTTCTAATGACAATGTTGACAAGTCTAAATTTGACGGAGGAAACATTGGAGGTGCCGCCATAGCTGAAACGTTTAAAGGGAAATTTAAAATCAACAAGTCTTACACAGCGTCTGCGTGTATGTACATGAACAGCTAAAAGACACAAACAAACTTACACATAAACGGAGGAGGTGGAGGTGTCAAAAAAGAAGGAGGAGATCCAAACATAAACGACGGAGGTAGCATCTGTAACGCAATAAGAAAGTGAAATAGCAATCAAAATAAAATCTGAAAGCCAGTAAGTACAATACAAAATGCAAGGAACATACAGTAGCCGGAAACAAGAAATTTGGAGATGTTGTCTCATTCGTTGAAGCTCGAGTTGTTTGTGATGTTGCAGCACTTGCTTGCGGTGAAACACCAGGAGGCATACTCGGTGGCATTGCAGGAGGCATACCTGGTGGCATACCAAACGGGGAGCTAGCAGGAGGCGGCATACCTGTGAATGGAGGAGCACCTATTGAAAGCAAAAACCAGTGCATAAGTAAGACGCTTAAACGTTTATCCCTAACACATAAGATAATTCGTTTAACTTTGTACCTGCACGAGGCATGCCAGCTGGAAGTTGTTGTTGTTGTGCTGGAGGTTGCGTTGTTTGCGCTCGTGCAGATAATACATCCATTCGGCATGTTGGACAAGACTGCTGACGTTGAAACCATGATCGCAAGCAATGCGCGTGAAAGATGTGGTTACATGGTAATTTCTTGCCAGCAGTCATCTGTTCACGACATATAATACACGTATTGTCAAACTGACGCAACTCCTCTTCGCTAGCATTCAAAAACCTACAAAAAAAATCAAAAAACATGAAGTTTAAAACATAAGTGAAAGCCCTAAACTTGAATGTTTTGCTATTAGAAACATTGTCCCTTATTAATAGACGATTTTGGAATTAGGATAAATTTTCTATCGCGTTCTCGGTAGCAAAGCATGAAAAAAGTGCTAAAAAGAAGCGGCTATTTTAAGAGATTTATGACCTATCTTGGCAAGTTCTTGTTTACATTTGGGCACCAGTATTAAAATCTGGACCCTTGGATCTCGCAAATTTCTAAATCACCTTGGATTTGGCATGTTTTTGAACTTCATATAATTTTGTTCCGAAACAAGACCCGAGAGCCTTAAAATATGATCTTGACACATAAACATAAGCAAAAACATTCCAAGAAAAGCTGCAAATCTCCCAAAAGAAATTTCAATTCTCTGACTATTTTCCCTGGACCTTATAAGAATTTTTTAAGAATTACATTAACATTGATCTTTGAAATATGCGTTTACTCCTTTCATCCAAACAAATACATATTTAAGAATGATGTATGTTTTAAATAGTACAAAAATGCCTTACTTTTCCCTGAACATTATAAAAAAATTATCATTTAAGTTTGTAAAATTTTCTACATTCCCTGGAAAAAATCAGCCATTTTGCAGGCTTCCCAGACGTATTCATGTAAAGATACGTCATCAGTCCTACCTTGTATTCATGTATGCAATCGCTCTTCGAGATAAAATCACATCGCTGAGCGACTTCTTGAACGACCTGTAGTGAATAAGACGAAAACATGGAACTTTACAAATTAAAATGAAATTTATTGTCTGTTTATACGGATGTTAACCAACTGCTTACCTGATGGTCAAGTACATCGGTCTGATGGCAAACAGGGGGAAGGTATGTATTTTCACCATAACTCCAACAAATGCTACGTATAAACAGCACTTTACAAGACCTAAACAAGAAATAGCATGAATAATATTTCATATAAATGTATCGAAGTCTAATCCCGATAACTTCCTTTTCCATTCTCCTGTCAACTTTTCTGGTACTTTAACAGTCTAACCCTCGATAACTCGAATCACAGGTTTACACCTCCCTTCCCCTTCTATAACTCGACCGTCTTTCTGAGTGAGGGAAGATGGTTATTCGCCGTTCTTGGCGAAGAATGCGAAGAAATTGAAAGTTTTAAATGGCATAACAATATTTTACTGTTTCGATTAACTTTTTTCCCGTATACTATACCAATTTTTTTGCATTTCTTGATAATTGATCTGACTTGTTTCTTTGCAGGCACGCTTTATTTATAATTTTACTACAGAAAGTATGACGCACCAAAACACCGATATAAAAGTGTACCTGTAATAAGTTCAGCATAAAGTAAGTACACGTTTTTATTATCCCAGGGATGTTCACTAATGTAATCGATAGTGTGAAGAACATATTTCATGATAATTGCGACAACCATCACCAATAAAATGGCGTACTAAATTCAAAAATTCTGTCGTAAGCAACATTTCCTTGAAACTTCTTAAACAAGTATATGTTAATTGCAAATCTTTTAAAAACATCCATCACTCTCATAGCTTGACTTAAAAGCGTGCACAAAAATCTCGAAAATAGAGATCTTATGTCTGTGGAACTTTTAATTGAATGGGAGAGGCCATTCCGTACCCTAACAAAATTAATTATTCCTATTATTCTTCACTTTTATTATTTTCGCGTGTACAACAAAAATCTACTTTTCTTGTCGAAAAGGTTAATTACCTCAAATCCGAAAACCATTTGAACTGACGCTCCGCTTGACAAAGTTGTTTTGAAAGCATGATGAATCAGAGCAGAGTCCAGTGTTCCCAATAATAACAGTAAAGCTAAATTAAAGCAATTGATAAGAAAATGTGCATATCAATAATATATTTTAATGTGTTCAATAAAAAATCGTAAAAAAATGCCTACTATTTACGCGAATATGAAACAATACAGTTATGATGGGGCTTCTTTCCATCTAGAAACAAAAAAGATATAAAAAATCAACTTTGTCCAGACTGTGTTAATGCAACACATATTGTTGCATGCGATTTACCTTGTGTGTCAGCGTGCTTTTTTTTTAAATTTCAATATTTCTGACTTTTTTTTTTTCAGTTAGTTCTTTAAGATTTTGCCGTGAGCAGACGTATGTCGAAGTGGAGAATAATTTTGTTAAATTAAGTAATTTATTTGTCATCTGCATGGTTTTTATTACATTATTACTTTACAATAGTACTACTGTTATACCTTGGTATTGTTTCGTTATTGGTTTTGGTATTGTTTTGCAGTAATTTGGTTATTACATAAAACTTGCGAAATTTGTTTGGTTTTAAAAATCGTTCTTACAAGAGATCTAATAGAAACCGGTCGCAGAAAAATGTTCCTGTTTAAAAATATTTTTTTTATTATTGGCAGTGTTATTGTTATTTATTATAACGACAAAAGGAAACAAAGCATCGACAACAGAAATCAAAGGTAAAATAAAAAGATCTAAGAGCCGTGTATTGTATTATCATAACACAAGTGCAACATTTTACATCATTTTGAAGGCTGACGACGTCGAAAAAAATCCAGGGCCTGGTTTACACCAACAATCTAACGTAACAGATCCTGTTGTTACCGCACCTAGAAATCGTAATGTATCATCGAAATGTACAGTATGCGAGAAAGGAGTTGGTACAAGCAGAAAGCGATTACTTTGTACCCATTGTTATGAAATACTCATGTCACTTGTTTGAAACCTTTCAAAATCAGAACAAAAGAGGTACACTGTAAAAACGGTTGAAAATTGGACATGTAGTGATTGCACCATTACACTTTAAACCCTTCCACAACTCAAGACATCTCGATACATCAACATCTGACGAAGTTGTCGAAACTACTCCTAAAAAAACAAAAATCTAGAAAAAATTAAAGAAAACTCCAAATACACTTCAATCGTCCATCTTAACGTTCAGTCACTATGTCTACTTTTAACGAATTCTCTATCATGGTAAATGACTATAAATTTGATATTGTAGCTGTAAACGAAACTTGGCTAAGAGATGACACGTACCAACAAAATTATGTTCAAATACCAGGCTACAACACTGTATTTAAAAACCGCATAGGGAAAAAAGGTGGAGGAGTCGGGTTTTATCTCAAGGAGACTCTTAGTTTCAAAGTCAGAAATGATTTAAACAAGCATCATGATTCACTTGAAGTATTATTCGTAGAAGAATGGGGAAAAATAAGAACTCCCCTGTTCCTATCTGTGTGGCCTATCAACCCAGCTCGAATGAAAAGGAAAGACTGGAATGGTTAGAAAAATTTGAAAATCTGAGAGCAGAGGTATATACAAAGTGGCGAAGTGTCCTTATTCTGACAGGCGACTTTACCTTCGATTTGCTCGGAGAAAGTAGAGAATCTACCAAACGGTACCGAGACATATTACAAACCTTTTCATTACATCAACACCTGTCCATACCAACAAGAAAACAAAAATCATTAATTGATCACATCAGCAGCAATACCAACAAAAGTATCCATCGTGACGTAATTAACACTGACGAGATTTCCGACCACGACACTCCGTTCGTTATTTTAAACATCAAAAAAGAACGATTTGAGAAACGTGATAAATATACGTACGATGTGAAAAGAACTTAGACATGAGCAAATATATTGTTGACTTCAAACAACTACCAATAAATCTAGTCTACGCTTACGACGACCCAGACGATCAAATTACTACTCTCAATCAATTAGTTACGCAAGGTATATCAGAGCACGCTCCGACGAAAAGAATGAAGTTCCTCCAGCACCATGGATGAAGGATCCAGAGATCACCGTTGCGAAAAACAATCTAGAAATTCTACGAACCATATCACGTGAGCTGAACCACTCTGATGAAAACTCGCGCAAAGTATATCAAACTGCAAGAAATACATACAAAAAATCAATCCAACCAAAAAAGGCAACCTTTTTACGAAAAGCCCTTAGTTCAAAGAATCCTAAGGAAGTATGGAAAAGTATGTCCCTTTCCTAAGATAGACCATCCGGTGAATGAGAAAGATTTCAGACCAATTTCAATCTTGCCTGTACTTTCTATAGTATATGAAAAGGTAGTTCTATATCAACTCTCCGAATATATTGAAAATTCATCAATATACAATTCAACACAATCAGGTTTTCGTAAAGGACATTCAACCCAGACCATGCTTCTAAGTTTTAGGGACAATATACAAAAGGCACTTAACAGAAATGAGATCACAATGTCAGTGTTTATCGATTATTCAAAAGCTTTCGATACAATAGACCATCAGAATCTTCTAAAAAAAACTATTATCTCTGAATTTTAGTAACAGTTCTATAAAAATCTTGATGAGCTATCTCACTAATCGCCAACAGTATGTACGAGTTGATGATTTGGAATCGTCAAGTCTCCCAGTACACTTTGGAGTTCCCCAAGGAAGTATCCTGGGACCTGTTTTGTTCATGCGTCAAATCTACCATCATGTATTCAAGCTGGCTCAATCCAATTATGCAGATGATACAACCTTGTATAAATCGACTCCGACTTCAGGTTCTGAGGCTGCAATACGCTCACTTCAGAACGATATCTCTGAATTATGCTCATTAATGACAAACTAAAAAGTATCGTCTTCACATCAAAAAGACGTAACTTAGACTACAGTTTCCTTTTACGATCAAAAGGAAAATCGATTTTACAAGAACCGACAGCTAAGTTACTTGGCGTAATATTTGATGAGCACCTAACTTGGAACGAATAAATAAACGCTGTAGCGAAGTCAACATACGGTGTACTACGATAACTCAAGACGTTTAAGCGATTTACGCCATTTAAAGTACGTAAAAGTCTTGCTAAGTCACCGATTCTGTCTCGATTAAACTATTGTAATGTTGTTCACGGTCAAATTCCGAAATATCTACAAAACAGATTACAAAGAGTTCAAAATTGTACTGCCGGATACGTACCGGGAAAGTATGCCAACACAGCAGACATTGTCAACCTGAACTGGCTTCCTATTGTTGAAAACACGGAATATAACGTAGTAAAACTTGTGTTTCGAGCGCTTTACGATAAAAACTGGCCGACTTATCTTCAAATAGAGACTGTAAAGCATCAAAGAAAACTTCGTTCGAGTTGCTTTGGCATTAAAATTTACTATGGTGAGAAATGCACTTTCCAAGAACAAGCTATACTATTTTTAATAATTTACCACCAAGCGTTCGCTTATGTAGTAATAAAAGTTTATTTAACAAAGAGGCAAGAAAAGTTTATAAGGAAAAGGCTCTTGCTCGGATATTAACATCATAATACTATTTCACCTTATGTATTAATGTTTAATATTTGTCAGACTATTTTTCTGTTTTATTATTCTTAGCTAATTAGCTATTTTTTCCTATTTTATGTGCTCAGACAGCCTTCTTAGTTGCACCCAGCCTCCTTTATTTTTCACTCGTTTTTGGATTTGACATTACCTTGGCTCTTTTCTCTGCCCTCTTTCTCTATTTACTCAATCATTTTCCAGTAAACTCTTTAAACAAAGTTGTTTATATAGTCTGAAGATGTATTTAGTGTACGAAAAGCTTAACAAATAAATACTTTTTAACTTTCAAACTGTTTTATTTTTTCTTAATTAATAAACTATGGCTGTTATTTTTACAAATCTTTAATTTTTGTTTTAAAAATATATTTTTATTTTTTTTATTTTATACTATAATTTTATTGATAATAATAATAATAAATTTTTCTGAACTTTTATTATATATATTAAAACAATCAAGTTCTAAATCAACTTTTAAAGCCAATATTTTAAAAAGTTGTTTTTATCAAGTTTTACCGACCAGGTAGATATACTAAAATTTTATCAAATTAAACTTACGTAATCGACCCGATCTTCCACCAGCCAATGAAAAGCTTTCATAAAGAGTAAGAAAGTAAATAGTGCAACAAATTTTGGACTGAAGTCATCGCGAAACACAGTGAAAGCCAGACATGTTTCCGTGATCACATACCAGAACTTTTCGATCAGATGCTAAAAAAACCCGACACACAAATTAATTCAGTGGACAAAACTTAGGGCTCGGTTGCCATCAATTTAACGATTAGGCATATTGTATTCTTCACCAAATGTATAAAATAACTGATGCGCATAAGCACAAAAGCACAATATTTCCAGGTGTTCTAAGGTGATATATCCAAAAAATACGAGGTACAAAATGGGTGGCATGTCAAGCAAAAAAACATAAGTAGTCATTTCTCATTTACCTCCACTTCAGATGCTCGTAATTGACCAAAAAATATTTTTCTTAAAGCTTTGCCCAGCAAGAATATGAGGGCGAACCCCTGTGCATATAATACCTAAATTATTACAAAAATATGTTGAAGTTACAACTATAAAATAGTTTTATAAATAAAAGTGCAAAAATGGTTTGATACTTCAGAAATTTTTTCAATTGTTTTATTTTCCCCAGCTATTAGTATTAGAAACATATATACACATCACAGGTGCGACATCAGGCTCACTACATTTAAGTGTTTGATCATTGTCAAACACTGCATTCATGCTTTCATTGGTTCTAGTATGTGTTATGTACTGGTAAAAAACATTTCTTGATAAAAGAAATGTTGACACGTTTACAGTATTGAAATATTTTCCATGAGAAAATTTGAGAAAAAACGAAAGGAAAAGAGCTATATACAAGAAAAAAAAGAACATATTCATATAAAATATTGCTATATGTATCTCCATAAAAAGCTGTAAAATGACAATGACCAAAGTTCAAGTGTGCATGGCCTATTTGGAAATCAATTACTAATCCAAAGGTTTGAAGATATTTTATCAAGAAGAAATAAAACAACGTGTAAATATATAAGAAAGCTTACTGCAATACTTGGATTAGATTTTGTCAGATAGACAACTGAAGGATAAAATTGTTGTTTTTGGTAGAAAGCATTTCCAATAACAGCTGCAGTACATAGGGTTACCCCCAACGTAATCAACGCAACCCTCATTCTGGTTTTGTCAACCATACGAGATGACACAATTCCTTAAAGTTTCATGAAGAATAACTAAAACAAAGCAAAAGATATATATATGCTCTTCAAAAATAGCAACATATTAGTTAAACATAGTTAAAGAGCTTTATAAAAACTATAAATATTGGATAGTACACTTGAGTGAGTACAAAAATTATAAAATTACAATGCATAAAAACATAATGTGTATAAAATATACTTACATTATCTACAATAAAAATGAATTATGTAACAGTGGCGTATCCGGAGGGTTTTAGACGCCAGTATACCGGTTTGAGTATACCGGTTTGGACGCCCAAACTAAGTGCCCAAATTATTGAAAAGTGGTTGAAAAAAGGTTTTCTTATTTAATCCATAAAAGAAAAAACCTTTACTGTAATAATTTAATGGCGTATAAGAAATCACATTAAACCTGAATAAACTCTTTTCGGCATGCTAATGTCTTAAAATTATTGCGATTTATTTTATATATAAGAGACAAAGGAATACTGTAGTCCGTCTGTAAGGAGAAACTGTGTTTATCGGTGGTCAAAGCTCTCCCGTGTTCTGGTAATTCTATTAGCTTGCATGGGTGCGCATTCCCTCGTAGTTGAGTTGGATTACGCGGACATTGCGCTGGCCCCTCAGGGTGTAAGGCTTCCTGTGGCAAAGTACCAAATGGGGCCGCCAGTTCGATCGCAATCCCACAAAATACGGCAGAGCTTGGATTGTTAGCATGTAGCATCGATACTGACTCTAACTACGTGTCTGTCATATAAACCTTGTAGTATATATCCGATGTTAAACACGTTAAATTAGTGACATTGTTTAGGATCTTAAAGTTAATAATACACGTTTTGATTCGCTCACAAGAATGTGATTTTAGCCAAAAAATTGTCAAATTTTCCCCGGGGGCTTAGCCCCGCGTCCCCCAACAGGGCTCTGTCCTGTACCCGCTGGGGGGCTTACAACGCCCCTCATACCCCCAGCTGATTTTCAAACTCTCGCACTTCGCGCTCGCGGTGTGCCCAAACTATAACCTCTGGATACGCCACTGATTAATTACCTTTAAATGCCTAGTGGTTAAAATTCAAAAAGTTAATTAAAACAGTAATGACGAAAAAGAAGGAGAGCTTAGGAGCATATAGTGCAACACCCTCCGTCATTACGTGTAAAACCCATAAGTGTAATCCACACTAAGGATTTCACAACATGTGGAGTGCTACACTAAGTGCTCATGTTCAAAAATGTTCAAGCTAAAGAAACAAGGCGCTCGTCGAGGCCTGGTGCTAGAAAAGTTTCTAATTTATGTTGCCAGAAAGATTCTTGCTCTCTAAGCTGTGCCTCGCTAAAAGATCTATCAATTATTTGAAAAGAAAAATCACTCATACCATGATAATCTATCAACACAAACTGTTTAAAAAGACCTGACTGTTTTCATCTCCGAGGAACCTGATTCTTTTTTCTTTAACCCTATTCAGTACAGCATTTTTCAAGCATATTATGACCGAGGGAAGTGGATTCCTCCCCACCTCCATAACTTTTGATAGGCTTGCCTAAATTAAATCAAACTTGGTACACTTATAGTACGTTATGGAAGGAACAAAATGGCGACAATAAATTTTTACTTATGTCAGCACTTTTTCTGTGACGTCATCAGAAGCTTGAAATTTGTCCAAAATACCACTATCTACTTAAAATTCAATTACTTTAGTTATAGAGCGAATTTTAACATTCTGTTTAAAGTTTTTGACAGACAAATAAAAGTTATTTAACATATTTTCTGGTTTTTACACAGTTCGCATAAAAAAATTGTCAAAAATTGCCTGAAAATCAGATATTTCCCGTTTTTTTGGTAAAATGTCATGTGTCCAAAATTTACAGAATAATTCCCCTTGATAAAATTAAGTTGTGTTGTAAGTTTCAGTTCTGAGGATAATCCTAACAAGTTATTATATTTCCCCGATTAGGAGTTTTTAGGGGTAGTTTCACACGCTTTCACACACGCGCAAAACGTCCAAGGTGTGCGATTAAGCACATGCACAAAATCGTATAAAATGTATAGCTAGCATAATTTCTTTATTTACCTTGCATTTATTATATTTTTTAATCTTGATTTTCAGCCCACTACGAAAAGATAATTTACATATCAAAAATTAAATTAGAACAGGGTAGCTAGTCAATTAGCATGGAAATATATCAAAGTGAGAAATGACTAGCTAGTCATTTCTCACTTTGATATATTTCCTCAATACTGCTGCCATGTTTTCCGCAAAATTATTGCCTTTAATCTTGTTTAACACCCTCCCCTGTTATGATAATTCTAATTAATATTGCAAACTACTATATATATATAGTGATGGTGTCAAAAGCCATTCTTGTTAAATAGATTTTGTGTGTGTTTTTTATTATTATATATAATATATACTTTTGTTACAAAAAACACGTCCAATGCTTGTTGTGACTCCCTCTTCCGTTATGCTTATTTTTTAATGTTACAAAAAGACTATGTTGATTACTACGTTGAAGTCTTTGTGCATGAATTTAGTTTTGATATTCACCTTCTCTGGTCAGGTATTTTCAAATTAATAAAAAAAAATATTTATATATCTAAACATTATTAAAAGTACAGATATAATTCAAATTTAATTTTTAAAGCCACAAGCAGATAGAAACTGAGTTTAATAAAAATTTCCCTTCCCACCAGGAAACCGGAATAGTTAAGGTGGGAAAAGTTATGCTGGGTCACAAACGAATTTCCTGCGATTAAAATGCTGACTGCACTTTTTGATTGGCTACTTTCAGGTGTCTTGGTTAGCACGAAGGAGAAAAAGCTAGCTTGAAAGAGTTATTATTACAGGTTGCAACACTGAGTTTGATTGGGATGAGGATGATTGGGATGAGGATAATTTGCTTGATGATGTTGTAGAAGGGCCAGCTATGTAGATCAAGACAGAATGGGTAGTGAAGGCTATTAGGAAAATAAAGATTGGCAAGGCTACAGGAGTATCAGGTGTTGTGGCAGAGATGGTAAAAACGTCTGGATGTACTGGAGTTGAGCTTATTACAATGTTGCTAATCAGAATATAAAAGATGGTGTTATCCCGAGTGACTGGCAGTTGAGTGTAATAGTGAATTGTTTCAAGGACAAGGGTGATGCATTAGAAAGAGTTAAGAGGGGTTGAAAGTTATTGGAACAGTTACTTAGAGAATTGATATGGAAAGATGCAATTTGGTGTTGTTTCAGGGTGTGGCAATACAGATGCAATATTTCAGATGACGTCTTCAGGAAAAGTATTTAAAAAAGAGAAAGAATCTCTATTTTGCCTTTGTAGATTAAAGAAAGCTGTTGATAGAGTGCCATGTAAAGTTATTTGGTGGGTTATGAGAAAATTATGTGTGGATGAGTGGCTAATTAAGATGGTACAGTCTATATATACAACAATGGTAGAAGTCGTGTTAGGATTAACGCTTCACTTAGTGACGAATCTAATGTAAATGTTTGTGTATATACACATGGAGGTATAAAAGAACAGGAGATACAAGTCACAAATCGTCCGTTTAAATTCTATTCAAATTTCTATTAAAAGCTGTGTCCTTTGAAACTATGCGAAATGCAAAGTTCACTGGATATTCACAGATTTGCGTCACACTTGCGTTTGTTTGTTAAATATTCCCTGAAGGCTGAGGTCTAAGTGGCTTCTGAATTTTATTAGCCAATCATCTTTAGAGGATATGTAAACATTAGAAGCACGAGAAAACTTCAGTATTCTTGAGAGAAAGTGGCAAAACATTAAAAAATGTGTTGCGAAAACTGGCTTAAAACATATATAAGATCATGCGCCATTGTAACGCCGTTATAACGGTGTCACAATTAATGTTTAAGAAATCGTCTCTGAAAATTTCAAGTCGATCCATTGATGTTTGCACAGTTTATAGGCTTTTATTTCTGACATACTTTTAAGCAAAATTTCTGTTAAAAAACACGGGCAAGAACCATTATAAATGTTTTGATTTGCTGAATGATTCCTTTGTTTCATTTCTGTACGCTAAAGTTTTGTTTGTTTAAGATCTTTTATCGCAAGAAAAAAAGCATGATTTTTTAGAAAGCATCTGAAATTAATTTGTATTAGTTAGCCTAGAAAAATAAGATAATAAATGTGAAATGTTTAATGTGAACATAGAGTGAAGAAAGAAATGTTTTTATAGAATAATGTACACTTAAGATCCTGAAGAAGATTTTGTTAACATTTTAAGACTGTGTCATAAATATCTAACTTTTTATTTATTTATTTATTTGGTTAACTCTTTTATAAGGACTGTGATCGTAGTTTTTGTTAGCTACTGCACCTTATTAAAAATATTTTGTTGATAAAGTAATTTTTTCAAATTTAGCTACAAACATCTGCACACAACACTTGGCGACTCTTTGCATGAATTAAATTGATTGACAGTTGGTCCGAATTGGCCATTCACAAATCATTTTTAAACAATCGAACTAACTTCCTGCGGGCAAATTTAAGGATGAGTTGGTTCTCTTTGAATGTGGCACCTGTTTTCAATAGCTCTAAAGAAGATGTACATATCTCCTCTTCTTTTATACCTCCATGATATATACTTTGTTATTGTTTTAGTCTTTTAACGCTGTCAATAGAATTCAGAACAGGTCGTCCCTGGGAGTTATTGTTGCAGATAATTTGGTTCTCATAGCAGAGTCGATGGATAAATTATTGAAAAGTTTGAGAAGTGGAGCAAATGACTAGAAGAGAAAGGGTTAATGGTGAATGCAGCAAAGTCTAAAGTCATTATTAGTAGCATTGAAGCCAAGTGTGACCTTGTATGTGGCAAGTGGCCTTGTTGAGTAGTTGCATGGAAGGAGTTGGTAGTAACTCAATTTTTTGTCAGACTTGTAAGCATTGGGTACGTAAAAAGTGCAGTGATATTGGAGGAACGTTAAGAGCGGACATTCATTTTGCATACAAGCGTTGAAAAGGCGAGAGTATATACAATGAAGTATTTCCAGCTTTAAGGATGTACAACAGTGGCTTGTTAGAGATAGTTGAGAACTTCTGTTACTTAGGTGATATGTTGGGTGGTAAAGGGGGTGTTGCAAGAAGTGTTACTTTCAGAATAGGTTCTGCTTGGAAAAAATTCAGATTTACTTTCTTTGTTGGCGTGCAGAGACTTCAGGTAAAAGGTAGGTTGTATGAGGCCTGTGTAAGAAGTGTTATGTTGTACGGTAGTGAGACAGTGAAGCAGGAAGATCTTGACCATTTAGAAAGGAATGATATGAGAATGGTTAGGTTGATGTGTAACGCCAGTCTAATAGATCGAAAGAGTTTAGATGAGCTACAAGCAGCATTACAGATGTTCGCGAGACAAAAAGATCGAGTTGGCTGGGACACTTGGAAAGAATGGAGGAGGATATATAATTGGGTAAGAGAAAGTGTAGAAACTTATTATTTCCTGAGTAGATCGAGAAAGACTTGGCAGGTGGTAAAAAGGACAGACTTGATGCAGAGGAATTTGAGTTTAGATCTAACACAGTATAGATCATACTGGAAGTGGGTGATTGATATACCTAGTCCAACCCATGCTAGCATTGAAAACGGACGTCAAAGCTTACCTCTTCCTTAAAAAAAGTAATCGAAAATCAACTCGAAGTATTGTACCAATTACAAAAACAATATTCTTTTATACTGTACTTGTTTTGATTTGTTTCAAGATATTCGTCGTTAAAGTTGGAAAATATTAGCTAGGAAAGAAGCTCCGTGCAGGTCATCATCTTGTCTTCCAAATGTAAATTAATTCCTTCGCAGGGGCTTTTTGTTTTAGTAAAAAAGTCTGCAAAAGTGTAAAAACGTACAGGAATGCCCACATAGAGTTTTTGTTGTTTACAGTTTGACTCGGCAAGCGTTTTTGATTCAGAAGGTCAGTAAAATAACTAACTTCTTTGGCTAGAATATCAACAGTGTTGATCATCACAACCATGTGAGTTACACACAAATTCTGAAAAACACCTAGTCAAAGTTGTATTGGGCTGGGTGCAGCCTAGCACCTTGACTTAAAATTCACCTACCTTGTCCCGGGGGCCCATGGTGTTCTTTGATATGAGGATAAAACGTGTATGTGACACGAAAAGTAAAGTATATATATACTATCAAAAAGAAAGAAGAAACAACAAAAAGTACACATTTTATCCTCGATATCAAAAGAACGCTACATTTCCTGTGATCTATAAATTCAGGCAGCCCGGTGTACACACAACAAGCAGGAAAAGCGCGCAGAAAAAAAGGCTGCAAATTCCTGGATCTTACCAACATAAACGTTTTTCCATTTATAAGAATATTCAGGCTGTGTTTAGAACAATAGAGAATAATAACTAAATAAGAATAATGAACAGCCTGGTTACAATTTTCAATTGCTTATAAAAAAGTATAAGTAATAGAGAAGAAGCCCTCTTCTAGGCACAGCGCATCATAAAAGAAGAGCGCACACCTATACCAGAATTCGTGCAGGGCCTATGCTCAAACCCCAAAAAGACCAGGTGGTCTGAGGTTAAGAATTGCCACAGGCTTTCTACTACTTACTTCCCCTCGTACGTATTACTCCGCCACTGTCACTTTAGCTATATAGCTATATATGTTAAATACACTCAACAGAAAAATATGAAATTTGAAACAGGTTCAGTCCTTTATGTGCCTTTACAGTTCAGAATGACATTGTGTGGCGGAGTTCAGAAAAAGTAGTAGTAGGTTTCCTAGCATTAGGGGTAGGAATATTTCTTTAGCTGTCGTGTCAGATATATCTACGGGGTATGGCTGCCATTTTTACAACAACAAAAATCGCTCAGACCGTTACAGGGTGTCATCAAAACACACGAAGGGTTTAATGATGAATATCACCTACAATAAGACAAATTTTGCAATATCATTATATTACTATGTATAGTAAGAAGATGCTACGGAAAAAAATGAAATTGGGATACCATAGTAACGCGATTAATTTCCGAATTATGCCATTATTTTAACCCCCTGGTAATTTGTCAATACTTGGAAAGTAAAATTACCGAACACTGTTCTGTTAAATCAATGTAAAATGGTAGGTAAAGGGAAAGCACTTCATGGAAGAGTCCATATAGTCTGTGAATTTATATATATGTACTGACATATAGATTTATGTATCCATCTATCCATATGTGGATACCAGTAAAAAATGGCTTTTTTTGCAAGCTCTTTGTGTTAAAATTACTCCTTACGTCATCCTGATTGAAAGTAAGTAGGGTTTCGCCCATATACGGCCAGTGTTTACTTTAATTACTGAAACTCGCTAACAGCTTTATAAACCACTGACTACTGATACTGTTAAGTACAAGTATGTTCGTGCTGCATTACAGCCCATTGTCATAAGTGCGGCATAAATAGACCCCGGGTATACAGCCAAAAATAATAATATCGTCAAAATCGCCCATTTCCAGCCACTTCGCCCTAATTCGGCCACCCAATATTATGCTTAATTTGCAACTTACATCGGCCATCAATAGCATTATTTATGGTTTTTTAAGAAAAATCGCTGTTAATAACGTTTCTGAGATACTTTTAAACTAGATTGTTTCCAAACACTGACGTCTCTATACATGTTTTGTTACTCGACCAAATACGCGCTTACGATGTCACGTTTTAAATTGGATTTTGGGCAAACTAAAACAAAAATAAAGTATCTGTGTCATTACAATTTTTATTTTTCGTCGTGAAATAAAAAGAAACTTGAAATTATAAACAATTTTTGCCACTTCCATTGGGATAGTGCATTAATTTCGGGTTTTTTCTTTTTTCGCTGGTCAGTGCATACCGCATGAAACCAGGTCAAACATTCGTCGCATTGTATCGAACCTCCCCTTCCACAAACCTTTTCCCACATTCACCACAAAGGAAATCAACATCCTCAAAGTGCGAGTCTAAGGAGCTCGTCTTTTCTTCCTCCGACTCTTCGTCCGAATCCATTAAAAACCTTTTCTTTTAGGCGGGCGCCTTGATTTTCGTGTCGCTACTAAAGCTGATTTAAATTGGGTAGCTATATTGTTAAAGACGTTTTCTTCCCATTCTGAATCTTCATCACTACTATCGCTGGCCAATGTAACTGACCTTATTCCGCATAAAATTTCGAACTCTTCCGGTGAGATATCGGCAATTGGCAATAAATGTTGATTGCCGGTGTCAGACTCCCCTTCAAGTATAGGGTCAATGTCGTTGAATGGGTCGATCGGAGGCAGCTGTGACAAACCAAGATTGATGGCATCCGCGATTCCAGCTGCCTTCCAGCCGCTATCAATGATTTCCTTCCCCTTGGAAGCTGTCATGAGGTTGTAAAACTCCACAATCCAGCCACCATGAATCGGTTTCATCTTACTCAGCTGCAGACCAATCTCGATATCGTCGATGCTACTGGCATTATCTAGATATGTTAAAAACTGCGACAAGTACCATTCGGTGAATTTTCGTTTCAAAAAGCTTTTTGCGTACCCATTGACCGTGAGATCGAGTGGTTGGTAGTATTTGTCATGTTGGCTGGAACGTCGACGATCAAGATGTTGGCTTTTTCGTACGCATCGATTACTTCTGTGGTCATCTGACCAGTAAATACATCCATAATGACGAGAACTTTTTGATATTCAGCACATTTCAAAGCTTTTCTCATCTTCTCAGCATACGGATTAATGATATCTTTCAGAAACTTTAAAGATTCAGTAGTATTGGAAAATTTTTTTGGGTTGACGCTTAGGGAAAAATCTTTCGGAAACTTATACCTTGGTAAAGATTGAGCAGTTTTTCCTCCATAAATTAATTGAATCAATGTTATGGCAAATGTTCCTGTTATCATTCGTTTATCTGCGCTTCCCTCGATAGTAACTGATGCCTCACCTCTTGGAGCAAGAGTTGAATTTCCTACTTGCACGTATTTTAATGGGGTTTGATCGATATTGATTATCAACTCCGATGGAATCTTGTGTTTTTCCACTTTTGACACGATTTCATGCAGGAATAGAAATTCAATTTATTTTCGAGCATTTTCCGGTATATCTACTTTTGATGATGTTTTTCGGCGCCTGACATAATTCATCATGGAAAACAAAACTTTTGGCCCAACGCGAAGATTCTACATCAATGTCGCCTGCTACGTGAGGATACTTTAAGATCAAAGCTCTGGCAGTTGCATTTGCGACGGTAGTATTAATAACACTTCCCTTTTACTCAGAGAACGCAAGTGCTGTTGAACACCATTCCATCTAAATCTCCGGAGGAGATAGGGCCTCCCCACTTTTCGTCGATATTTCTGAATCTTTTGCGACTTTTCGAGCTGCTCCTTTCCTTTTCGTACCTCTTCATAATATCTCTTCTTAAATGTCCGAACAGTACTTTCTTTGAGATCACAAATTTTCGGTCTGAAATTTTCTTAGCGCATTGTTAATTCCATTTTGAGGCAGGCATATTTACCAATTTCGTACCTGTCTTTGTCTGCCCACTTGTGATATTGTGTTGATCGGGCTTGACGATTTCTTTGAAGACACGTATTCATTTATCACTTGACTATCTAGCCTTGCAATATCCGAGGATGATGGATTTGCTTCTTGTTCCAGCAATTCTAAAATGCAAGCAAGAGAAGTTTTCATAATCCATCAATCAAAATTTAGAGCAAAGGTAAAGGAAAGATTCTGACGACAGGTAATCAGCTTAAATCTTTAAACGGATTTGAAAAAGTTTCTAAATGATGAATTGAGTTTAATGAAACTGAGATAAAATGCTTACCACTCCTTTCTTTTTCAATGTTATTTGAGGTTACAGGTTGATCTTGAACACTTTGTGAGTTCATTTTCTTTTTCTAGGGCTTTCTCTTTTTCCAGGGCCTTTTGAGCTTTTCGAAAGAACAACATATATTCATCCTTTTACTTTAAGAAGAAAAGGATGAAGCAACTCTATATTACCGACATTGTGAAGCCTACGCTGTTTGAGGACTACCTAGGACAGGATACGAGAATTGCGCTGAAATCGATAAGTATTAGACCGATATGGCTGAACCTTTATAGTGACAATGAATTTGCCAATTCGTAGGACAGGCCTGATCAGACAGAGACTAGAATCGAAATCATAAACGGGCTGTATAGGATAGAGGATCTGCAACTATCGTCAATAGCCAGGCAGGGGACAAGATTAAGCTGTTTGTCCTGAAAAATGGACTCTGTAGGCTCCCGTGTCAGTGTCGGGTACACGGTGGTTAATTCCATCGCCAGCTGCAAGAGCTCCTGGGTCTACCCTAAATCCTTGCCGATAAATTCTATTTGCATGCAGGTGTCTAATAGATTAAATACTGAAACTCAGTATGTATCATAGCCATGTAACGGTAGCGTTAAGGAGTTAATTAAGAAAAAACCGTCAGGGGGGGGGGGGGGGCGGAATCCGCCCCCCCCCCCCACCCGGACCGAATAGGCTTTAAAGGGTGGATTCAAAGGGTTGACTCAGCGTAATATATAATGTTACCAAGCGTAATAATTTTCCTTCAAAGGAACCGTAAATAATAAATTTTGGCGGCCTAATTTATTACGCTTCAATAAAGTTGCGAGGAAAGTGGCGGAACGACCAGCAATTAGGTATGGTTGGTTTTCGGTAGCAATATTCAAGTTGAAGAAAAACATGTCAACTATTTATAAAATTGTATTCAGCTTCAGCAAAATATATTCAGCTTCAGCAAAATATGTTCAGCTTCAGCAAAATATGTTTAGCTTTTGTAATTTTGTTTCCTTTTTTTCAGCAATAAATTTTTAAATTTATCAAGGCGTTTATGCTTTTGGCAATGTAAAAATGTCCGTTTGCGAGTTTAATTTTTGTTCCAAAATTACCTGTGCGAGAGTTGGTCTGGTCTGTAATTTGAAATAGCTATGAGTTCTGGTCTTGGTTTTGTTTCAAGTGAAAACCTCAACGGGCGAGCGCTGTTTGTGTTCACGTTGTTGGAAACTGGCTAGGATTGATGATGGAGAATACTGGACAGCGAGGAAAGTATAATCCAACATTATCGCGGAGTCATCTTGATTTTTTTTCATCTAAATTTTAATGTGTAGTTAAACTATTTTTGAAACTATTTTATTTCAACTTTATTTTATGCACAATTCGTATATTATTGTAGCTATGTAGGCTATAGACTACCAAATACCGAATACTTATCAATGGTAAATCGCTGAACTTTGGACTCCCCGTTTGACCATGTGCGCACGGGATAGAAATCAATGCAGCACGGAGAAATCGGTCCATAATAATGTGTACATGCTAACTTGAAGAATTACAAAAGATAGCCAGATAGCGGTACCAATAGGAACTAAAGAGGCTCCTGGAAAAACAATTGTAATAATAATAGTAATAATAATATTCATTAACGTTTTTTTACCTTTATGTTGCCATTTTGTTTGATAGTCAGGCAACTGAAATTAAGCTATTTTGCTGACATTGTTAACAATTAACACTGTTTGCTATATATACCCAAGAAGATTACCAGGGTTCTCACAGGTCCTGGAAAGTCCTGGTATTTACAAATGTTTGTCCCTCCTTGAATTTATTTATATACCCTTGGATATGATGATATGATGGGGGGGGAGCAGTAGGTGGTAAAAACAAAATGGAGGGGTGGATATTTCTTTCATTCGTAAATTCTATAAAGAAGACTTTGTAGTGCAGTTTTATGGTGTAATAGCAAATTCAAATTAGAAGTTCAAATTGAGTGTATTTTCTAACAAGTTTTGGTTGATTCGTTCTACTTGATATTTGTTTTTAATTTTTGTTCTACAAAAGAGTTCTGTCTGGTACTAAACAATATTTGTTTTCTGAGAAATTTTAAAAAGCCTAATATGGGGAGAAGAGGTCATGGGGGAGGTCATACTTTCACATTTTTATAAAATGGGGGTTGGGTCATTATAAGCTATGGTGGTGAAAAAATGCAATATTGCCCCAAATTTTAACAAAAAGTCCTGCAACAGATCTGGGATTTTTGGAGCAAATGTCCTGGAAAATTGGAAAAATAGTCCTGGATTTTCAATTATGTTTTTGGGTGGGAACCCTGGTTACGAACCGCAAACATTACTCCGCATTGTATTCATGAGAGCTTTGAATTGCAAAAATAAGTTCCGTATTATGCATAAAAAAACCTTTAAATTACAAAAATATGCAACCTTGTTTCCAGGCGATTTTTCTTTTTTGACAATATGCTTATTTTTTCTTCTCTTTTCAGCCTCATTTTATGCTTATGGTATGCTTAATATATTATTCGTTGATCTCAAATTTCATTTTTATTCATCCATTCTATAATTTTCGAAGTTTTTTTACATGTGACTGTTTTCGTTCATTACTTTTTCACTTTTAAATTCCCTGCTTTTATGTCAGCACATTTGTTGGTATTTTACCAGGTTTCGTTTTATAATTCTATCTTTTTTTCTATTATGTTGTATAAAAACACATTCATTTTTATTTTGTTCAGCCTCAAAATATGCTTATTCTATGCTTAAATTTTAAGGAATCTCAGCATAGATATGCTTATAGACTTTATGCTTATAAAAAAGGGTGTATTTAGGCCTCTCGATCGCAAAAATAAGTTCCTGAAAAACTTCTTCCCTTAACCCTATTCGGTCCGGGGGGAGGGGGATTCCGCCCCCCCCTAGCGGTTTTTTTTAATAACTCCTTAATGCTACGTTGCATGGCTACAATACTTACTGAGTTTCAATATTTATCTATTAGACGCCTGCATGCCAAATTTTTAGGTCCCATACCGTAAAGAGGCTTCGATATTGGCTATTACTCGAAACTACCCCTAAAAATCTCTATGAAACCCTTATAATGAGGAAAATATAATAACTCTTGTTAGGATTATCGTTATAACTTGAAACTTACAACACAACTTTATTTCATTAAGAAGAATCATTTCGCATGTTTTGGACACGTAATTAATCCGATTTCCCGATTTTGTCAGATTTTACCCGAAAATCGGGAAAAACTGGATTTCCGGGCAATTTTTGGCAGTTTTTCATGCGATCTGTGTAAAAACCGGAAAATATGTTAAATAACTTTTACTTAGCTTTCAGAAACTTCAAACAGAATGTAAAAATTCGCTCTAGAACTAAAGTAATTGAATTTTAACCAGATAGTGGCATTTTGAACAAATTTCAAGCTTTTGATGACGTCACAGAAAATGTGCTGATGCAAGCAAAAATTTATTCCTGCCATTTTGTTCCTTTTATGACGTACTATAAGTGTGCTAAGTTTGATTCAATTTGGACAAGCCTATGGAAAGTTATTGAGGGGGGGGGGGGGGGCGGATTACGCCCCCCCCTCCCGGTCATAATATGTTCGAGAAACCCCGGACCGAATAGGGTTAAAGGTATGTGAATAAAAAACACCGTGCGCATTGAGTTCAACCTCCCCATATAAAAAGAATAAGGAAAACCCACCTCTCTCATTTATTAGAATACTTCCCATCCTCTACCTTATTTTCAAAATTGAAATGAATTTTTCAGAATTGGTAAATGGAAGAAAATGACGTGCGTTTTTTTAACGTGTCTTTAAAAACCACCATAAGGAACACATGTATATAACACAAGAAGTAATAACTTTCTGACAAAGAATGCCTTAGAATAAATCAAAGGCATTGTGTTCGAAATTCTAATAACAAAAACTGTCTCAATCAACTATTGCAAGAAGTTAGCCCCCTTACTGTAAACATCTCCCCAAAATACGGAACTTTATTGAACCATAATCTTGATTTTTTGTTAAAAAAACACAACTTCTTTTACAAAGTTGTTTGTTACCATATTTTTTGTTGTCCGTAGTCGTTACCATACCTTACAGTCTCGCAGTCACTTGTGGTCATTCGTGGTCATTCGTGGTCACTCGTGGTCACTCGTGGTCACTCGTTGTGCTACTCGTGTGGACTTTTAGACTTGACCGTTGAAAAGATACCTGTACAAAGATATAATGCAAAGTACTTATGAATAGTTTTTTTCTCACCTTTTGTTTAGCTAAATTTTTTTCACACTTTTTTTCTATGCTTTTTTACACCTGTTTATACCCTACAGCTGGCTTTAAATCTGACAAAAACTTGATCATGATCTTATCTGTTCTTAAAGGAAAAGTTATAGCTAGTAAGAAAAACTCAGGTAGTGAGAAAACTAGAGCTAGACTAGCTATATATTCTCATTTCAACTATTCATATAAAAATAAAAATAAAAAATGTAACCATGCATCAACATGTTTGGAAAAAATAAAAAAATAATTGCAGAAGATTCACCAAAAAGGTATGACCATACTTCATAAAATTTTATGTTTATCTATATATACCTTAAATGTATTTTAACCTTGCTAGCCAGCTAACTACATTTTTACTCGCCATATGCTTGTTTCTATGCTCAGTTACCTTCCTGGATAAAAACCATTCAGTTATTATTTAACATATGAATGTTTTGGTCTAAACGAAAAGAACATAATATATATACATAAACCTAATATAGTGTCAATTAGTTCATTGTCCTTACACTTCCTATGTCCCTTCGGTAAAATCTGGACAAGCAAGACAAATACGGCTCTTTCAAAAATACCCACCATAGGTGGGTATTTTAAAATGTTTCCTGTTTTAAAAATATTTTTTTATTATTGCGCAGGTTATAGTTTATTTAATATAACGAACAAAAGGAAACAAGCATCGACAACAGAAATCCAAAGGTAAATAAAGAAAAGATCTAAGAGGCCGGTATTGTATTATAATCAATAACACAAGTGACTAACATTTTACATTCATTTTGAAGGCTGACGACGTCGAAATAAAATCCAGGCCTGGTTTACACCAAACAACTAACGTAACAGATCCTGTTGTTTACCGCACCTTAGAAATCGTATTATCATCGAAATGTACAGTATATGCGAGAAAGGAGTTGGTACAAAGCAGAAAGCGATTACTGTAACCCATTGGTTAGAAATAACTTCATGTCACTGTTTGAAACTTCAAAATCAGAAAAAAGAGGTACAACTTGTAAAAACGGTTGAAAATGGACATTGTAGTGATGCACCATACCACTTAAACCCTTCCACAACGTCAAGACATCTCGATAACATCAACATGCTGACGAAGTTGTCGAAACTACTCCTAAAAAAACAAAAATCTAGAAAAAATTAAAAGAAAACTCCAAATACACTTCAATCGTCATCTTAACAGTTTTCAGTCACTATGCTACTTTTAACGAATTCTCTATCATGGTAAATGACTATAATTTGATATGTAGCTGTAAGAAAACTGGCTAAAGATGACACGCTACCAACAAAATCAATGTTCAAAATACCAGGCTACAACACTGTATTTAAAAAAACCGCCATAGCGGAAAAAAGTGGAGGAAGTCGGTTTTATCTCAAGGAGACTCTTAGTTTCCAAAGTCACGAAATGATTTAAACAAGCATCAGATATCACTTGAAAGTATTATTCGTAGAAGAATGGGGAAAAATAAGAACTCCCTGTTCCTATCTGTGGCTATCAACCAGCCGAATTGAAAAGAAAGACTGGAATGGCTTAGAAAAATTGAAAATCGAGAGCAGAGGTATATACAAAGTGCGAAGGTGTCCTTATCCTGACAGGCGACTTTACCTTCGATTTGCTCGCGAGAAAGTTAGAGAATCTACCAACGGTACCGAGACATAATTACAAACCTTTCAATTACAGATCAACACTGTCCATTACCAACAAGAAACAAAAAATCATTAATTGATCAACATCAGCAGCAAATAGCCAACAAAAGTATCCAACGTGACGTAATTAACACTGACCGAGATTTTCCGACCACGACACTTCCGTTCGTTATTTAAACATCAAAAAAGAACGATTTGAAGAAACTGTGATAAATATACGTACGATGTGAAAAGAACTTAGGACAATGAGCAAATAATAATGTTGACTTCAAACAACTACCAATAAATCTAGTCTACGCTTACGACGACCAGACGATCAAATTACTACTCTCAACAATTAGTTACGCAAAGTATTATAAGATCACGGCTCCGACGAAAAGAATGAAGTTCCCTCCAGACCATGGATGAAGGACCAGAGATCACCGTGCGAAAAAACAATCTAGAAATTCCTACGAACCTATCACGTGAGCTGAAACCACTCTGATGAAAAACTCGCGGCAAGATATATTCAAACTGCAAAGAAATACATTACAAAATTCAATCCCAACCAAAAAAGGGCAACCTTTTTTAACGAAAAGCCCTTAGTTCAAAAGAATCCTAAGGAAGTATGGAAAGTATGTCCTTTCCTAAGATAGACCATTCCGGTGAATGAGAAAATTTCGACCAATTTACAATCTTGCCTGTTACTTCTATAGTATTATGAAAAAGGGTAGTTCTAGATCAACTCTCCAATATATTGAAAATTCATCAATATACAATTCAACCACAATCAGGTTTTCGTAAAGGACATTCAACCCAGACCATGCCTTCAAGTTTTAGGGACAATATACAAAAGGTCACTTAACAAAATGAAAGATACACAATGTCAGTGTGTTATCGATATTCAAAAGCTTTCGATACAATAGACCAACAGAATCTTCTAAAAAAAACTTATTAATCCTGATTTTAGTAACAGTTCTATAAAAAATCTTGATGAGCTATCTCACTAATCGCCAACAGTAGTTACGAGTTGATGATTGGAATCGTGCAAGTCTCCCAAGTTACACTTTGGAGTTCCCCAAGGAAGTATCCTGGGACCTGTTTTGGTTCATGCGTCAAATCTACCATCAGTATGCATAGCTGGCTCAATCCAATTATGCAGATGATACAACCTGCTATAAATCGACTCCGACTTCACAGTTCTTGAGGCTGCAATACGCTTCACTCGAACGATAATCTCTGAATTATGCTCATTAATGACAAACTAAAAAGTATCGTCGTTCACATCAAAAAGACTAACTTAGACTACAGTTTCCTTTTACGATCAAAAGGAAAATCGATTACAAGAACCGACAGCTAAGTACTTGGCGTAATATTGATGATGCAACCTAACTTCGAACGAATTAAATAAACGCGTAGCGAAGTCAACATACGGTGTACTACATAACTCAAGACGTTTAACGATTTACGCCATTAAAGTACGTAAAAGTCTTGCTAAGCACCGATTCTGCTCCTCGATTAAACTATTTAATGTTGTTCCACGGTAATTCCGAAATATCTACAAAAACAGATACAAAGAGTTCAAAATTGTACTGCCGGATACGTCCGGAAAGTATCCAAACACAGCAGACATTGGTCAACCTGAGACTGGCTTCCTAGTTGTGAAAACCACGGAATATAACGTAGTAGAAACTGTGTTTCGAGCGCTTACGATAAAAACTGGCCGACTTATCTCAATAGAGACTGTAAAGCATCAAAGAAAAACTTCGTCGAGTTCTTTGGCATTAAAATTTTACTGATGGTGAGAAATGCAACTTTCAAGGAACAAGCTATACTATTTTTAAAATATGTACCACCAAGCGTTCGCTATGTAGGTAATAAAAGTTTATTTAACAAACGAGCGCAAGAAAAGTTTATAAGAGAAAAGGCTCTTGCTCGGATATTAACATTCATAATACTATTCACTTATGTATTAAGTTTAATATTTGTCAGACTATTTTTCTGTTTTATTATTACTTAGCTAATTAGCTATTTTTTCCTATTTTATGTGCTCAGACAGCCTTCTTAGTTGCACCCAGCCTCCTTTATTTTCACTCGTTTGGATTTGACATTACCTTGGCTCTTTTCTCCTGCCCTCTTTCTCTATTTACCATCATTTTCCAGTAAACTCTTTAAAACAAGTTGTTTATATAGTCTGAAGATGTATTTTAGTGTACGAAAAGCTTAACAAATAATACTTTTTTACTTTCAAACTGTTTTATTTTTCTTAATTAAAAACTATGGCTGTTATTTTTTACAAATCTTTATTTGTTTTAAAAATATATTTTTATTTTTTATTTTATACTATAATTTTATTGATAATAATAATATAATTTTCTAACTTTTATTATATATGATTAAAACAATCCAAGTTCTAATCAACTTTTAAACCAATATTTTAAAAAGTTGTTTTTATCAGTTTTACCCGACCAGGTAGATATACTAAAATTTTATCAATTAAACTTACGTAATCACCCCGATCTTCCACCAGCCAATGAAAGCTTTCATAAAGAGTAAGAAAGTAAATAGTGCAACAAATTTTGGACTGAAGTCATCGCGAAACACAGTGAAAGCCAGAATGTTTCCGTGATTCACATACCAGAACTTTCGATCAGATGCTAAAAAACCCGACCACCAAATTAATTCAGTGGACAAAACTTAGCGGCTCGGTTGCCATCAATTTAACGATTAGGCATATTGTATTCTTCACCAAATGTATTAAAAATAACTGCATGCGCATAAGCACAAAAGCACAATATTTCCAGGTGTTCTAAGGTGATATATCCAAAAAATACGAGGTACAAAATGGGTGGGCATGTCAAGCAAAAAACATAAGTAGTCATTTCTCATTTACCTCCACTTCAGATGCTCTGTAACTTGACCAAAAAATATTTTTCTTAAGCTTTGCCCAGCAATGAATATGAGGCGAACCCCTGTGCAATAATACCTAAATTATTACAAAAATATGTTGAAGTTACAACTTATAAAAGTTTTATAAATAAAGTGCAAAAATGGTTTGATACTTCAGAATTTTTTCAATTGTTTTATTTTCCCCAGCTACTAGTATTAAACATATATACACATCACAGGTGCGACATCAGGCTCCACTACATTTACAGTGTTTGATCATTGTCAACACTGCATTATGCTTTCATTTGGTTCTAGTATGTGTTATGTACTGGTAAAAAACATTTCTTGATAAAAGAAATGTTGACACGTTTACAGTATTGAAATATTTTCCATGAGAAAATTTGAGAAAAAACGAAAGGAAAAGAGCATATACAAGAAAAAAAAAGAACTATTCATATAAATATTGCTATTATGTTCTCACTAAAAAGCTTGTAAAATGACAATGACCAAAGTTCAAGTGTGCATGGCCTATTTGGAAATCAATTACTATCCAAAGGTTTGAAGATATTTTATCAGAAGGAAGATAAAACAACGTGTAAATATATAAGAAAGCTTACTGCACATACTTGGATTAGATTTGTTCAGATAGACAACTGAAGGATAAAATGTTGTTTTTGGTAGAAAGCATTTCAATAACAGCTGCAGTACATAGGGTTACCCCCAACGTAATCAACCGCAACCCTCATTCTGGTTTTGTCACCATACGAGATGACACAATTCCTTAAGTTTCATGAAGAATAACTGAAAACAAAAGCAAAAGAATTATATATGCTCTTTCAAAATAAGCAACATATAGTTAAACATAGTTAAAGAGCTTTATAAAATACTATACAATATTGGATAGTACACTTGAGTGAGTACAAAAAATTATACAATTAACAATGCATAAAAACATAATGTGTATAAAATATACTTACATTATCTACAATAAAAATGATTATGTAACAGTGGCGTATCCGGAGGGTTTTAGACGCCAGTATACCGGTTTGAGTATACCGGTTTGGACGTCCCAAACTAAGTGCCCAAATTATTTGAAAGTGGTGAAAAAAGGTTTTCTTATTTAATCCATAAACAGAAAAAACCTTACTTGTAATAATTTAATGGCGTATTAAAAATCACATAAACCTGAATAAACTCTTTCGGCATGCTAATGTCTTAAATTTATTGCGATTTATTTTATATATAAGAGACAAGGAATACTGTAGTCCGTCTGTAAGGAGAACTGTGTTTATCGGTGGTCAAAGCTCTCCCTGTTCTGTAATCTATTAGCTTGCATGGGTGCGCACTCCCTCGTAGTTGAGTTGGATTACGCGGACATTGCGCTGGCCCCTCAGGGTGTAAGGCTTCCTGTGGCAAAGTACCAAATGGGGCCGCCATGTTCGATCGCAATCCCACAAAAATACGGCAGAGCTGGATTGTTAGCATGTAGCATCGATACTGACTCTAACTACGTGTCTGTCATATAAACCTTGTAGTATATATCCGATGTTAAACACGTTAAATTAGTGACATTGTTTAGGATCTTAAAGTTAATAATGCACGTTTTGATTCGCTCACAAGAATGTGATTTTAGCCAAAAAATTGTCAAACTTTCCCCGGGGCTTAGCCCCGCGTCCCCCAACAGGCTCTGTCCTACCCGCTGGGGGGCTTACAACGCCCCTCATACCCCAGCTGATTTTCAAACACTCGCACTTCGCGCTCGCGGTGTGGCCAAACTATAACCTCTGGATATCGCCACTGATTAATTACCTTTAAATGCCTAGTGGTTAAAATTCAAAAAGTTATTAAAACAGTAATGACGAAAACGAAGGAGAGTTAGGAGCAATATAGTGCAACACCCCCCGTCATTACGTGTAAAACCCATAAGTGTAATCCACACAAGGATTTCACAAACATGTGGAGTGCTACACTAAGTGCTCATGTTCAAAAATGTTCAAGCTAAAGAACAGGCGCTCGTCGAGGCCTGGTGCTAGAAAAGTTCTAATTTATGTTGCCAGAAGATCTTGCCTCTAAGCGTGCCTCGCTAAAGATCTACAATTATTTGAAAAGAAAAATCACTCATACCATGATAATCTATCAACACAAACTTTTAAAAAGCAACTGACGTTTCATCTCCGAGGAACCGATCTTTTTCTTTAACCCTATTCAGTCGCATTTTCAAGCATATTATGACCGAGGGAAGTGGATTCCTCCCCACCTCCATAACTTTGATAGGCTTGCCTAAATTAATCAAACTTGGTACACTTATAGTACGTATAAGGAACAAAATGCGACAATAAATTTTTTACTTATGTCAGCACTTTTCTGTGACGTCATCAAAGCTTGAAATTTGTCCAAATACCACTATCTACTTAAAATTCAATTACTTTAGTTATAGAGCGAATTTTAACATTCGTTTAAAGTTTTGACAGACAAATAAAAGTTATTTAACATATTTTCTGGTTTTTACACAGTTCGCATAAAAAATTGTCAAAAATTGCCTGAAATCAGATATTTCCCGTTTTTTTTGGTAAAATGTCTGTGTCCAAAATTTACAGAATAATTCCCCTTGATAAAATTAAGTTGTGTTGTAAGTTTCAGTTCTGAGTAATCCTAACAAGTTATTATATTCCCCGATTAGGAGTTTTAGGGGTAGTTTCACACGCTTTCACACACGCGCAAACGTCCAAGGTGTGCGATAAGCACATGCACAAAATCGTATAAAATGTATAGCTAGCATAATTTCTTTATTTACCTTGCATTTATTATATTTTTTAATCTTGATTTTCAGCCCACTACGAAAAGATAATTACATATCAAAAATTAAATTAGAACAGGGTAGCTAGTCAATTAGCATGGAAAATATATCAAAGTGAGAAATGACTAGCTAGTCATTCTCACTTTGATATATTTCCTCATACTGCTGCCATGTTTTCCGCAAAATTATTGCTTTAATCTTGTTTAACACCCTCCCCTGTTATGATAATTCTAATTAATATTGCAAACTACATATATATATATAGTGATGTGTCAAAAGCCATTCTTGTTAATAGATTTTGTGTGTGTTTTTTTTATTATTATATATAATATAACTTTTGTTACAAAAAACACGTCCAATGCTTGTTGTGACTCCCTCTTCCGTTATGCTTTTTTTTAATGTTACAAAAAGACTATGTTGATTACTACGTTGAAGTCTTTGTGCATGAATTTAGTTTTGATATTCACCTTCTCTGGTCAGGTAATTTTCAAATTAATAAAAAAAATATTTATATATCTAAACATTATTAAAAGTACAGAATATAATCAAATTTAATTTTAAAGCCACAAGCAGATAGAAACTGAGTTTAATAAAAATTTCCCTTCCCACCAGGAAACCGGAATAGTTAAGGTGGGAAAAGTTATGCTGGGTCACAAACGAATTTCCTGCGATTAAAATGCTGACTGCACTTTTGATTGGCTACTTTCAGGTGTCTTGGTTAGCACGAAGGAGAAAAGCTAGCTTGAAAGAGTTATTATTACAGGTCAACACTGAGTTTGATTGGGATGAGGATGATTGGGATGAGGATAATTTGCTTGATGATGTTGTAGAAGGGCCAGCTATTGTAGATCAAGACAGAAATGGGTAGTGAAGGCTATTAGGAAAATAAAGATTGCAAGGCTACAGAGTATCAGGTGTTGTGGCAGAGATGGTAAAAACGTCTGATGTACTGGAGTTGAGCTTATTACAATGTTGCTAATCAGAATATAAAAGATGTTTATCCCGATGTGACTGGCAGTTGAGTGTAATAGTGAATGTTTCAAGGACAAGGGTGATGCATAGAAAGAGTTAAGAGGGTTGAAAGTTATTGGAACAGTTACTTAGAGAATTGATATGGAAAGATGCAATTTGGTGTTGTTTCAGGGTGTGGCAATACAGATGCAATATTTCAGATGACGTCTTCAGGAAAAGTATTAAAAAAGAGAAAGAATCTCTATTTTGCCTTTGTAGATTAAAGAAAGCTGTTGATAGAGTGCCATGTAAAGTTATTTGGGGGTTATGAGAAAATTATGTGTGGATGAGTGGCTAATTAAGATGGTACAGTCTAATATATACAACAATGGTAGAAGTCGTGTTAGGATTAACGCTTCACTTAGTGACGAATCTAATGTAAATGTTGTGTATATACACATGGAGAAAAAACAGGAGATACAAGTCACAAATCGTCCGTTTAAATTCTATTCAAATTTTCTATTAAAAGCTGTGTCCTTTGAAACTATGCGAAATGCAAAGTTCACTGGATATTCACAGATTTGCGTCACACTTGCGTTTGTTTGTTAAATATTCCCTGGAAGGCTGAGGTCTAAGTGGCTTCTGAATTTTATTAGCCAATCATCTTTAGAGGATATGTAAACATTAGAAGCACGAGAAAACTTCAGTATTCTTGAGAGAAAGTGGCAAAACATAAAAAATGTGTTGCGAAAACTGGCTTAAAACATATATAGATCATGCGCCATTGTAACGCCGTTATAAACGGTTGTCACAATTAATGTTTAAGAAATCGTCTCTGAAATTTCAAGTCGATCCATTGATGTTTGCACAGTTTATAGGCTTTTATTTCTGACATACTTTTAAGCAAAATTTCTGTAAAAACACGGGCAAGAACCATTATAAATGTTTTGATTTGCTGAATGATTCCTTTGTTTCATTTCTGTACGCTAAAGTTTTGTTTGTTTAAGATCTTTTATCGCAAGAAAAAGCATGATTTTTTAGAAAGCATCTGAAATTAATTTGTATTAGTAGCCTAGAAAAATAAGATAATAATGTGAAATGTTAATGTGAACATAGAGTAAGAAAGAAATGTTTTTAAGAATAATGTACACTTAAGTCCTGAAGAAGATTTTGTTAACATTTTAAGACTGTGTCATAAATATCTAACTTTTATTTATTCATTTATTTGGTTAACTCTTTTATAAGGACTGTGATCGTAGTTTTTGTTAGCTACTGCACCTTATTAAAATATTTTGTTGATAAAGTAATTTTTTCAAATTTAGCTACAAACATCTGCACACAACACTTGGCGACTCTTTGCATGAATTAAATTGATTGACAGTTGGTCCAATTGGCCATTCACAAATCATTTTTAAACAATCGAACTAACTTCCTGCGGGCAAATTTAAGGATGAGTTGGTTCTCTTTGAATGTGGCACCTGTTTTCAATAGCTCTAAAGAAGATGTACATATCTCCTCTTCTTTTATACCTCCATGATATATACTTTGTTATTGTTTTAGTCTTTTAACGCTGTCAATAGAATTCAGAACAGGTCGTCCCTGGAGTTATTGTTGCAGATAATTTGGTTCTCATATGCAGAGTCGATGGATAAAATTATTGAAAAGTGAGAAGTGGAGCAAATGACTAGAAGAGAAAGGGTTAATGGTGAATGCAGCAAAGTCTAAAGTCTCTTATTTAGTAGCATTGAAGCCAAGTGTGACCTTGTATGGCAAGTGGCCTGTTGAGTAGTTGCATGGAAGGAGTTGGTAGTAACTCAATTTTTTGTTCAGACTTGTAAGCATTGGGTACGTAAAAAGTGCAGTGATATTGGTGGAACGTTAAGAGCGGACATTTCATTTTGCATACAAGCGTTGAAAAGGCGAGAGTATATACAATGAAGTATTTCCAGCTTTAAGGATGTACACAGTGGCTTGTTAGAATAGTTAGAACTTCTGTTATTAGGTGATAATGTTGGGTGGTAAAGGGGTGTTGCAAGAAGTGTTACTTTCAGAATAGGTTCTGCTTGGAAAAATTCAGATTTACTTTCTTTGTTGGCGTGCAGAGACTTCAGGTAAAAGAGGTTGTATGAGGCCTGTGTAAGAAGTGTTTATGTTGTACGGTAGTGAGACAGTGAAGCAGGAAGATCTTGACCATTTAGAAAGGATGATATGAGAATGGTTAGGTTGATGTGTAACGCCAGTCTAATAGATCGAAAGATTTAGATGAGCTACAAGCAGCATTACAGATGTATCCAGACAAAAAGATCGAGTTGGCTGGGACACTTGGAAAGAATGGAGGAGGATATATAATTGGGTAAGAGAAAGTGTAGAAACTTATTATTTCCTGAGTAGATCGAGAAAGACTTGGCAGGTGGTAAAAAAGGACAGACTTGATGCAGAGGAATTTGAGTTAGATCTAACACAGTATAGATCATACTGGAAGTGGGTGATTGATTACCTAGTCCAACCCATGCTAGCATTGAAAACGCGACGTCAAAGCTTACCTCTTCCTTAAAAAAGTAATCGAAAATCAACTCGAAGTATGTTACCAATTACAAAAACAATATTCTTTTATACTGTACTTGTTTTGATTTGTTTCAAGATATTCGTCGTTAAAGTTGGAAAATATTAGCTAGGAAAAAAGCTCCGTGCAGGTCACCATCTTGTCTTCCAAATGTAAATTAATTCCTTCGAGGGGCTTTTTGTTTTAGTAAAAAAGTCTGCAAAAGTGTAAAAACGTACAGGAATGCCCACATAGAGTTTTTGTTGTTTACAGTTTGACTCGGCAAGCGTTTTTGATTCAGAAGGTCAGTAAAATAACTAACTTCTTTGGCTAGAATATCAACAGTGTTGATCATCACAACCATGTGAGTTACACACAATTTGAAAAACACCTAGTCAAAGTTGTATTGGGCTGGGTGCAGCCTAGCACCTTGACTTAAAATTCACCTACCTTGTCCCGGGCCCATGGTGTTCTTGAATGAAGGATAAAACGTGTATGTGACACGAAAAGTAAAGTATATATATACTATCAAAAGAAAGAAGAAACAACAAAAAGTACACATTTTATCCTCGATATCAAAAGAACGCTACATTTCCTGTGATCTATAAATTCAGGCAGCCCGCGTGTACACACAAACAAGCAGAAAAGCGCGCAGAAAAAAAGGCTGCAAATTCCTGGATCTTACAACATAAACTTTTTTCCATTTATAAGAATATAGGCTGTGTTTAGAACAATAGAGAATAATAACTAAATAAGAATAATGAACAGCCTGGTTACAATTTTCAATTGCTTATAAAAAAGTATAAGTAATAGAGAAGAAGCCCTCTTCTAGGCACAGCGCATCATAAAAGAAGAGCGCACACCTATACCAGAATTCGTGCAGGCTATGCTCAAACCCAAAAAGACCAGGTGGTCTGAGGTTAAGAATTGCCACAGGCTTTCTACTACTTACTCCCCTCGTACGTATTACTCGCCACTTGTCACTTTAGTTATATAGCTATATATGTTAATACACTCAACAGAAAAATATGAAATTTGAAACAGGTTCAGTCCTTTATGTGCCTTTACAGTTCAGAATGACATTGTGTGGCGGAGTTCAGAAAAAGTAGTAGTAGGTTTCCTAGCATTAGGGGTAGGAATATTCTTTAGCTGTCGTGTCAGATATATCTACGGGGTATGCTGCCATTTTTACAACAACAAAAATCGCTCAGACCGTTACAGGGTGTCATCAAAACACACGAAGGGTTTAATGATGAATATCACCTACAATAAGACAAATTTTGCAATATCATTATATTACTATGTATAGTAAGAAGATGCTACGGAAAAAAATGAAAATTGATACCATAGTAACGCGATTAATTTCCGAATTATGCCATTATTAACCCCTGGTAATTTGTCAATATTGGAAAGTAAAATTACCGAACACTGTTCTGTTAAATCAATGTAAAATGGTAGATAAAGGAGGAAAGCACTTCATGGAAGAGTCCATATAGTCTGTGAATTATATATATGTATGACATATAGATTTATGTATCCATCTATCCATATGTGGATACCAGTAAAAAATGGCTTTTTTGCAAGCTCTTTGTGTTAAAATTACTCCTTACGTCATCCTGATTGAAAGTAAGTAGGGTTCGCCCATATACGGCCAGTGTTTACTTTAATTACTGAAACTCGCTAACAGCTTTATAAACCACTGACTACTGATACTGTTAAGTACAAGTATGTTCGTGCTGCATTACAGCCCATTGTCATAAGTGCGGCATAAATAGACCCCGGGTATACAGCAAAAATAAATATCGTCAAAATCGCCCATTCCAGCCACTTCGCCCTAATTCGGCCACCCAATATTATGCTTAATTTGCAACTTACATCGGCCATCAATAGCATTATTTATGGTTTTTTAAGAAAAATCGCTGTTAATAACGTTTCTGAGATACTTTTAAACTAGATTGTTTCCAAACACTGACGTCTCTATAACATTTTTGTTACTCGACCAAATACGCGCTTACGATGTCACGTTTTAAATTGGATTTTGGGCAAACTAAAACAAAAATAAAGTATCTGTGTCATTACAATTTTTATTTTTCGTCGTGAAATAAAAAGAAACTTGAAATTATAAACAATTTTTGCACTTCCATTGGATAGTGCATTAATTTCGGGTTTTTTCTTTTTTCGCTGGTCAGTGCATACCGCATGAACCAGGTCAAACATTCGTCGCATTGTATCGAACCTCCCCTTCCACAAACCTTTTCCCACATTCACCACAAAGGAAATCAACATCCTCAAAGTGCGAGTCTAAGGAGCTCGTCTTTTCTTCCTCCGACTCTTCGTCCGAATCCATTAAAAACCTTTTCTTTTTAGGCGGGCGCCTTGATTTTCGTGTCGCTACTAAAGCTGATTTAAATTGGGTAGCTATATTGTTAAAGACGTTTTCTTCCCATTCTGAATCTTCATCACTACTATCGCTGGCCAATGTAACTGACCTTATTCCGCATAAAATTTCGAACTCTTCCGGTGAGATATCGGCAATTGGCAATAAATGTTGATTGCCGGTGTCAGACTCCCCTTCAAGTATAGGGTCAATGTCGTGAATGGGTCGATCGAGGCAGCTGTGACAAACCAAGATTGATGGCATCCGCGATTCCAGCTGCCTTCCAGCCGCTATCAATGATTTCCTTCCCCTTGGAAGCTGTCATGAGGTGTAAAACTCCAAATCCAGCCACCATGAATCGGTTTCATCTTACTCAGCTGCAGACCAATCTCGATATCGTCGATGCTACTGGCATTATCTAGATATGTTAAAAACTGCGACAAGTACCATTCGGTGAATTTTCGTTTCAAAAAGCTTTTTGCGTACCCATTGACCGTGAGATCGAGTGGTTGTAGTATTTTGTCATGTTGGCTGGAACGTCGACGATCAAGATGTTGGCTTTTTCGTACGCATCGATTACTTCTGTGGTCATCTGACCAGTAAATACATCATAATGACGAGAACTTTTTGATATTCAGCACATTTCAAAGCTTTTCTCATCTTCTCAGCATACGGATTAATGATATCTTTCAGAAACTTTAAAGATTCAGTAGTATTGGAAAATTTTTTTGGGTTGACGCTTAGGAAAAATCTTTCGGAAACTTATACTTGGTAAAGATTTGAGCAGTTTTTCCTCCATAAATTAATTGAATCAATGTTATGGCAAATGTTCCTGTTATCATTCGTTTATCTGCGCTTCCCTCGATAGTAACTGATGCCTCACCTCTTGGAGCAAGAGTTGAATTTCCTACTTGCACGTATTTTAATGGGGTTTGATCGATATTGATTATCAACTCCGATGGAATCTTGTGTTTTTCCACTTTTGACACGATTTCATGCAGGAATAGAAATTCAATTTATTTTCGAGCATTTTCCGGTATATCTACTTTGATGATGTTTTTCGGCGCCTGACATAATTCATCATGGAAAACAAAACTTTTGGCCCAACGCGAAGATTCTACATCAATGTCGCCTGCTACGTGAGGATACTTTAAGATCAAAGCTCTGGCAGTTGCATTTGCGACGGTAGTATTAATAACACTTCCCTTTTTACTCAGAGAACGCAAGTGCTGTTGAACACCATTCCATCTAAATCTCCGAGGAGATAGGGCCTCCCCACTTTTCGTCGATATTTCTGAATCTTTTGCGACTTTTCGAGCTGCTCCTTTCCTTTTCGTACCTCTTCATAATATCTCTTCTTAAATGTCCGAACAGTACTTTCTTTTGAGATCACAAATTTCGGTCTGAAATTTTTAGCGCATTGTTAATTCCATTTTGAGCAGCATATTTACCAATTTCGTACCTGTCTTTGTCTGCCCACTTGTGATATTGTGTTGATCGGCTTGACGATTTCTTTGAAGACACGTATTCATTTATCACTTGACTATCTAGCCTTGCAATATCCGAGGATGATGGATTTGCTTCTTGTCCAGCAATTCTAAAATGCAAGCAAAGAGAAGTTTTCATAATCCATCAATCAAAATTTAGAGCAAAGGTAAAGGAAAGATTCTGACGACAGGTAATCAGCTTAAATCTTTTAAACGGATTGAAAAAGTTCTAAATGATGAATTGAGTAATGAAACTGAGATAAAATGCTACCTATCCTTTCTTTTTCAATGTTATTTGAGGTTACAGGTTGATCTTGAACACTTTGTGAGTCCATTTTCTTTTCTAGGGCTTTCTCTTTTTCCAGGGCCTTTTGAGCTTTTCGAAAGAACAACATATATTCATCCTTTTTACTTTAAGAAGAAAGGATGAAGCAACTCATATTACCGACATTGTGAAGCCTACGCTGTTTGAGGACTACCTAGGACAGGATACGAGAATTGCGCTGAAATCGATAAGTATTAGACCGATATGGCTGAACCTTTATAGTGACAATGAATTTGCCAATTCGTAGGACAGGGCCTGATCAGACAGAGACTAGAATCGAAATCATAAACGGGCTGTATAGGATAGAGGATCTGGCAACTATCGTCAATAGCCAGGCAGGGACAAGATTAAGCTGTTTGTCCTGAAAAAATGGACTCTGTAGCTCCGTGTCAGTGTCGGTACACGGTGGTTATTCATCGCCAGCTGCAAGAGCTCCTGGGTCTACCCTACAATCCTGCCGATAAATTCTATTTGGCATGCAGGTGTCTAATAGATAAATACTGAAACTCAGTATGTATCATAGCCATGTAACGTAGCGTTAAGGAGTTATTAAGAAAAAAACCGTCAGGGGGGGGGGCGGAATCGCCCCCCCCCGCCCCCCCCCCCCCCCCCGGACCGAATAGGTTAAAGTGGATCAAAGGTGATCGCGTAATATAATGTTACAGCGTAATAATTTTCTCAAAGACGTTAATAAATTTTGCGGCTAATTATTACACTCAATAAATTGCGGGAAAGTGCGGAACGAAGCAATTAGGTATGGTTGGTTTTCGGTAGCAATATTCAAGTTGAAGAAAAACATGTCAACTTTATAAAATTGTATTCAGCTTCAGCAAAATATATTCAGCTTCAGCAAAATATGTTCAGCTCAGCAAAATATGTTTAGCTTTTGTAATTTGTTTCCTTTTTTTCAGCAATAAATTTTTAAATTTATCAAGGCGTTTATGCTTTTGGCAATGTAAAAATGTCCGTTTGCGAGTTTAATTTTTTTCCAAAATTACCTGTGCGAGAGTTGGTCTGGTCTGTAATTTGAAATAGCTATGAGTTCTGGTCTTGGTTTTGTTTCAAGTGAAACCCTCAACGGGCGAGCGCTGTTTTGTTCACGTTGTTGGAAACTGGCTAGGATTGATGATGGAGAATACTGAGGAGGAAAGTATAATCCAACATTATCGCGGAGTCATCTTGATTTTTTTCATCTAAATTTTAATGTGTAGTTAAACTATTTTTGAAACTATTTTATTTCAACTTTATTTTATGCACAATTCGTATATTATTGTAGCTATGTAGCTATAGACTACCAAATACCGAATACTTATCAATGGTAAATCGCTGAACTTTGGACTCCCCGTTTGACCATGTGCGCACGGGATAGAAATCAATGCAGCACGGAGAAATCGGTCCATAATAATGTGTACATGCTAACTTGAAGAATTACAAAAGATAGCCAGATAGCAGGTACCAATAGGAACTAAAGAGGCTCCTGGAAAAACAATTGTAATAATAATAGTAATAATAATATTCATTAACGTTTTTTACCTTTATGTTGCCATTTTGTTTGATATCAGGCAACTGAATTAAGCTATTTTGCTGACATTGTTAACAATTAACACTGTTTGCTATATATACCCAAGAAGATTACCAGGGTTCTCACAGGTCCTGGAAAGTCCTGGTATTTACAAATTTTGTCCCTCCTTGAATTTATTTATATACCCTTGGATATGATGATATGATGGGGGGGAGCAGTAGGTGGTAAAAACAAAATGGAGGGGTGGATATTTCTTCATTCGTAAATTCTATAAAGAAGACTTTGTAGTGCAGTTTTATGGTGTAATAGCAAATTCAAATTAGAAGTTCAAATTGAGTGTATTTTCTAACAAGTTTTGGTTGATTCGTTCTACTTGATATTTGTTTTTAATTTTTGTTCTACAAAAGAGTTCTGTCTGGTACTAAACAATATTTGTTTTCTGAGAAATTTTAAAAAGCCTAATATGGGAGAAGAGTCATGGGGAGGTCATACTTTCACATTTTTATAAATGGGGTGGTTGGTCATATAGCTATGGTGGTGAAAAAATGCAATATTGCCCCAAATTTTAACAAAAAAGTCCTGCAACAGATCTGGGATTTTTGAGCAAATGTCCTGAAAATTGGAAAAATAGTCCTGGATTTTCAATTATGTTTTTGGTGGGAACCCTGGTTACGAACCGCAAACATTACTCCGCATTGTATTCATGAGAGCTATGCGCGTGAAAGATGTGGTTACATGGTAATTTCTTGCCAGCAGTCATCTGTTCACGACATATAATACACGTATTGTCAAACTGACGCAACTCCTCTTCGCTAGCATTCAAAAACCTACAAAAAAAATCAAAAAACATGAAGTTTAAAACATAAGTGAAAGCCCTAAACTTGAATGTTTTGCTATTAGAAACATTGTCCCTTATTAATAGACGATTTTGGAATTAGGATAAATTTTCTATCGCGTTCTCGGTAGCAAAGCATGAAAAAAGTGCTAAAAAGAAGCGGCTATTTTAAGAGATTTATGACCTATCTTGGCAAGTTCTTGTTTACATTTGGGCACCAGTATTAAAATCTGGACCCTTGGATCTCGCAAATTTCTAAATCACCTTGGATTTGGCATGTTTTTGAACTTCATATAATTTTGTTCCGAAACAAGACCCGAGAGCCTTAAAATATGATCTTGACACATAAACATAAGCAAAAACATTCCAAGAAAAGCTGCAAATCTCCCAAAAGAAATTTCAATTCTCTGACTATTTTCCCTGGACCTTATAAGAATTTTTTAAGAATTACATTAACATTGATCTTTGAAATATGCGTTTACTCCTTTCATCCAAACAAATACATATTTATATAAGATATTATGTATTTTAATAGTATCAAAAATGCCTTACTTTTCCCTGAACATTATAAAAAAATTATCATTTAAGTTTGTAAAATTTTCTACATTCCCTGGAAAAAATCAGCCATTTTGCAGGCTTCCCAGACGTATTCATGTAAAGATACGTCATCAGTCCTACCTTGTATTCATGTATGCAATCGCTCTTCGAGATAAAATCACATCGCTGAGCGACTTCTTGAACGACCTGTAGTGAATAAGACGAAAACATGGAACTTTACAAATTAAAATGAAATTTATTGTCTGTTTATACGGATGTTAACCAACTGCTTACCTGATGGTCAAGTACATCGGTCTGATGGCAAACAGGGGGAAGGTATGTATTTTCACCATAACTCCAACAAATGCTACGTATAAACAGCACTTTACAAGACCTAAACAAGAAATAGCATGAATAATATTTCATATAAATGTATCGAAGTCTAATCCCGATAACTTCCTTTTCCATTCTCCTGTCAACTTTTCTGGTACTTTAACAGTCTAACCCTCGATAACTCGAATCACAGGTTTACACCTCCCTTCCCCTTCTATAACTCGACCGTCTTTCTGAGTGAGGGAAGATGGTTATTCGCCGTTCTTGGCGAAGAATGCGAAGAAATTGAAAGTTTTAAATGGCATAACAATATTTTACTGTTTCGATTAACTTTTTTCCCGTATACTATACCAATTTTTTGCATTTCTTGATAATTGATCTGACTTGTTTCTTTGCAGGCACGCTTTATTTATAATTTTACTACAGAAAGTATGGCGCACCAAAACACCCATATAAAAGTGTACCTGTAATAAGTTCAGCATAAAGTAAGTACACGTTTTTATTATCCCAGGGATGTTCACTAATGTAATCGATAGTGTGAAGAACATATTTCATGATAATTGCGACAACCATCACCAATAAAATGGCGTACTAAATTCAAAAATTCTGTCGTAAGCAACATTTCCTTGAAACTTCTTAAACAAGTATATGTTAATTGCAAATCTTTTAAAAACATCCATCACTCTCATAGCTTGACTTAAAAGCGTGCACAAAAATCTCGAAAATAGAGATCTTATGTCTGTGGAACTTTTAATTGAATGGGAGAGGCCATTCCGTACCCTAACAAAATTAATTATTCCTATTATTCTTCACTTTTATTATTTTCGCGTGTACAACAAAAATCTACTTTTCTTGTCGAAAAGGTTAATTACCTCAAATCCGAAAACCATTTGAACTGACGCTCCGCTTGACAAAGTTGTTTTGAAAGCATGATGAATCAGAGCAGAGTCCAGTGTTCCCAATAATAACAGTAAAGCTAAATTAAAGCAATTGATAAGAAAATGTGCATATCAATAATATATTTTAATGTGTTCAATAAAAAATCGTAAAAAAATGCCTACTATTTACGCGAATATGAAACAATACAGTTATGATGGGGCTTCTTTCCATCTAGAAACAAAAAAGATATAAAAAATCAACTTTGTCCAGACTGTGTTAATGCAACACATATTGTTGCATGCGATTTACCTTGTGTGTCAGCGTGCTTTTTTTTTAAATTTCAATATTTTCTGACTTTTTTTTTTTCAGTTAGTTCTTTAAGATTTTGCCGTGAGCAGACGTATGTCGAAGTGGAGAATAATTTTGTTAAATTAAGTAATTTATTTGTCATCTGCATGGTTTTTATTACATTATTACTTTACAATAGTACTACTGTTATACCTTGGTATTGTTTCGTTATTGGTTTTGGTATTGTTTTGCAGTAATTTGGTTATTACATAAAACTTGCGAAATTTGTTTGGTTTTAAAAATCGTTCTTACAAGAGATCTAATAGAAACCGGTCGCAGAAAAATGTTCCTGTTTAAAAATATTTTTTTATTATTGGCAGTGTTATTGTTATTTATTATAACGACAAAAGGAAACAAAGCATCGACAACAGAAATCAAAGGTAAAATAAAAAGATCTAAGAGCCGTGTATTGTATTATCATAACACAAGTGCAACATTTTACATCATTTTGAAGGCTGACGACGTCGAAAAAAATCCAGGGCCTGGTTTACACCAACAATCTAACGTAACAGATCCTGTTGTTACCGCACCTAGAAATCGTATTATCATCGAAATGTACAGTATGCGAGAAAGAGTTGGTACAAGCAGAAAGCGATTACTTTGTACCCATTGTTATGAAATACTCATGTCACTTGTTTGAAACCTTTCAAAATCAGAACAAAAGAGGTACACTGTAAAAACGGTTGAAAATTGGACATGTAGTGATTGCACCATTACACTTTAAACCCTTCCACAACTCAAGACATCTCGATACATCAACATCTGACGAAGTTGTCGAAACTACTCCTAAAAAAACAAAAATCTAGAAAAAATTAAAGAAAAACTCCAAATACACTTCAATCGTCCATCTTAACGTTCAGTCACTATGTCTACTTTTAACGAATTCTCTATCATGGTAAATGACTATAAATTTGATATTGTAGCTGTAAACGAAACTTGGCTAAGAGATGACACGTACCAACAAAATTATGTTCAAATACCAGGCTACAACACTGTATTTAAAAACCGCATAGGGAAAAAAGGTGGAGGAGTCGGGTTTTATCTCAAGGAGACTCTTAGTTTCAAAGTCAGAAATGATTTAAACAAGCATCATGATTCACTTGAAGTATTATTCGTAGAAGAATGGGGAAAAATAAGAACTCCCCTGTTCCTATCTGTGTGGCCTATCAACCCAGCTCGAATGAAAAGGAAAGACTGGAATGGTTAGAAAAATTTGAAAATCTGAGAGCAGAGTATATACAAAGTGGCGAAGTGTCCTTATTCTGACAGGCGACTTTACCTTCGATTTGCTCGGAGAAAGTAGAGAATCTACCAAACGGTACCGAGACATATTACAAACCTTTTCATTACATCAAACACCTGTCCATACCAACAAGAAAACAAAAATCATTAATTGATCACATCAGCAGCAATACCAACAAAAGTATCCATCGTGACGTAATTAACACTGACGAGATTTCCGACCACGACACTCCGTTCGTTATTTTAAACATCAAAAAAGAACGATTTGAGAAACGTGATAAATATACGTACGATGTGAAAAGAACTTAGACATGAGCAAATATATTGTTGACTTCAAACAACTACCAATAAATCTAGTCTACGCTTACGACGACCCAGACGATCAAATTACTACTCTCAATCAATTAGTTACGCAAGGTATATCAGAGCACGCTCCGACGAAAAGAATGAAGTTCCTCCAGCACCATGGATGAAGGATCCAGAGATCACCGTTGCGAAAAACAATCTAGAAATTCTACGAACCATATCACGTGAGCTGAACCACTCTGATGAAAACTCGCGCAAAGTATATCAAACTGCAAGAAATACATACAAAAAATCAATCCAACCAAAAAAGGCAACCTTTTACGAAAAGCCCTTAGTTCAAAGAATCCTAAGGAAGTATGGAAAAGTATGTCCCTTTCCTAAGATAGACCATCCGGTGAATGAGAAAGATTTCAGACCAATTTCAATCTTGCCTGTACTTTCTATAGTATATGAAAAAGGTAGTTCTATATCAACTCTCCGAATATATTGAAAATTCATCAATATACAATTCAACACAATCAGGTTTTCGTAAAGGACATTCAACCCAGACCATGCTTCTAAGTTTTAGGGACAATATACAAAAGGCACTTAACAGAAATGAGATCACAATGTCAGTGTTTATCGATTATTCAAAAGCTTTCGATACAATAGACCATCAGAATCTTCTAAAAAAAACTATTATCTCTGAATTTTAGTAACAGTTCTATAAAAATCTTGATGAGCTATCTCACTAATCGCCAACAGTATGTACGAGTTGATGATTTGGAATCGTCAAGTCTCCCAGTACACTTTGGAGTTCCCCAAGGAAGTATCCTGGGACCTGTTTTGTTCATGCGTCAAATCTACCATCATGTATTCAAGCTGGCTCAATCCAATTATGCAGATGATACAACCTTGTATAAATCGACTCCGACTTCAGGTTCTGAGGCTGCAATACGCTCACTTCAGAACGATATCTCTGAATTATGCTCATTAATGACAAACTAAAAAGTATCGTCTTCACATCAAAAAGACGTAACTTAGACTACAGTTTCCTTTTACGATCAAAAGGAAAATCGATTTTACAAGAACCGACAGCTAAGTTACTTGGCGTAATATTTGATGAGCACCTAACTTGGAACGAATAAATAAACGCTGTAGCGAAGTCAACATACGGTGTACTACGATAACTCAAGACGTTTAAGCGATTTACGCCATTTAAAGTACGTAAAAGTCTTGCTAAGTCACCGATTCTGTCTCGATTAAACTATTGTAATGTTGTTCACGGTCAAATTCCGAAATATCTACAAAAACAGATTACAAAGAGTTCAAAATTGTACTGCCGGATACGTACCGGGAAAGTATGCCAACACAGCAGACATTGTCAACCTGAACTGGCTTCCTATTGTTGAAAACACGGAATATAACGTAGTAAAACTTGTGTTTCGAGCGCTTTACGATAAAAACTGGCCGACTTATCTTCAAATAGAGACTGTAAAGCATCAAAGAAAACTTCGTTCGAGTTGCTTTGGCATTAAAATTTACTATGGTGAGAAATGCACTTTCCAAGAACAAGCTATACTATTTTTAATAATTTACCACCAAGCGTTCGCTTATGTAGTAATAAAAGTTTATTTAACAAAGAGGCAAGAAAAGTTTATAAGGAAAAGGCTCTTGCTCGGATATTAACATCATAATACTATTTCACCTTATGTATTAATGTTTAATATTTGTCAGACTATTTTTCTGTTTTATTATTCTTAGCTAATTAGCTATTTTTTCCTATTTTATGTGCTCAGACAGCCTTCTTAGTTGCACCCAGCCTCCTTTATTTTTCACTCGTTTTTGGATTTGACATTACCTTGGCTCTTTTCTCTGCCCTCTTTCTCTATTTACTCAATCATTTTCCAGTAAACTCTTTAAACAAAGTTGTTTATATAGTCTGAAGATGTATTTAGTGTACGAAAAGCTTAACAAATAAATACTTTTTAACTTTCAAACTGTTTTATTTTTTCTTAATTAATAAACTATGGCTGTTATTTTTACAAATCTTTAATTTTTGTTTTAAAAATATATTTTTATTTTTTTATTTTATACTATAATTTTATTGATAATAATAATAATAAATTTTTCTGAACTTTTATTATATATATTAAAACAATCAAGTTCTAAATCAACTTTTAAAGCCAATATTTTAAAAAGTTGTTTTTATCAAGTTTTACCGACCAGGTAGATATACTAAAATTTTATCAAATTAAACTTACGTAATCGACCCGATCTTCCACCAGCCAATGAAAAGCTTTCATAAAGAGTAAGAAAGTAAATAGTGCAACAAATTTTGGACTGAAGTCATCGCGAAACACAGTGAAAGCCAGACATGTTTCCGTGATCACATACCAGAACTTTTCGATCAGATGCTAAAAAAACCCGACACACAAATTAATTCAGTGGACAAAACTTAGGGCTCGGTTGCCATCAATTTAACGATTAGGCATATTGTATTCTTCACCAAATGTATAAAATAACTGATGCGCATAAGCACAAAAGCACAATATTTCCAGGTGTTCTAAGGTGATATATCCAAAAAATACGAGGTACAAAATGGGTGGCATGTCAAGCAAAAAAACATAAGTAGTCATTTCTCATTTACCTCCACTTCAGATGCTCGTAATTGACCAAAAAATATTTTTCTTAAAGCTTTGCCCAGCAAGAATATGAGGGCGAACCCCTGTGCATATAATACCTAAATTATTACAAAAATATGTTGAAGTTACAACTATAAAATAGTTTTATAAATAAAAGTGCAAAAATGGTTTGATACTTCAGAAATTTTTTCAATTGTTTTATTTTCCCCAGCTATTAGTATTAGAAACATATATACACATCACAGGTGCGACATCAGGCTCACTACATTTAAGTGTTTGATCATTGTCAAACACTGCATTCATGCTTTCATTGGTTCTAGTATGTGTTATGTACTGGTAAAAAACATTTCTTGATAAAAGAAATGTTGACACGTTTACAGTATTGAAATATTTTCCATGAGAAAATTTGAGAAAAACGAAAGGAAAAGAGCTATATACAAGAAAAAAAAGAACATATTCATATAAAATATTGCTATATGTATCTCCATAAAAAGCTGTAAAATGACAATGACCAAAGTTCAAGTGTGCATGGCCTATTTGGAAATCAATTACTAATCCAAAGGTTTGAAGATATTTTATCAAGAAGAAATAAAACAACGTGTAAATATATAAGAAAGCTTACTGCAATACTTGGATTAGATTTTGTCAGATAGACAACTGAAGGATAAAATTGTTGTTTTTGGTAGAAAGCATTTCCAATAACAGCTGCAGTACATAGGGTTACCCCCAACGTAATCAACGCAACCCTCATTCTGGTTTTGTCAACCATACGAGATGACACAATTCCTTAAAGTTTCATGAAGAATAACTAAAACAAAGCAAAAGATATATATATGCTCTTCAAAAATAGCAACATATTAGTTAAACATAGTTAAAGAGCTTTATAAAAACTATAAATATTGGATAGTACACTTGAGTGAGTACAAAAATTATAAAATTACAATGCATAAAAACATAATGTGTATAAAATATACTTACATTATCTACAATAAAAATGAATTATGTAACAGTGGCGTATCCGGAGGGTTTTAGACGCCAGTATACCGGTTTGAGTATACCGGTTTGGACGCCCAAACTAAGTGCCCAAATTATTGAAAAGTGGTTGAAAAAAGGTTTTCTTATTTAATCCATAAAAGAAAAAACCTTTACTGTAATAATTTAATGGCGTATAAGAAATCACATTAAACCTGAATAAACTCTTTTCGGCATGCTAATGTCTTAAAATTATTGCGATTTATTTTATATATAAGAGACAAAGGAATACTGTAGTCCGTCTGTAAGGAGAAACTGTGTTTATCGGTGGTCAAAGCTCTCCCGTGTTCTGGTAATTCTATTAGCTTGCATGGGTGCGCACTCCCTCGTAGTTGAGTTGGATTACGCGGACATTGCGCTGGCCCCTCAGGGTGTAAGGCTTCCTGTGGCAAAGTACCAAATGGGGCCGCCAGTTCGATCGCAATCCCACAAAATACGGCAGAGCTTGGATTGTTAGCATGTAGCATCGATACTGACTCTAACTACGTGTCTGTCATATAAACCTTGTAGTATATATCCGATGTTAAACACGTTAAATTAGTGACATTGTTTAGGATCTTAAAGTTAATAATGCACGTTTTGATTCGCTCACAAGAATGTGATTTTAGCCAAAAAATTGTCAAATTTTCCCCGGGGGCTTAGCCCCGCGTCCCCCAACAGGGCTCTGTCCTGTACCCGCTGGGGGGCTTACAACGCCCCTCATACCCCCAGCTGATTTTCAAACTCTCGCACTTCGCGCTCGCGGTGTGCCCAAACTATAACCTCTGGATACGCCACTGATTAATTACCTTTAAATGCCTAGTGGTTAAAATTCAAAAAGTTAATTAAAACAGTAATGACGAAAAAGAAGGAGAGCTTAGGAGCATATAGTGCAACACCCTCCGTCATTACGTGTAAAACCCATAAGTGTAATCCACACTAAGGATTTCACAACATGTGGAGTGCTACACTAAGTGCTCATGTTCAAAAATGTTCAAGCTAAAGAAACAAGGCGCTCGTCGAGGCCTGGTGCTAGAAAAGTTTCTAATTTATGTTGCCAGAAAGATTCTTGCTCTCTAAGCTGTGCCTCGCTAAAAGATCTATCAATTATTTGAAAAGAAAAATCACTCATACCATGATAATCTATCAACACAAACTGTTTAAAAAGACCTGACTGTTTTCATCTCCGAGGAACCTGATTCTTTTTTCTTTAACCCTATTCAGTACAGCATTTTTCAAGCATATTATGACCGAGGGAAGTGGATTCCTCCCACCTCCATAACTTTTGATAGGCTTGCCTAAATTAAATCAAACTTGGTACACTTATAGTACGTTATGGAAGGAACAAAATGGCGACAATAAATTTTTACTTATGTCAGCACTTTTTCTGTGACGTCATCAGAAGCTTGAAATTTGTCCAAAATACCACTATCTACTTAAAATTCAATTACTTTAGTTATAGAGCGAATTTTAACATTCTGTTTAAAGTTTTTGACAGACAAATAAAAGTTATTTAACATATTTTCTGGTTTTTACACAGTTCGCATAAAAAAATTGTCAAAAATTGCCTGAAAATCAGATATTTCCCGTTTTTTTTGGTAAAATGTCATGTGTCCAAAATTTACAGAATAATTCCCCTTGATAAAATTAAGTTGTGTTGTAAGTTTCAGTTCTGAGGATAATCCTAACAAGTTATTATATTTCCCCGATTAGGAGTTTTTAGGGGTAGTTTCACACGCTTTCACACACGCGCAAAACGTCCAAGGTGTGCGATTAAGCACATGCACAAAATCGTATAAAATGTATAGCTAGCATAATTTCTTTATTTACCTTGCATTTATTATATTTTTTAATCTTGATTTTCAGCCCACTACGAAAAGATAATTTACATATCAAAAATTAAATTAGAACAGGGTAGCTAGTCAATTAGCATGGAAATATATCAAAGTGAGAAATGACTAGCTAGTCATTTCTCACTTTGATATATTTCCTCAATACTGCTGCCATGTTTTCCGCAAAATTATTGCCTTTAATCTTGTTTAACACCCTCCCCTGTTATGATAATTCTAATTAATATTGCAAACTACTATATATATATAGTGATGGTGTCAAAAGCCATTCTTGTTAAATAGATTTTGTGTGTGTTTTTTATTATTATATATAATATATACTTTTGTTACAAAAAAACACGTCCAATGCTTGTTGTGACTCCCTCTTCCGTTATGCTTATTTTTTAATGTTACAAAAAGACTATGTTGATTACTACGTTGAAGTCTTTGTGCATGAATTTAGTTTTGATATTCACCTTCTCTGGTCAGGTATTTTCAAATTAATAAAAAAAAATATTTATATATCTAAACATTATTAAAAGTACAGATATAATTCAAATTTAATTTTTAAAGCCACAAGCAGATAGAAACTGAGTTTAATAAAAATTTCCCTTCCCACCAGGAAACCGGAATAGTTAAGGTGGGAAAAGTTATGCTGGGTCACAAACGAATTTCCTGCGATTAAAATGCTGACTGCACTTTTTGATTGGCTACTTTCAGGTGTCTTGGTTAGCACGAAGGAGAAAAAGCTAGCTTGAAAGAGTTATTATTACAGGTTGCAACACTGAGTTTGATTGGGATGAGGATGATTGGGATGAGGATAATTTGCTTGATGATGTTGTAGAAGGGCCAGCTATGTAGATCAAGACAGAATGGGTAGTGAAGGCTATTAGGAAAATAAAGATTGGCAAGGCTACAGGAGTATCAGGTGTTGTGGCAGAGATGGTAAAAACGTCTGGATGTACTGGAGTTGAGCTTATTACAATGTTGCTAATCAGAATATAAAAGATGGTGTTATCCCGAGTGACTGGCAGTTGAGTGTAATAGTGAATTGTTTCAAGGACAAGGGTGATGCATTAGAAAGAGTTAAGAGGGGTTGAAAGTTATTGGAACAGTTACTTAGAGAATTGATATGGAAAGATGCAATTTGGTGTTGTTTCAGGGTGTGGCAATACAGATGCAATATTTCAGATGACGTCTTCAGGAAAAGTATTTAAAAAAGAGAAAGAATCTCTATTTTGCCTTTGTAGATTAAAGAAAGCTGTTGATAGAGTGCCATGTAAAGTTATTTGGTGGGTTATGAGAAAATTATGTGTGGATGAGTGGCTAATTAAGATGGTACAGTCTATATATACAACAATGGTAGAAGTCGTGTTAGGATTAACGCTTCACTTAGTGACGAATCTAATGTAAATGTTTGTGTATATACACATGGAGGTATAAAAGAACAGGAGATACAAGTCACAAATCGTCCGTTTAAATTCTATTCAAATTTCTATTAAAAGCTGTGTCCTTTGAAACTATGCGAAATGCAAAGTTCACTGGATATTCACAGATTTGCGTCACACTTGCGTTTGTTTGTTAAATATTCCCTGAAGGCTGAGGTCTAAGTGGCTTCTGAATTTTATTAGCCAATCATCTTTAGAGGATATGTAAACATTAGAAGCACGAGAAAACTTCAGTATTCTTGAGAGAAAGTGGCAAAACATTAAAAAATGTGTTGCGAAAACTGGCTTAAAACATATATAAGATCATGCGCCATTGTAACGCCGTTATAACGGTGTCACAATTAATGTTTAAGAAATCGTCTCTGAAAATTTCAAGTCGATCCATTGATGTTTGCACAGTTTATAGGCTTTTATTTCTGACATACTTTTAAGCAAAATTTCTGTTAAAAAACACGGGCAAGAACCATTATAAATGTTTTGATTTGCTGAATGATTCCTTTGTTTCATTTCTGTACGCTAAAGTTTTGTTTGTTTAAGATCTTTTATCGCAAGAAAAAAAGCATGATTTTTTAGAAAGCATCTGAAATTAATTTGTATTAGTTAGCCTAGAAAAATAAGATAATAAATGTGAAATGTTTAATGTGAACATAGAGTGAAGAAAGAAATGTTTTTATAGAATAATGTACACTTAAGATCCTGAAGAAGATTTTGTTAACATTTTAAGACTGTGTCATAAATATCTAACTTTTTATTTATTTATTTATTTGGTTAACTCTTTTATAAGGACTGTGATCGTAGTTTTTGTTAGCTACTGCACCTTATTAAAAATATTTTGTTGATAAAGTAATTTTTTCAAATTTAGCTACAAACATCTGCACACAACACTTGGCGACTCTTTGCATGAATTAAATTGATTGACAGTTGGTCCGAATTGGCCATTCACAAATCATTTTTAAACAATCGAACTAACTTCCTGCGGGCAAATTTAAGGATGAGTTGGTTCTCTTTGAATGTGGCACCTGTTTTCAATAGCTCTAAAGAAGATGTACATATCTCCTCTTCTTTTATACCTCCATGATATATACTTTGTTATTGTTTTAGTCTTTTAACGCTGTCAATAGAATTCAGAACAGGTCGTCCCTGGGAGTTATTGTTGCAGATAATTTGGTTCTCATAGCAGAGTCGATGGATAAATTATTGAAAAGTTTGAGAAGTGGAGCAAATGACTAGAAGAGAAAGGGTTAATGGTGAATGCAGCAAAGTCTAAAGTCATTATTAGTAGCATTGAAGCCAAGTGTGACCTTGTATGTGGCAAGTGGCCTTGTTGAGTAGTTGCATGGAAGGAGTTGGTAGTAACTCAATTTTTTGTCAGACTTGTAAGCATTGGGTACGTAAAAAGTGCAGTGATATTGGAGGAACGTTAAGAGCGGACATTCATTTTGCATACAAGCGTTGAAAAGGCGAGAGTATATACAATGAAGTATTTCCAGCTTTAAGGATGTACAACAGTGGCTTGTTAGAGATAGTTGAGAACTTCTGTTACTTAGGTGATATGTTGGGTGGTAAAGGGGGTGTTGCAAGAAGTGTTACTTTCAGAATAGGTTCTGCTTGGAAAAAATTCAGATTTACTTTCTTTGTTGGCGTGCAGAGACTTCAGGTAAAAGGTAGGTTGTATGAGGCCTGTGTAAGAAGTGTTATGTTGTACGGTAGTGAGACAGTGAAGCAGGAAGATCTTGACCATTTAGAAAGGAATGATATGAGAATGGTTAGGTTGATGTGTAACGCCAGTCTAATAGATCGAAAGAGTTTAGATGAGCTACAAGCAGCATTACAGATGTTCGCGAGACAAAAAGATCGAGTTGGCTGGGACACTTGGAAAGAATGGAGGAGGATATATAATTGGGTAAGAGAAAGTGTAGAAACTTATTATTTCCTGAGTAGATCGAGAAAGACTTGGCAGGTGGTAAAAAGGACAGACTTGATGCAGAGGAATTTGAGTTTAGATCTAACACAGTATAGATCATACTGGAAGTGGGGTGATTGATATACCTAGTCCAACCCATGCTAGCATTGAAAACGGACGTCAAAGCTTACCTCTTCCTTAAAAAAAGTAATCGAAAATCAACTCGAAGTATTGTACCAATTACAAAACAATATTCTTTTATACTGTACTTGTTTTGATTTGTTTCAAGATATTCGTCGTTAAAGTTGGAAAATATTAGCTAGGAAAGAAGCTCCGTGCAGGTCATCATCTTGTCTTCCAAATGTAAATTAATTCCTTCGCAGGGGCTTTTTGTTTTAGTAAAAAAGTCTGCAAAAGTGTAAAAACGTACAGGAATGCCCACATAGAGTTTTTGTTGTTTACAGTTTGACTCGGCAAGCGTTTTTGATTCAGAAGGTCAGTAAAATAACTAACTTCTTTGGCTAGAATATCAACAGTGTTGATCATCACAACCATGTGAGTTACACACAAATCTGAAAAACACCTAGTCAAAGTTGTATTGGGCTGGGTGCAGCCTAGCACCTTGACTTAAAATTCACCTACCTTGTCCCGGGGCCCATGGTGTTCTTTGATATGAGGATAAAACGTGTATGTGACACGAAAAGTAAAGTATATATATACTATCAAAAAGAAAGAAGAAACAACAAAAAGTACACATTTTATCCTCGATATCAAAAGAACGCTACATTTCCTGTGATCTATAAATTCAGGCAGCCCGGTGTACACACAACAAGCAGGAAAAGCGCGCAGAAAAAAAGGCTGCAAATTCCTGGATCTTACCAACATAAACGTTTTTCCATTTATAAGAATATCAGGCTGTGTTTAGAACAATAGAGAATAATAACTAAATAAGAATAATGAACAGCCTGGTTACAATTTTCAATTGCTTATAAAAAAGTATAAGTAATAGAGAAGAAGCCCTCTTCTAGGCACAGCGCATCATAAAAGAAGAGCGCACACCTATACCAGAATTCGTGCAGGGCCTATGCTCAAACCCAAAAAGACCAGGTGGTCTGAGGTTAAGAATTGCCACAGGCTTTCTACTACTTACTTCCCCTCGTACGTATTACTCCGCCACTGTCACTTTAGCTATATAGCTATATATGTTAAATACACTCAACAGAAAAATATGAAATTTGAAACAGGTTCAGTCCTTTATGTGCCTTTACAGTTCAGAATGACATTGTGTGGCGGAGTTCAGAAAAAGTAGTAGTAGGTTTCCTAGCATTAGGGGTAGGAATATTTCTTTAGCTGTCGTGTCAGATATATCTACGGGGTATGGCTGCCATTTTTACAACAACAAAAATCGCTCAGACCGTTACAGGGTGTCATCAAAACACACGAAGGGTTTAATGATGAATATCACCTACAATAAGACAAATTTTGCAATATCATTATATTACTATGTATAGTAAGAAGATGCTACGGAAAAAAATGAAATTGGATACCATAGTAACGCGATTAATTTCCGAATTATGCCATTATTTTAACCCCCTGGTAATTTGTCAATACTTGGAAAGTAAAATTACCGAACACTGTTCTGTTAAATCAATGTAAAATGGTAGGTAAAGGGAAAGCACTTCATGGAAGAGTCCATATAGTCTGTGAATTATATATATGTACTGACATATAGATTTATGTATCCATCTATCCATATGTGGATACCAGTAAAAAATGGCTTTTTTGCAAGCTCTTTGTGTTAAAATTACTCCTTACGTCATCCTGATTGAAAGTAAGTAGGGTTCGCCCATATACGGCCAGTGTTTACTTTAATTACTGAAACTCGCTAACAGCTTTTATAAACCACTGACTACTGATACTGTTAAGTACAAGTATGTTCGTGCTGCATTACAGCCCATTGTCATAAGTGCGGCATAAATAGACCCCGGGTATACAGCAAAAATAATAATATCGTCAAAATCGCCCATTTCCAGCCACTTCGCCCTAATTCGGCCACCCAATATTATGCTTAATTTGCAACTTACATCGGCCATCAATAGCATTATTTATGGTTTTTTAAGAAAAATCGCTGTTAATAACGTTTCTGAGATACTTTTAAACTAGATTGTTTCCAAACACTGACGTCTCTATACATGTTTTGTTACTCGACCAAATACGCGCTTACGATGTCACGTTTTAAATTGGATTTTGGGCAAACTAAAACAAAAATAAAGTATCTGTGTCATTACAATTTTTATTTTTCGTCGTGAAATAAAAAGAAACTTGAAATTATAAACAATTTTTGCACTTCCATTGGGATAGTGCATTAATTTCGGGTTTTTTCTTTTTTCGCTGGTCAGTGCATACCGCATGAAACCAGGTCAAACATTCGTCGCATTGTATCGAACCTCCCCTTCCACAAACCTTTTCCCACATTCACCACAAAGGAAATCAACATCCTCAAAGTGCGAGTCTAAGGAGCTCGTCTTTTCTTCCTCCGACTCTTCGTCCGAATCCATTAAAAACCTTTTCTTTTTAGGCGGGCGCCTTGATTTTCGTGTCGCTACTAAAGCTGATTTAAATTGGGTAGCTATATTGTTAAAGACGTTTTCTTCCCATTCTGAATCTTCATCACTACTATCGCTGGCCAATGTAACTGACCTTATTCCGCATAAAATTTCGAACTCTTCCGGTGAGATATCGGCAATTGGCAATAAATGTTGATTGCCGGTGTCAGACTCCCCTTCAAGTATAGGGTCAATGTCGTTGAATGGGTCGATCGGAGGCAGCTGTGACAAACCAAGATTGATGGCATCCGCGATTCCAGCTGCCTTCCAGCCGCTATCAATGATTTCCTTCCCCTTGGAAGCTGTCATGAGGTTGTAAAACTCCACAATCCAGCCACCATGAATCGGTTTCATCTTACTCAGCTGCAGACCAATCTCGATATCGTCGATGCTACTGGCATTATCTAGATATGTTAAAAACTGCGACAAGTACCATTCGGTGAATTTTCGTTTCAAAAAGCTTTTTGCGTACCCATTGACCGTGAGATCGAGTGGTTGGTAGTATTTGTCATGTTGGCTGGAACGTCGACGATCAAGATGTTGGCTTTTTCGTACGCATCGATTACTTCTGTGGTCATCTGACCAGTAAATACATCCATAATGACGAGAACTTTTTGATATTCAGCACATTTCAAAGCTTTTTCTCATCTTCTCAGCATACGGATTAATGATATCTTTCAGAAACTTTAAAGATTCAGTAGTATTGGAAAATTTTTTTGGGTTGACGCTTAGGGAAAAATCTTTCGGAAACTTATACCTTGGTAAAGATTGAGCAGTTTTTCCTCCATAAATTAATTGAATCAATGTTATGGCAAATGTTCCTGTTATCATTCGTTTATCTGCGCTTCCCTCGATAGTAACTGATGCCTCACCTCTTGGAGCAAGAGTTGAATTTCCTACTTGCACGTATTTTAATGGGGTTTGATCGATATTGATTATCAACTCCGATGGAATCTTGTGTTTTTTCCACTTTTGACACGATTTCATGCAGGAATAGAAATTCAATTTATTTTCGAGCATTTTCCGGTATATCTACTTTTGATGATGTTTTTCGGCGCCTGACATAATTCATCATGGAAAACAAAACTTTTGGCCCAACGCGAAGATTCTACATCAATGTCGCCTGCTACGTGAGGATACTTTAAGATCAAAGCTCTGGCAGTTGCATTTGCGACGGTAGTATTAATAACACTTCCCTTTTTACTCAGAGAACGCAAGTGCTGTTGAACACCATTCCATCTAAATCTCCGAGGAGATAGGGCCTCCCCACTTTTCGTCGATATTTCTGAATCTTTTGCGACTTTTCGAGCTGCTCCTTTCCTTTTCGTACCTCTTCATAATATCTCTTCTTAAATGTCCGAACAGTACTTTCTTTGAGATCACAAATTTCGGTCTGAAATTTTCTTAGCGCATTGTTAATTCCATTTTGAGCAGCATATTTACCAATTTCGTACCTGTCTTTGTCTGCCCACTTGTGATATTGTGTTGATCGGCTTGACGATTTCTTTGAAGACACGTATTCATTTATCACTTGACTATCTAGCCTTGCAATATCCGAGGATGATGGATTTGCTTCTTGTTCCAGCAATTCTAAAATGCAAGCAAGAGAAGTTTTCATAATCCATCAATCAAAATTTAGAGCAAAGGTAAAGGAAAGATTCTGACGACAGGTAATCAGCTTAAATCTTTTAAACGGATTGAAAAAGTTCTAAATGATGAATTGAGTTTAATGAAACTGAGATAAAATGCTTACCACTCCTTTCTTTTTCAATGTTATTTGAGGTTACAGGTTGATCTTGAACACTTTGTGAGTTCATTTTCTTTTTCTAGGGCTTTCTCTTTTTCCAGGGCCTTTTGAGCTTTTCGAAAGAACAACATATATTCATCCTTTTTACTTTAAGAAGAAAAGGATGAAGCAACTCTATATTACCGACATTGTGAAGCCTACGCTGTTTGAGGACTACCTAGGACAGGATACGAGAATTGCGCTGAAATCGATAAGTATTAGACCGATATGGCTGAACCTTTATAGTGACAATGAATTTGCCATTCGTAGGACAGGGCCTGATCAGACAGAGACTAGAATCGAAATCATAAACGGGCTGTATAGGATAGAGGATCTGGCAACTATCGTCAATAGCCAGGCAGGGGACAAGATTAAGCTGTTTGTCCTGAAAAATGGACTCTGTAGGCTCCGTGTCAGTGTCGGGTACACGGTGGTTATTCATCGCCAGCTGCAAGAGCTCCTGGGTCTACCCTACAATCCTGCCGATAAATTCTATTTGGCATGCAGGTGTCTAATAGATAAATACTGAAACTCAGTATGTATCATAGCCATGTAACGTAGCGTTAAGGAGTTATTAAGAAAAAACCGTCAGGGGGGGGGGGGGGGGGAATCCCCCCCCCCCCCCCCCCCCCGGACCGAATAGGGTTAAAGTGGATCAAAGGTGATCGCGTAAATATAATGTTACAGCGTAATAATTTTCCTCAAAGACGTAATAATAAATTTTGCGGCTAATTATTACGCTCAATAAATTGCGGGAAAGTGCGGAACGAAGCAATTAGGTATGGTTGGTTTTCGGTAGCAATATTCAAGTTGAAGAAAAACATGTCAACATTTATAAAATTGTATTCAGCTTCAGCAAAATATATTCAGCTTCAGCAAAATATGTTCAGCTTCAGCAAAATATGTTTAGCTTTTGTAATTTTGTTTCCTTTTTTTCAGCAATAAATTTTTAAATTTATCAAGGCGTTTATGCTTTTGGCAATGTAAAAATGTCCGTTTGCGAGTTTAATTTTTGTTCCAAAATTACCTGTGCGAGAGTTGGTCTGGTCTGTAATTTGAAATAGCTATGAGTTCTGGTCTTGGTTTTGTTTCAAGTGAAACCCTCAACGGGCGAGCGCTGTTTGTGTTCACGTTGTTGGAAACTGGCTAGGATTGATGATGGAGAATACTGGACAGGAGGAAAGTATAATCCAACATTATCGCGGAGTCATCTTGATTTTTTCATCTAAATTTTAATGTGTAGTTAAACTATTTTTGAAACTATTTTATTTCAACTTTATTTTATGCACAATTCGTATATTATTGTAGCTATGTAGCTATAGACTACCAAATACCGAATACTTATCAATGGTAAATCGCTGAACTTTGGACTCCCCGTTTGACCATGTGCGCACGGGATAGAAATCAATGCAGCACGGAGAAATCGGTCCATAATAATGTGTACATGCTAACTTGAAGAATTACAAAAGATAGCCAGATAGCGGTACCAATAGGAACTAAAGAGGCTCCTGGAAAAACAATTGTAATAATAATAGTAATAATAATATTCATTAACGTTTTTTTACCTTTATGTTGCCATTTTGTTTGATAGTCAGGCAACTGAAATTAAGCTATTTTGCTGACATTGTTAACAATTAACACTGTTGCTATATATACCCAAGAAGATTACCAGGGTTCTCACAGGTCCTGGAAAGTCCTGGTATTTACAAATGTTTGTCCCTCCTTGAATTTATTTATATACCCTTGGATATGATGATATGATGGGGGGGGAGCAGTAGGTGGTAAAAACAAAATGGAGGGGTGGATATTTCTTTCATTCGTAAATTCTATAAAGAAGACTTTGTAGTGCAGTTTTATGGTGTAATAGCAAATTCAAATTAGAAGTTCAAATTGAGTGTATTTTCTAACAAGTTTTGGTTGATTCGTTCTACTTGATATTTGTTTTTAATTTTTGTTCTACAAAAGAGTTCTGTCTGGTACTAAACAATATTTGTTTTCTGAGAAATTTTAAAAAGCCTAATATGGGGAGAAGAGGTCATGGGGGAGGTCATACTTTCACATTTTTATAAAATGGGGGTTGGGTCATTATAAGCTATGGTGGTGAAAAAATGCAATATTGCCCCAAATTTTAACAAAAAGTCCTGCAACAGATCTGGGATTTTTGGAGCAAATGTCCTGGAAAATTGGAAAAATAGTCCTGGATTTTCAATTATGTTTTTGGGTGGGAACCCTGGTTACGAACCGCAAACATTACTCCGCATTGTATTCATGAGAGCTTTGAATTGCAAAAATAAGTTCCGTATTATGCATAAAAAAACCTTTAAATTACAAAAATATGCAACCTTGTTTCCAGGCGATTTTTCTTTTTGACAATATGCTTATTTTTTCTTCTCTTTTCAGCCTCATTTTATGCTTATGGTATGCTTAATATATTATTCGTTGATCTCAAATTTCATTTTTATTCATCCATTCTATAATTTTCGAAGTTTTTTTACATGTGACTGTTTTCGTTCATTACTTTTTCACTTTTAAATTCCCTGCTTTTATGTCAGCACATTTGTTGGTATTTTACCAGGTTTCGTTTTATAATTCTATCTTTTTTTCTATTATGTTGTATAAAAACACATTCATTTTTATTTTGTTCAGCCTCAAAATATGCTTATTCTATGCTTAAATTTTAAGGAATCTCAGCATAGATATGCTTATAGACTTTATGCTTATAAAAAAGGGTGTATTTAGGCCTCTCGATCGCAAAAATAAGTTCCTGAAAAACTTCTTCCCTTAACCCTATTCGGTCCGGGGGGAGGGGGATTCCGCCCCCCCCCCTAGCGGTTTTTTTTAATAACTCCTTAATGCTACGTTGCATGGCTACAATACTTACTGAGTTTCAATATTTATCTATTAGACGCCTGCATGCCAAATTTTAGGTCCCATACCGTAAAGAGGCTTCGATATTGGCTATTACTCGAAACTACCCCTAAAAATCTCTATGAAACCCTTATAATGAGGAAAATATAATAACTCTTGTTAGGATTATCGTTATAACTTGAAACTTACAACACAACTTTATTTCATTAAGAAGAATCATTTCGCATGTTTTGGACACGTAATTAATCCGATTTCCCGATTTTGTCAGATTTTACCCGAAAATCGGGAAAAACTGGATTTCCGGGCAATTTTTGGCAGTTTTTCATGCGATCTGTGTAAAAACCGGAAAATATGTTAAATAACTTTTACTTAGCTTTCAGAAACTTCAAACAGAATGTAAAAATTCGCTCTAGAACTAAAGTAATTGAATTTTAACCAGATAGTGGCATTTTGAACAAATTTCAAGCTTTTGATGACGTCACAGAAAATGTGCTGATGCAAGCAAAAATTTATTCCTGCCATTTTGTTCCTTTTATGACGTACTATAAGTGTGCTAAGTTTGATTCAATTTGGACAAGCCTATGGAAAGTTATTGAGGGGGGGGGGGGGGGGGCGGATTACGCCCCCCCCTCCCGGTCATAATATGTTCGAGAAACCCCGGACCGAATAGGGTTAAAGGTATGTGAATAAAAAACACCGTGCGCATTGAGTTCAACCTCCCCATATAAAAAGAATAAGGAAAACCCACCTCTCTCATTTATTAGAATACTTCCCATCCTCTACCTTATTTTCAAAATTGAAATGAATTTTTCAGAATTGGTAAATGGAAGAAAATGACGTGCGTTTTTTTAACGTGTCTTTAAAAACCACCATAAGGAACACATGTATATAACACAAGAAGTAATAACTTTCTGACAAAGAATGCCTTAGAATAAATCAAAGGCATTGTGTTCGAAATTCTAATAACAAAAACTGTCTCAATCAACTATTGCAAGAAGTTAGCCCCCTTACTGTAAACATCTCCCCAAAATACGGAACTTTATTGAACCATAATCTTGATTTTTTGTTAAAAAAACACAACTTCTTTTACAAAGTTGTTTGTTACCATATTTTTGTTGTCCGTAGTCGTTACCATACCTTACAGTCTCGCAGTCACTTGTGGTCATTCGTGGTCATTCGTGGTCACTCGTGGTCACTCGTGGTCACTCGTTGTGCTACTCGTGTGGACTTTTAGACTTGACCGTTGAAAAGATACCTGTACAAAGATATAATGCAAAGTACTTATGAATAGTTTTTTTCTCACCTTTTGTTTAGCTAAATTTTTTTCACACTTTTTTTCTATGCTTTTTTACACCTGTTTATACCCTACAGCTGGCTTTAAATCTGACAAAAACTTGATCATGATCTTATCTGTTCTTAAAGGAAAAGTTATAGCTAGTAAGAAAAACTCAGGTAGTGAGAAAACTAGAGCTAGACTAGCTATATATTCTCATTTCAACTATTCATATAAAAATAAAAATAAAAAATGTAACCATGCATCAACATGTTTGGAAAAAATAAAAAAATAATTGCAGAAGATTCACCAAAAAGGTATGACCATACTTCATAAAATTTTATGTTTATCTATATATACCTTAAATGTATTTTAACCTTGCTAGCCAGCTAACTACATTTTTACTCGCCATATGCTTGTTTCTATGCTCAGTTACCTTCCTGGATAAAAACCATTCAGTTATTATTTAACATATGAATGTTTTGGTCTAAACGAAAAGAACATAATATATATACATAAACCTAATATAGTGTCAATTAGTTCATTGTCCTACATCCCCCTCCAGTTCGTTACTACTGTCAACCGAACTCAAATCCAATGTCCTGTCTCAGGTTCATATAGTGCTGGAAGCCGTGTAGATCGACGAGGTCGGGAAGGTCGGGAAGGGACCTCAAGGGTGCTGTCCTGATCTGTCGACGGGGGTGATGGCACCGTAACTGTTCCATCGGCGGTAGGAGTGTCGATGGTGGGGTCAGATGGTTGTTCGGGATCAACAGACAGGGTAGTGCCATCCAAACGTGTGTCGACGTCCGGGACTTCTGTTGGGGGTGTCAGTATAGGCTCATATCTGGTGGGCACAACCGATGTGGTCTGAGGCGACATTGCACGGTCGGGCGGGGGCAGGTCGGAATATGACACTGGGGACGGTCCACTTGTGAAGTTGCGATTGGTAATGGCAGGCGATGCTGGAAGGAAGCGTCGTAGGTACCGCCTATTACGTCGAGTCACTCTTCCAGTGCCATTAACCTTAAGGGAGTAACTGTCGTTACCATGTACCTCTACCACTGTTCCGGAGCGATCCCATCGTTTAGGGTGATTTCCAGTCTGGTTCTGTATATAGCAACGGTCCCCATGCTTTAACGTAGATAGTGGACGAGAATGTTCATTTCGTCTTTCAGCGGAGTGGTGGAAACGTTCCCGCAGAGCTTCCTCCTTTTTGATCCAGGAATCCCTCCACAAGGGCCGAATATTCTGGTTGGTGAATTTTTCCAAACGGCTGGCAAAAGCAAACGCATCCCGGAGAGGTCTCCCAAAAACAATTTGGGCTGGCGACAGATCACAATCACGGTCGGGAGTGTTCCGGAGCTGCATCATGGCACGGAGGAAACGGTCTGAATCCAGACTACCCAATGGTCCGGCATTGGAGCGCAGGAGTCGCTTCGCGGACTTCACAGCGACCTCTGCACGGCCATTCGATTGTGCGTTATAAGCCGACGAAATCCTGCGGTCAACACCCCATCGTTTCAGGAAGGTTTCGGTAGCGTTGGACACAAACTCAGGGCCACCGTCGCTAGAGATCTCGGTTGGTACCCCAAAACGTGAGAAATAGTTCCGCAGACAAGTAATGAGGCCCTCCGATCCTGCTTGATGAGAGCCATGAGGGGCTTGGAATACATCACACCATCCTGAAAGTCGATCACCAACGACCAGATAATGGCTCCCAACGCAATCGAAAAAATCAGCATGTATCATCTCGAACGGGGTTGACGGAGGTGTAGAGATAATGGCTGGGAGTGGGGCCTGTGATGGGGCATTCTTGACACAATCTTTGAAGCTCTGTCTAACACGTTCGATATCGTCGGTCATTCCAGGCCAGAAAAGTATTGTTCAAGCACAAGCACCCATCAGTGAGACACCTTGATGCGCCGAATGGAGAGCAGCTAGTGTAATAGCACGTAGAGAAGGTGGTATAACAGCACGGTCCTCGTAAATGACTACACCGTCAATCTCGTACAAGCCCTGTCGATAACGCCAGAACGCTGCGACAGTGTCATTCGATCTACGATCCTCTGGGAAGCCGCAACGAATTGCTTCTGTCAGGGATAGCATACCAGTGTCTTTTGCTGTCTCCGAGGCCAAACGATCCCAGGTCACGGAAGATACGGATTCGGTATCGCGACAGATTGCAGCTGAAATGAAAACCTCCCTTTTGTCTCAAGCGGTCGGTGCGTCAATGTTGCCTGAGGGATGGCGAGATGTGGCATCAGCTGCAAGATTAGCTTTCCCTGGTAGGTGGATGATACGCCATCCGCCATCACAACAACCTGGGTGAAGAGAGGGACAGGTGCAATGTTTCTGGAGGAGGAAATAACCCATGCCTTGCTTCGACCAATCGGTAAACATACATGTGGGTCTCTCAGGATCGAAAATTTCTACACCCTCTCTGATTGCTTCAACGATGGATTGTTTTGATAGCTTGAACGCGGCATCCAACTCCGGAGTCCATTCGAGTTGACGAAGTGGGGACAAGAACGGACGGAAAGGTTCCATATAGGTCCGAAGCTGAGCATAATTGGGGACTTGATTGACCAGGCCAAACCAGCTTCGTATGTCTGTCGTGGAAGTCGGAGTTGGAAAATGTTGGATTGCATCGAAGAATTTGGGTAACGGGTCTATGCGTTCCTCCGATATATGAAATCCAGCGAAGTCGACCTCTCGTTGCGCGAACTGCAACTTGTCGGGGTTCAATATGATACCAGCCTCCCCAAGCATTGATAGAAGATCGATAGTGCGCCACCAATGCTCGTCCAGCTCTGTGTCGTAGTGGAGCGTGTCATCGACAATTCGCTCCTTTCTCTCGAAATCAATGAGTACAGCATCAAAACGTCGGTTATAGCCATCCCCCGAAGAAAGGAATCCTTGGGGAAGTCGTTTGTACCGCCAACGACCAAACGGTGTTATAAAGGTCGTAAGATGACGATCTGACTTGCGAAGCGGGACACTGTGAAAGCCATTCTAAGCGTCAGTGACGGTCTTCCAGGTCTTTCGTGGGACTCGCCGAGCTACGTGGAATGGAGACTCGGAGTGATGTGTCTTCCGTTTGCAGAATTTGTTTAGCGGCGATAAGTCCACCGTCCTTCGTGGGGATCCATCAGCTTTCCTCGTGATCACCATCCTGTAGCACCATTCCACCGGTTCGCCAAACGGGACTCGTTCGATCACCCCGAGAGCTTCATCTCGTTTTAAATTAGACTGGACCTTGTCTTGCCAGTGAATTGGTATGGGGGCCGCTTTGTGGCACGCAGATGGTTCTACTTCGTCTTTCAGATGGATCTCCACAGGTGGCCCGGTCATGGTGGGTAAGTTTTGATGTGGGCATCTGTTGAAGGTGGAGCACTTGTAACGTTCCAGAAGCCATGCTTCCATTCTACCATTCTTCTCAGGGGTGCATGGGAATGGAAGTTTGTCAGGTCGAGCAGGTACAAGTGTCCGCTTAGGGCAATCACAAATGCCTCCATCCTCTTTCGTGGCACCGCATATCATGCCAGCGTCATTCTTCCTGGTAGTGTTGGTATCTCCTGAGCAATGCCCGTCATCCTTTGGTGGGTTTGAAAACATACCAACTTGTGGAAATTCTCTATTCAAAATGCCGAGGTCCAGCATTGTATCATACGAAAGGTATAATAACTTCACATCCCGACTAACATAGATCATGGTATTGCAGGAGACTGACTGTCCCGTCGGAGAACTCCCAATGATTTTGGCAAAGAATGCACCGTCGATCTTGATAGGATATTTATTAGCTGCATTGAGCGAGAGGGAAACTGGTGAAAGGTCGTCCATCGTGAAGCCAGCTTGAAGGAATTTGCTGAGTGACCACAAGTCGGACTGGGCTCCAGAGTCCGCTACTGCTGTGATTGGTACGGAGCGACGATTTCGTGTGGATAGTCCTAGCTGAATTGTTGGGTGGTCCTTAATACCAGCTCATCTCCATTCCCCTTTGTTGAAGATATGGTGGTCTAGGGGCACCGGGCGATTGATAGTGGATATCTGCCCAACTGGGTCGGTTTGGTCATTTGTAATGAGGTTGGCCCCAGCCACTGGTTTCGAGCTTCTTGACTTCTTCCAGCAGGTTTCGCACTGCTTATGGGGACGACGGTTCCATCCTCTGGTTTTTCGTGTGTAGAGATGGTAGGTATCGCCACAATCGGGACATTTCGCAGTTTTTGAACGGTCAGCGGCATTTGGTGAAGGACTTCGACCAGTTGGCGATTGTTGTTGATTAAAGCGAAGATTATTTGATCGACGATAAGTCGACATCGCGGATAACGATAGGGAAGGCGGATTTGCATTGCGAGCGATTTCTCTGGTCTCCACAAAAGCAACAACTTGGGGGATCGGATTGATTTGAATCCCATCCGAACTCAGGGCTTCACGGCGAATGTTGATATCGGCCACACCATTAAGCAGCACGTCACGAATTACTTCGTCAGTATAGTAAACGTTACCATGGATGTGATTATTGAAATTTGTACAAGTCGTGTCGAAAGATGTCCTGAACTCACAAGCCTCGGCTTTACCCTGTACTCGGGCTGAGAAGGTACGAAACGGCTCATCAGGGTCCTGTTTCATAGCAAATAGTTCAGAACGAAGGACTCCAAGAGCAACAGGAACTACAGCAACCGATTTAAGGATTGTCATAGCATCAGCCAAGGGTTTCGTGGCAATCATTGGATCTGCACGAAGTATAATGTTCCCCAACTGTTCAGATGTGCATTCCGGAAGCTGCCCCGAGGCTGTAGCGTCCTGTATTCCGGATCCAACGCGAAAAGTTTCCCAACGACGAATGAATGCATTCCAATCTTCATTGGTGGAGTTTAGCTGGAGCTTTGGACGTCCAAGTTTCGGACGCGTGCTGGGGCTGAGACATGCAAGTGTGAATGTACATTGAGAATAGCTGCAGCTCCTACCACATCGACGTCCTGGGTTTCAAAATCACAGCCCGGAATTGGGCATGTCAGTATCGTCATGATTAGCAGAAAACCAGTTTGTCACAAGAACAATAAAACCAGATTTTCACAAGATCAACAAAACCAGATTTTCACAAGATCAATAAAACCAGATTGTCATAAGACCAAAACATGGATAAAAACCATTCAGTTATTATTTAACATATGAATGTTTTGGTCTAAACGAAAAGAACATAATATATATACATAAACCTAATATAGTGTCAATTAGTTCATTGTCCTACACTTCCTATGTCCCTTCGGTAAAATCTGGACAAGCAAGACAAATACGGCTCTTTCAAAAATACCCACCATAGGTGGGTATTTTGACCGGCCAGTCCCAGAGCTACTTCTTTCGCGCAGCCACATATCAGAAAGCGACAAAGAAGCCCTGGGAACGACATTGCGAGATAGAGAAAAATTCGAGATGAAGTTGGAGATAAAGAAAGGAAGAAAGCGTAGAGCGTACACAAATGTCCAAGGGACTGAGAGTTTTGTTCGAGATAGAGAGAGGTTCGAGATGATAGAGAGTAGCCGAGATAGAAAGAGTCTACTGTAATCTGATGGCCTTTTTTCCCTACTGTTAGAGCAATCGCAAGATTATAGGTTTTCGTCACTAGAATCCAACTCTAGCGCAAAAGTACCTGCATTCGATTTGGCTGTGTGAATAGCAGTGGGTTTCCAGCGTGTTAAAATAGAAGAGAACGCTCATAACACGCGACTTTTGTTGTATATGGATACGATTAGTGTACCGTTTATGTAACTATGCGTACGGATAATGTAGGTAATGATTTCAAGAAACTCTGATTGAGCATATACTTCACGCTAGCATAATTTCGATGCATCTAATTTAATTTCCTTTGATGCTATTGTCCGTGTAACTGTTTTTAATAACAGGCCTGGTTTCTACATTAAGCATAAATTTCCACTGTTTGGAACAATAAATGACGACATTTTTGGCTGCTTCCAGTTCGCTGTTTTTAGAGTTACGAAGAGTAGATAATACATTAAAAAGAAACAACAACTTTTCAATAAAAGTTGCAGGGTAGGATAAGTTAATGACTGTATTCTTTTTTAACAACGTGCCTGCATGCAGAATCTATGTACAAAATTTTTATAAATGTCTCTGTTCAACGAGAAAATAAAATACTTAAACGAGAAGTAGTGAGTACCAGGTCTGTGATTTATAATGTTCTGGAGCTCGTGTTATGGCTGCCAAGAGGTTGTGTTGAAGAAGGCTACAGATATGGGCATAGGTAGGCAAAATTAGTCTAAGCTTGTGACTTGAAGACTGAAAACTTTGTAAAGAGTGTGATTTTTAAGATGTGATGTAACATGTTGCAGGTCTGCTCAAGTTTTAAATTTTCAGAAAAATGTGCTCACAAAAGGTTTATCTCATCATATGTTTTGGAGTGTGCGGTTATTTACTATTAGGTTGACTAAGACTTATTTTCGCAAGGTACAAAAAATGCATTTCGCGAAGATTAATTTTCGCGAATCAGTCATGTCGAGATATTTCGCGATGACTTTCTTTTGCGAATGAACCGCTTAAGAGTTATTTTAGGAATCTAACATTTTTTTTGCAATTTTTATTTATTTCAGGTCAATTTATTGATAAGGTAGCCTGAAGTAGTTATAGACATGGGGGTACGAGCACAGTTTTAGTAAACTAAAACTTTGCTCACACCCCCATGTCTATGCCTACTTGTACACCCTTCCGCTTCGCTCTATGACGTCACATGTAAAACTGTGCTCGTACCCTCATATGGTGTTTTGGAGATAGTACAATACACGTATGGCCATTTACATGTAAAATGATGTTTTTCGCTGTTTGGGAGGGTCTGCAAGTGTATTTTTATTGTGTTGCCAAGGGTCGACGATGATATATTTTTTGAACCTGTAGTATTATCTGTATATACCAATTTTTGGATTAATACGATTTTATAATTTGATGTATATACAATATATGGTATAGAAAAGTTCAAATGTTATAATGGTAGTTGTGACGTCACAGTTTAATGGAATAGATTTAAAGAAATAACATGCATGTATAGTATAAATGAATAAATTACAGATATAGAAATGTCTAAATTACCTTAAGGGAAGCGGACGACCCAATCCGCCAATTTTAGCGTAATTTGGCGGAATTAGTTTTGGCGGATGCAGAAAAAAATAAAATTTGGCGGGAATTAATTTTGGCGGATGCTTAAAAGAAATAATTTTGGCGGGAATTAATTTTGGCGGATGGCCTAAGTGACTAATTTTTTGTCATTTGTAAAAAAAATGGGAATGCAAAATATTCCATTGACCTATCTTTTCTAAACGTAATCCAAAGTTATTTTACAAATTATGTTCGTCATCAATTATAAAGTTAAATGCGTTTCGGTTGAAGTTTTCATCGTCGTTACCATCCTCCCACTCAGACTCATTATCCTCGTCGTAATCTAATTGCCCATTAACAAAATCTTCCAATACTTCCGATTCTGGCATTTCTAATTCGCTCATCTCTTCTGTTGGGGTTGGAGGTAATGGGGATAAATCTTGGAAGGGATCGATCGGAGCTAATCCAACCGAACCACTTTGGACAGCTGCTAGTATTCCTGAAGCTTTCCAACCATTTCGAATGATTTTGATACCTTCATCAGTGGACATATGATTGTAGAAATCCATAATTCAGGAGACATGAATTGGTTTTATAGTTGTCAGAGGAAACTTCATCTCGATTTCTTCCACCTTCTTCCCGAGAGACAATTGATTGTTAAATTGCCTAGATAGCCATTCTGCAAACTTTTTTTTCAAAAATGACTAGCAATGCCCATTAACCGTCAGGTCAAGAGGTTGAAAAACCTGGGTCATGTTAGGGGGAACTTTAACAAAGAAAATTTTATTTCGGAGTAGCAAATCGGTCACATCTTTCGTCATTTGCCCTTTGAAGACATCAAGGATGAGAAGTGCTGGTTGATTTGGGTTATTTGTGGCATTCCTTTCTTTGGTGACGTACGGAAGAATAATTTCGTGAATTATTTTGATAGACTCCTCCGTATTGCTGAAGTGTTTGGGGTTTGCACTCAACGAAAAACTTTCAGGAAATTTAAACCTGGGCAAGCTTTGATTTACTTAATTATATAGAGTATCATATGGATGATTATTTTGGTGATACTGATGATAAGGATGATAAGGATGATATAGATTGTACTTGTGATGTGGATAAGATTAAGAGTACAACAGCATCGACACTAGTTTGTCCAAAATGTGGTGTAGTTAGTGATATTCCAGTTTATATAAATGCATACAGTGTTTTTGAACGTTGTACATTTCGTAAGAAGTGCATATACAAGAGGGATAGGAATTTCACTGTTATCCTAAAACAGTTCATATGTATGCAAGATCAAGTGGTACCTGATGATGTGATAAAAACGTTATGGAGTCAGATTAATAATACAGACAATTTAGTATACAATTATGTTATACCATTGAATATCCCCATACTAGAATCACTATTAAAGAAGAACAAGTTGATGTCCTATAAAAATAGTATATTTTACATTTATTTCACATTAATGAATCAACCGTTTCCACATCTAACAATAGAGGAACGTAATCGAGCACAACATCTATTTACTGTCATAAGTCGCCTATACAATAAGTACAAACGAAATAAGAAAAAGAGCTTTATAAACTATTACTTTACACTAAAAAAGATATTCCAAGCACTGGGTATGAACGATTATGCAAAAATAATTCCACAATTAAAAACACAATCTAGGCAAAAGGAAATAGAAAGAATATGGGGTTTAATATCTAAGGATTCCAAATGGGCTGAAGCTCTTTAGAAACAAATAACTCTTAGGACCACCATCCAAATAATATAACGTTGGTTGATTACGTTTAATGTATCTATCTTTTATTTTAAATACGTCCACCGACCATATTGGATCAGTAGATCGTTTTCGTCTTTCACCTTTATAAATTTGTCCTTCCAATTCACCAGGCTCATATAGATATCTAACGTTGGTACCAACATCTAGCAATGTTTTATTATCACTTTTGATGGGCTTTGAAAATCCCTGTTTTATTGAAGTATGTTTTATGGCATCTACTGGTTTCATATCAATTAGTCTGTTTTTTTCGTTATTCAATGCACTAACTACCGTTTGCAATCTACCAACCCATTCTCTGTTACTTTTTGATGGATCTTCAAACTCCTTATGGTATTGATAACTAAATAGTCTATCTGCTAATGTTTTATTAAATCGTTCAACAATACCTTGACTTCTATGTTGGCTAGGATCACCACGTTGTATTATGACATTATGCTTGTTCATAAGTTTGGTAACATCACCGTAAAACTCCTTACCAGCATCACAAATCAATGTTTTGGGGAATTTTAGTTCAGTATTAACATATATCCAATCAAAGGCTTCAGCAGTTTCTTTTGAGCTTTTGCTAGTTAGTTGATATGCTGATTTATACCTACTAGCTACATCCACAACACAGAGAGCATACTTATATGTTTTTCTTTTGTACTTATCATGTGGAAGATACAAGACATCTACCTGGTGAATATCATTGGGTGTAGCATAAATAGAATATGAGGAATTGGGTCTCGGAACATACTTTGGTGCTGGTAGATATATTTGATACAGTGGTTGTTTCAGTAGCCATTTTTCTGCTTCTTCATTAGTTGTACCGGCTTTTTTAGCCAACTTACTTATTGCACTTCTACCTCTCCAGTAGCCAGTATCAGAGTAATAAATCTTATCCATTCTTATAATATATGGAGTATAATATCTATAGACCATAAATCTTCTCATACTTGTTACTCATCCCATTGATTGGTGGACATAGGTCAGTAATAATACCATCTAATATCACCATATCTGATAGAAACGTAGTATCCTCGTATTTTATTCCATTTAGAAATGATTTTATTTGGGTAAGAACCTTGTTGTATGATGTGTATGCAAATTTATACATCTCAACTTTGTTAGTAATATTTGTTTTCGTCATATATCCCTGTATGATGACACCAACACCGCTTATAGTTCCCAATATAATGGCATTTGCGGTTATTGTTCCAGCAATCCCACCAACAACAATTAATGTTATACTAACCATGTTTAGAACCAATTTTAGTTTTTTAGTACGTTTATATTTCATTTGTAGCATATGAACTTATGGTAATATTTATACCAATTCAATAGTTTAACTATTTCAGCGTCTGAACAATCTTCACCACTATATTCAAAGCATATGATTTGTTTCATTATATTATATGTAAAATAAATTATTCTAGTTATATATTATACAATTGCAGAATTACCTGAAATTCCAGATGTTGATGAATCTAATTGGGATACTGATGAAGATGAAAATTTTAACAAGATCGATCTTGATGCATCAATTAATGAGGAAAAAGAATTAAATCATCAGGAAAATGAAATAAATAAAGAAGATCCGAGCGAGATTGATGAAGAAGCATTAGAAAAAATAAAGAAATGGAAAAAGCAAATAAAAGAAAAGGAAGCGGTGGCTAAAGATATAGGAAGGATACTAAGGAAGGAATATAAAAGATTAAAAAATGGTGGTAATGTAGCAGTTAAATTGGAAAATGCTGCTGATATATTGTATAAGGGGATTTTCTTTGATGGGGATGATATTTCATTCGAGAGTGAAAAAGGAACAAAAACTAAATTATTAACAAAGAACAATAAATGGAAATCAATATGGTGAGTTTTTAGGCAAAAACCTTCTTAGGAAGATGGGTTTTGATCCAAATTCATCTATATCGGCAGAAGTAAAAGAAAAACAGGCATTATCAAAAGTGGCTACTGAACTACAGGGAGATTTTAATAAATTAGAATCAGGCCATGATAATAAAGGCTTTGATATGGAAATGGATGATATTACAAAAGCATCAGAAGCATCGAATGGAGTAGATGATTTAACACATACTATAGATACATCCTTTGGTGGTGATGAAAATACATCTCTACTAAATAAAGAACTAAAATCAAGAAATAGTGCATTTACGAAACTCATAGATAGAATTAAAGCTCTATATGATAGAATAAAGAAAACCAAAAATAGGCAAAAGAAGGAGTACATAAAGCTTAAGGTAATGGAAGATGATGAGAGCTATACCGAGGAACAGAAACAGGAAGTCAAAGATAGAATAGATGAAGAAAATGAAGATCTTAGAACAAGTAATGAGGATCTTAGTAAGTTAAAAGTTGAATATTCAAATCAAATACAACAAATTAAAGATTCACTTTCGCATTTTGTAGATAAGGAAACCGGTACACTAGGCGAAAGGATTAAAAACCTCTTCCGTGAACAAGGTGTAACAATAGTATCAATTTTGACAGCCTTTGCTAGGACTATTGGTTTCTTCGTTGAAGCATTAATCGGTGGTGGGTCAGCAGCAGCTGCAGCAGCAGCAGCAGCAGCCAGTGGTGGAGGAGGTGATAAATCTAGTGGTAAAGGAGGTGCCAAGGAATGGATAAAGAACAAGTTGAAAGCACTCGCTGGCCTACTTGGTAAATTAGCAGGAAATGCAGCAGCAGCACTACCGGGTATAATAGAATCCGTGGTCGCATGGATACTAAATAGAGCAAAGGATGCCATTGGACGCCATTGGATGGCTATCGCAAAATGTATGGGCACTTATTACAGGTATAGGTGTGTTAATCTATACATACTTTATGACAAAAAAAGAGGATAATCTATCTAAAAAATATACCACAATATTGAAAACACAGTAGTTATAGTTAATATTAGAGCAATTTTCTCCTCCTCATGAGTTATTTCACCTGTCGGTACTTCTGATTTTGTATTATCAGTAGTCTTCTTCTTTGGAATTGTAGGATCTGTCTTCTTTGGTGGTACAGGATCTGGTTTCTTTTTCTTTGGTGTAGTAGGATCTGGTTTCTTTTCTTTTGGTATAGGTTTTGGGTCTGGTTTCTTTTCTGTATTAACTTTAAGATTAGTACCCAAGCCAAAGTCTGATTTTGATACTAGGATTTCATTATTATAGTTAGTCACTTTTCCAATTCTAAGGTTCATATCACTTGGTAACATATACACATTCTCACCAACAACATAATCTACTTTACTTCTAGCATATTGTAATGTATCCTACACTTGTTGACAATCTAATGTTGGACCTGTATTACCTAAAATGCTTGATCTTGTAGACGTTTGGGATGTTAGTAGAAGGTATGAATAGGCTCTAACGGATTCACTAAGCTTCTGTACACCAATTGTTGTTAAACCCCTCGAATGTTCTATAATCCATCTAGCAAAACTGTTGGAATCATAATATGAATCACCAGGTGTGTTGTTATATTCTGGTGTCTTACTTTGGTATGAACGCATATAGTTTTCATTTCTCCATGTATTATAATTGCGGTCAACACCATATTCTCTACATAATTGCAGATATTTATCCCTAGTGAATGTATTATTACTAACAGAAAACCCTTGTTGGTATGGTAGATAGGCTTCCAGTATTTTAAATATACGTCTAATGTGATAATAAACATGGAATCTGTATATGCTTTTAGCCAAAGGATGATCTGAATTTAAATGTTCTGGTGATATTCCACATACGCTTGTTGATAGAAATACTGCAAAATTTAATTGGGTCTGCCCTAGTTTGAATGGGTTGGTTTTCCAGTTGTTAAATGTTGGATCTCCTGCCCTAACTGCTCCTACCTCATAGTTGGTAAATGTGTTTGGAAACTTACTCTGGAAACTCTCGATATCACCTACATTCTCTGAAACCACTATATTCTGTATGTATAGGTCCTTTGCTTTGATTTGTTGTAGGTATTTTCCACCGTTTGGTTCATAAAACCCGGATATTTTAGGATCGTATTTATAAATTCTATTCATTATATTATATAACTTAGAAAATGTATATTGTAATAGATGACATTTCAAAAGGTATCGATTTGCAAAAACCTATCGACAATAGAAATAATAGTAAAAGAATTGGTTTAGTTAGAGCGCGTTTGGTTTACACGTTTTACAACATTGAAGAAGACGAGAAGATGTATCTAACAAATGATACACACATTATTGTTAAAAAAGGGTTCTATAGTATTAATGATATCTTAAGACATATCAGCAGTAGAATAAATTATAGTACATTAACTGGAAAATCTATAATTGGAGGTGGAATAAAAAAGTTTGATTACTATCTTCACAACATATTAGGAGTAAAAAATAATAATTACGTTGATCTTCTGCTATCTAAAAAATCATTTACTTTCTCCACTGATACTCTCTCTACAACAGATAACCTCCATAATGGGATTCCATCCAATACCCTTCATACTGGATACACACCAAAAGTTGTCTCATTTGGTGATACAATAATATTCGAGCCAACTAATGTTCAATACAAAACTATGAGAAATGGTATAATAGATTATATTAAAGTTGAGCTACGAGATAATGACAGAAATATTATAAACAGTAATTTACCTACATCAGTGGTTCTACATATTATTTAACTTTTTCTATTGTATAAATATATAATGACAACCACAGGAGAAAAACTAAAACCTAATAGATCACTTAGAAATGCTTTTGGAATTAAAGGGAATAGGCAAAAAATTGTCGTCACTAATACTCCAACTACTATTGGAGTAAATGAGATGTTAAATGTACGGTTTCCAAATTTAGAAGCTAAAGATGTCATAGTTCCAGGAACAACCAGGTTAACATTTGATACTACTCTTTATTCAACAGATGATTTGAACAGAACATTGGTTAAAAATATTGGAAGGGCCATTATTAAGAAAAAAAGTTATAAAAATCGAGGGCAATGAAATACTTAGTATTGATGATAGTGACACACTTGACACATATTATGACCTATGGATGGCATATGCTGAAAGACGAAATGCTATATTTCAAGGTATTGTTACCAAAGGAAATGGACAAACTGAAAATGCTATTAAATATCGAATTGGTGCAGGAGACAAAGCGGCCAATACTGGAGATGAAGCAATATCTACAGCATTTGGTAATAAGTTTTGTATTCCACTAGACTTTGAAATGCTGGAAAGTTCTATGCCCTTCTATCAGTCTGGACTAGCGGGTGGGCTTTCATACGAACTAACGTTTAATGAATACAATAAAGTGATTAAGAGTGATAAAACGGACGCCACATACACAATTAGCAACATCTCATTGGAGTTTGATGTCATTTCTAATTCAAGATTGGCATCTGATGTCAAAACTGAATATATGAGGACGAGTATTTTGTATGATCGAGTTTTAAGACACAGACATATTGTCCTTAAAGATGGTGATACGAAATGGAATATGAATTTTAACACACCAGCAAAGAGTCTAAAAGGTATTCTAATGCTGCTTACAAAAGAGACTGATTGGGCAAGAGACACTGAAAAATTATACAACCCTAAAATTACTAATGTTGAGATAGCCGTCGAGGGAAAATCTAATCAATTATACGCACAGGGGATGAAAAGCTATCACCAATGGGATGAAATCAAGAAACACTTTGGTGCTGGAAGATTGAAACAACATGGCTCAGCACAACATGAGTTAAATGTATTTGATATGAGAATGGTAGATTATTATACAAAACAATTTGGATTGTGGTTGGATTTCAGATCTTCCGATGATAACACATTACATGGAACAGGTAGACGTATTGAAAATGCTTCAGAAGGTATTAATCTTGCTATTACAAAGACGGCTGGAGCTGGTGGTAATCTGCAGTGTTATATCTATCTATTTATGGATGCCCAAATTAACATTTTAAATGGCGCATTTGTTAATATTATGTACTAAATATATATATTGAACTTTCCAAAATTTCCTCATAGTGCAATGTTTGTTGGTACAACCGCATGCAGTAAAACCGAGTACTTATTAAAACTACTTGAAACTGACTATAAATACCATTTTGAATATATTGTTATTCTATGTCCAACAGTTTTAGATAATAAGACGTACCTGTCAAGAAAGTGGCTACTCGATGATGGAAGTGTATTTATTGTTTCTGATGTAAAATGTAAATTAAATGAATGGATTAGACTATTTACCAATAATTTTAAGGGCCACGAAACACTATTTATAATTGATGATTGTTCTGCTGAAGGTGAAATAAATAAAAAACGTGATGCGCTATCAGAACTTGCATTTTCTGGTAGACATAGAAATCACTCCCTATGGGTATTAACACAAAAGTATAATTCAGTTTCAAAAGACGTTAGAGAACAAGTTAAATGGCTTTGCTTGTTTTTCACCAAAGATAGAGATAGTTTTGAAGATTGTTTAAGAGAGAATGATGTCGTGCCAGATAAGAATGAACGAGATAGATTAAAAACACTCCTGCAAAATCTGCCATATTTTAAACTTATACTGAAGTGTTACCAGCCAACTAGTTATTATTTGTTAAAATCCTGCTAAAATTTGTTGATACACTAGTTATACGCTAGTTATAATTTTGTTAATTAATAATATAATGATTGAATACGCTAACTTCATTTTGTTATTAGCAATTATTTTTGCAATTATAGATCCATGTTATAAGTTGCGTAAGATTTTCTATCTTATAAATATAGTAATGGATTCTAAGATACTTGATCAACTAACTAATTTGTAACAGAATGTTGCCAAATAAATAAAACCTAAAAGGAATGGTAGAAGAAAGAAAAAGATAGAACAACCATTAATTGAAGAACCAATGGAAGAAGTGGATCCTGAAAAAAGGAATAGACTGATTAATTGTGTGCTATCAGGCAATTCTAAGCAACATCTAGGTAAAGACTACACTGAACAACAAATAACGGAGATGAACGCTGTTGAGATCAATAATATGTCAACAAGTTATGAGAGCAAATTAAGTGGTCAGATGATTAAATCATTAGGAAAATCATTAATTGGTTTATATTCTAATATAGCATGTGGGGCTTTAGGTATGGAAAATAAAAAGGAACTAAATGATGATCTAGAGAATGATCCATTTCTTAATACTGCTTTACAGAGATTCACTTGTGATATGTATTATCAATTTGGTGCAATGCTAGCGCCAGTTAGTGTAGCCATGATTACAGGTAGACATTATGTAAAAAATTCTAGCACTAATAGTAGTAATAATGGAAGAGCAGCAAATAATGGAACCAACAACAGCAGTAGCAACAGTAGTGGAGGAGAAAACAGAAGAACCCCCTAAGAGTTGAACAGGGTAAAAAGCTTGTTGAACATAATCGTCGTAAAAAAGAAGAATTAAAAAGACTCAATGATAGTATAACTAAGCAAGAAGAACACCATGTTGAAAAACAAAACAAAACAAATAATTACCAGTATGTGGTTGTTGGTGCAGGCATATTGTTAATAGGTGGATATATTGCGTATAGCCAAATAAAAAAAAAATACTAGTATTACAACACAAACCACAGTCACTTGAAGAACCAGAACGGTCAAAGGTAGTTATCAAAAAACCTAGTAAAGATATATTTAGTATGGAATAACTTTTTCTATACCATAATATATAATGAGTACTTCGGATTACACTAAAAATATAAAAGAAAGCCTGTATCATGGAGCTGTTGTTTCTGGACTAGCTGTTGGATACACAATGCTCGGAAAATCACTGTTTAAAATGACACCACCATCTCTTAGTAAATTTGATATAGAGGATACTGTTAAATTGGTAGTTGTTGTTGCTGCTGCTGATATGACCAAGGACTATCTAGTGAAGCAAAAAATAATTCCTGATAATATATAAGATGGCTAGCTTAGCAATGATAAGTATTGGTGCTATTGTGGAATGCTCTTGCTTTCTCGGTAGTAATTTCCTTTTTAGTGCATTAAGGGGAAGTGATGAAGAGAGAAAAAGACACGACTTGGCAGTTGAAACAATGCAAAAGGCTCAAATAGCATGGGCTGAAAAAAGACAAAAACGAATTGATTACATAAATAATGAAATAAGAAAGGAAAACTTATCAGAAAAAAGGTTTAATGATTTAAATATTGCAATGAAGAGATATTATGTTCTTACTGGTACCAAACTTCCAGAACTACCACCAGAACCTAAATTATCAGACTTCTATAAACCATCAGAATCACAGAAATATAGGGAATTAGGATTTATTGTTGCTAGTATGACTATGGTTGGTGGTGGTATTTATTGGTATGAGACAAGAAAAAATAAGAGATAATAGTTTATATGGAAGACTATTGTATTTACAGTTATTGTAGACAATGTAATGGATTATCAAATGATGTAAACCCATATTATAGACAAATTAATGGAAACTACATATATTGGGCAACATGTAGTGAATGCGGATGTGTGATATTTTTAATTGGGTTTAATGGAAGGTATTTAAGAAAATAACATTATCTGTAGTTATTATGATGGAAGAAGTATTTATTTATGAGGATGTTAAATTAAATGTTATTAATATTAATGAAACCGTTTGGTTCAAAGCAAAAGTAATTGCAAATATATTGGAATATAAAAATACTCGCCAGGCTATTTTAGATCATGTTGAACCAGAAGATAAAACCACACTAAATGACCTAAAATCTAGGGGTCAGGAAATTATCCCCCTAAAAAATGGACATATGATTTACATAAATGAATCAGGATTATATAGCCTTATTATAGGATCGAAGATGGAGAAAGCGAAAGAATTCAAAAAATGGGTTATAAAAGATGTTTTACCATCAATAAGGAAAACTGGAAAGTATTAGAAAAAGAAATTCAAGATGTTAACCTACACAATAGAATCAGAATATGATCTACATTCAAAAGTTGTCAATTATATTAGAAACCATTATCCTGAGGTAATTATGTCTGTATCATTGGGTGAAAACCAAATAAATAGTGACATGAGAATAAGATCATACAATATGGGTTAACAGAAGGGTGCACCAGATATGGTAATACAAAATGTCCACATGATATATCCAGGATTTGTGATTGAGTTTAAGACACCGAAAGGAAATGGTCAATTGTCTGATAATCAGAGAGTGATGTTACAGAAATATAAATAAATGGATACAAGATACTGGTAAGCAATGATTATGATGAAATTATAACAGAGATCTCAAATATTTCTATGAAGTGAGAATCAAATGTGAATATTGTTATAGAACATTTAAATCACAAGAAACATTAGACAGTCATCTAAAACACATACATAAAATACTTAAGTAAATAAAACTATTGTACATTATAATGAGAGACTGGTATTGTCCAATATGTAAAAGTGGTATAAAACTATAAATCAAATGGGACGCTTAAACATTTACAAACAAATAAGCACCAGGTAAATAAAAACAGAATCGTGAAAATAATAAAAGAAAATTATAAGAGATTACTATATGAAAGGAGTTTGAATAAGAGGGAAAGTACCTAGCGCGTATAGTTGTTATTATAAAGTATCATATTTCAGTTATTTGAAATGACGTAAAACACTTAAAGTGATATCACTTTATTATTATTATAATGTTATTGTGGAATGTTTAAAATCAACATCAAAAGAGTAAAAAATGTACAAAATATTTGTTATTAAAAAAAATAATGGTAATATGGATATACTATACTATCATTTATAAATGGGGGATTTAAGAAAAAACACTTAAAGAAATACCACTTTATTAAAGTATAAAATGAATAAAATAATTTCCAAACCTAATATAATGATGAATGATATAGATCTTCAAAAACTAAGCAAGGCTGAGCTAATTAATTTAATACGTGGTAATAAAACCACTGATGAGAAACCTGGGTATATAAGAAGCCCAAAGACCAATAGATGGATCAAGATAGATGGTCCTGCATATAAAAAGCTTAATAAACCAGCACCCAGACCCACTAAACCAACACCAACACACAGACCCACTAAACCAACACCAGCACCCAGACCCATAAAACCAACACCAGCACCAAGAAAACCAGTACCAGCACCCATAATACAACTTGGTAGTGCATTTCAGAAGTCAACCAAATCATTTGAGGTTAGAATTAAAAATAATATGGATCCATTAAAACAATTAGAATCCACAAGAAATAATATATCTGGTATTTTGAGAATTGGTGAATTAAAAGGTTTCAAATATGTGGAAACATTAAAAATAACATTTGTAAAGCCTCTTAATGCAAATGATATGGTGTTTAAAACTGCATATTTCAAAAATAGGGTACACACTGTCATAAATGAAAATGATATCCATTATGCTATAAATCTATCATCCCAGCAAATAATAAATCTTATCAACCAATGGATTTCTGAAGGATCTGGATGGACTATTGAATCAGTAGATTCACATTTTTCAAATTTAACATTATATGATCCATTAAAGGGATCAAATTATATAGAACTACCAGAAGAATTAAGAAATAGTTCAAAGGCACTAATCAATATGCGAAATACAGATGATGCATGTTTTAGATGGTGCCATATCAGGCATTTGAACAAACAGGACAGGAATCCACAGAGAATTAAAAAATCCGATAGAAAATATGTAGATGAATTGAACTATGATGGTATTGAATTTCCTGTAACCACTAAACAGTATAATAAAATTGAAAAACAGAACAATATCAGAATAAATGTATTCGGTTATGAGGATAATCAACCATATCCAATATATATATCAAAAGAGAAGTATGACGATAGTATGTCCCTACTATTAATAACAAAGGAATGAATACAAACATTATGTACTAATTGATGATTTTAACAGTTTCATGTATAATAAAACAAAACATAAGGAAAGAAAACACTTCTGTATGTACTGTCTACAATGTTTCTCCACCAAAAGAATATTAACACAACATAGTGAAATCTGTATGGTAATAAATGGTAAACAGGCCATAAATATGCCAGCACCAGGTGAGAACACATTAAAATTCCAAAATTATCATAAACAATTAGAGGCACCATTTGTAATATATGCAGATTTTGAAGCCATCACTGAAAAGTACATGGATGTGCACCTAAAAACACTAAATCATACACAGAAGCATACCAGAAACATGTGGATTGTGGATATGGTTATAAGGGTGGTATGTAGATATGATGACAAATATAGCAAACCATTAAAAATATATAGGGGTCCAGATGCTGTATACAAATTTATGGAAGAAATGATAAAGGAAGCTAAATATTGTAAATACATTAAAAACAAACATTTTAAACAGGATATGATAATGTCAAAACCGATATCAAAAATTTTAAAACAGCAGATAGTTGTCACATATGTAATCAAAAATATATTGAGACAGATATCAAAGTTAGAGATCATTGCCATGTAACAGGTAGATATAGAGGATCAGCACATAATGATTGTAATTTAAGTTATAGATTAACAGACAAAGTACCAGTAGTTTTCCATACTTTGAGAGGATATGATAGCCATTTTATTATGCAGCAGATTGGTAAATCGTTAAAAAACATTTGTATAAAAATAAATGGGGAGAACTCAAAGAAATGGACATCAACGTAATTCCAAACAATATGGAAAAATATATGGCATTCATGTTAGGTAGTCAGTTGAAATTTATTTGATAGTTTCCAGTTTATGAGTTCTAGTTTGGAAAAATTAGCAGATAACCTTCCAAAAACATCATTTAAATATACGAAAGAGGAATTTGGTTAAAAAAAGAAATTTGAACTAATGACTAAAAAAGGTGTATATCCCTACGATTATATGGATTCATTTGAGAAATTTGATGAGACAAAATTACCATACCAAAAAGATTTTTACAGTTTACTAATTGATGAATATATCACCGATGAGCAATATAAGCATGCTAAAACAGTTTGGGAAGAAGTTTGAATTGAAAACAATGGGAGAATACCATGACCTGTATCTAAAATCAGATGTACTACTATTGGCAGATATATTTAAAAACTTTAGGGGTACATGTTTGGAATATTATAAATTGGATCCATGCCGATTATTATACATCTCCAGGATTATCTTGGGATTCAATGTTGAAAATGACAAAAGTAGAACTTGAATTGATGACAGATGTTGACATGTTTTTATTTATTGAAAAGGGATTAAGAGGTGGTGTATCATATATTGCTAACAGATATGGGAAAGCCAATAATAAGTACATTGATAATTATGATACGGATATGCCATCGAAGTATCTAATGTATTTGGATGCTAACAATCTATACGGTTATGGAATGTCACAATATCTACCAACTGGTGGATTTAGATGGTTAAAAGAAAGGGAAATAAAAACATCTAGCTGATTATAAACCAGAAAGTGGTAAAGTACGGAAGCCCATATCTGCCATTTAATGTTGAGCAGTAGAAATAGATTTCTACTGCGCAGTAGTCACATTTTTACTGCGCAGTAAAACTGTGACTACTGCGCAGTAGACGAGTTTTCACTGCGCAGTATTTCAACGTTCTACTGCGCAGTAAAACTCAGTTTACTGCGCAGTAATAATCAAAGAACAATAGAATGGTTAGTCCACTGCGCAGTAGAAGATGTTCTACTGCGCAGTAAGTGGTATTTTTACTGCGCAGTAAAAACTGTTCTACTGCGCAGTAGAAAGATGTCTACTGCGCAGTAAAAATATGTCTACTGCGCAGTAGAAAGATGTCTACTGCGCAATAGAAATATATCTACTGCGAAATAGAACATGTGCTACTGCGCAGTAGACATCTTTCTACTGCGCAGTAGAACTTTGACTACTGCGCAGTAGAAACTTTGACTACTGCACAGTAGAAATATGACTACTGCGCAGCAGAACTTTGACTACTGCGCAGTAGAAATATGACTACTGCGCAGTAGAACTTTGACTACTGCACAGTAGATATATTTTTATTGTGCTGTAATTTTATGTTATGTTATTTTGCCTTATGACTAACCCTAACCCTAACCCTAACCCTAATCCTAACCCTAACGTTATAAAAAGAAATTGAGCTTGAGAACGCTACATCGAATTTCAAACTTTCGATTTCAAATATTCTTATATTCTTTCTTGATATCATAGAGCTCTATGTTGATCTACACTCGCGTTTCAAAAATCTTGTCAACCATTATAGAATGCCGGAAAAATCGTTTAAAAAACATAACTCAAAGTCTCATATTATACTGCGCAATAGTTGAAGTTCTACTGCGCAGTAGTCAATGTCCTACTGCGCAGTGGACCGAATTCAACCTGCGCAGTAGATCTGTGACTACTGCGCAGCAGAACTATGACTACTGCGCAGTAGAATTGTTTTTTACTGCGCAGTAGTGATTTATTTCTGCTGCTCGACAATAGTGGCAGATATGGGCCACCGTAGTAAAGGACTAATATTAGAAGTTGATTTAGAATATCCAAAAGAACTACATGATCTACATAATGATTATCCACTAGCTCCAGAGAAAATGAATGTTACCAAAAATATGTTATCAGACTATTGTAAGAAAATCCAAGAACAATATAATATATCAGTAGGTTGATGTAAATTAATTAATACCAAATTAGGCAAAAAGAGAAATACGTATTACACTATTCGAAATTTCAATTATAATATATCATTGTGATTAAAAATCAAAAAAGTGCATCGTGTATTAGAATTTGATCAGAGCCCTTGGTTGAAAAAATAATATGATTTCAATACGAATAAAAGGACTAATTTGCAAAAATGCTTTTGAAAAAGATTTCTTCAAACTTATGAATAACAGTGTATTTGGAAAAAACTATGGAAAACATAAGAAAGCGTGTAAATGTAGAACTTGTAACCAATAAAGCCAAAACTGATGAAATTAAACCTCAAAACCAACCTTGGAATCATCAAAAAATTTTTTTAACGAGGACCATAGTACATAAGAATCTGTACATAGAATTAAGGAGACACTAACCCAAAACAGACCTGCATATGTAGGAATGTGTATTCTCGATTTATCCAAGACATTAATGTACGATTTCCACTACAACTATATAAAAAAAGAATACAAAAATAATGCAAAACTACTATTCACAGATACAGGATATCCCTAACATATGAAATTACAACAGATGATGCATATATGATTTCTGGAATGATAAAGATAAATTTGACAATAGTGACTACCAAGAAACATCACCATTCTATAAATACATCAAATAAGAAAATTATTGGTAAAATGAAAGATGAGCAGCAGGTGTTCCAATAGTTGAATTCGTGGGATTGAAATCAAAAATGTATAGCTATTTAAAGATGACAACAAATGTGTAAAACTGCCAAAGTGTTAAAAAGAACATAGTCAAAAATATAATCAAACATGAAGACTATAGGAATGTATTATTTAAAAACAAACAATTATGCCATAAATGAAAAACCATCAGAAGTCAAAATCATATGTTGGGAAGTTATGAGATAAACAAAATATCACTCAGTTGTTTTTGATGACAAAAGATATATCCTAGAAGATGGTAAAAACAGTTATGCGTATGGACATCACAACATTTGAACTTTTTCTATACCATATATTAGAGACATCAGACAGTTGAACTTTTTCTATTCCATATATTGGAGAGACATCCGATGTATACTATATTATAGACATCCAATGGTATATACACAGGCTGAAAAAATATACTCTTGCCGACCCTTAGCAACCACCATAAACATACACTTGCAGACCCTCCCAAACAGCAAAAAATAGCACTTTACACGTAAATGGCCATACGTGAAAACACCATATGAGGGTACGAGCACAGTTTTACATGTGACGTCATAGAGCGAAGCTGAAGGGTGTACAAGTAGGCATAGACATGGGGGTGTGAGCAAAGTTTTAGTTTACTAAAAACTGTGCTCGTACCCCCATGTCTATAACTACTCCTGAACTTGTTCATATCAGGGGCTGGTAATTATTTTTATCAATTACAAAAAAAATTAAAATTACCGAAAAAAACTATAGACGAAAGGAATGAAAAAATACTTTTCTTGTTTTTTCAAATATTTTGCATAATTACTTTAGCGAATAAGACATTTCTAGTAATTTCGCGAAAGATTTTATTTTCATGAGTTGACTTTTACATGATTTTCGTACAGATAAATTTTCTTTGAGTATGAATAAAATTCGCTAAATTCACGAAAAGTAATTTTCCCGCCAATTAATCAACTGAAAGCTGTTTGTAAAGTAAAGCTTCTCCAAACCCCGTATTAGGCGCGTCAAGAGAACAAAAAAAATCTATCAATTTTTATAAGTACCCATTTCTCCTCGACTATATTGATTAATACACGGTCATTTACGATTCGCAAGTGTCAGCGTTTATAGAATATCAAACGTAAAATACAGAAAGGGGAGTGGGCGTAAGGATGATTAATTTACGGCGTGTTGTTATGCATTGTCATTCAAAAGGCGCAAATATTTCGTGATTCAAAGGTTTTAAAACCAGGTAAATATTTGAACTGATTAAATTTGGCCACAAGCGCGAGAGGTACTTTAACGTCAGGAACTTTGGCGGGTGTTTTGAATTTTTAGCAGTTTTGCGTTTTTGCTTTGGTAGCCAAATTTTCACGTACTTCCTTTTGTTCCGTCCGTAGCACGGTCGTTCAAGGCCGTGATTTTGAGGTAAAAAGTCTCCGTAGTTGAATCTGGAGTGTTTGCATGGTACCAAGGCCTGTTCTACTAAGATAAAATGTTTTTAGGTCAAAAATCGTTTGTTTCTAAGGAAATTTAAAGACGTGCGATGGTGGCTTGTTATGGGTCGCTAACAAATAACATAATAATTGTAGCGCATCCAGCCGTAAATGACCGTGTAGCCAACACCAGAAGTATTGACTATTGGGCAGATAACCCTGAACTTTTGTTTTGAGTAAAACTTTCCGAAGTTGATGATCTTGTTAATCTTCACAAAGCTGGTTAAAAAAATTTTGCAAGTTTTAATTTTCTTTATTATTATTGCTATCAAGCCACTTCTAGCATGTAAAAATACACCCCCCTCCCCCCCCCCCCCTATTTCCTAATTTTATTTCCACCCCACATCCTTCTCAAATATTACCCTAGGGCTTACACTCGGGAAATCAAAATAACCGTACGAAATGATAAGAACAAGTCGGTGATTTTTATGGAGAGTACGATGTAGTCTAGGAAAGCAGCGAGGATGATTGCGAAGAGAGCATCAACGAATCCACAAAATGGTTTTTTGAAAAATATAACCCCGTGGGCGGATTTTTAGGGATTTTACCGGTAACAAAAAGATGAAAATATCCAAAAAAATTTAATAAATAAATTTGTGATCAAAATCATTGACGTCAACAAAAATAGGTCAGCATTGATTTTCGATGTCAAATCACTTCCATTTGGGTTAGCGGTGCCAGGTTTCATGGTCACATCATTTGTGTCCTTTTCTGAATTCTATGGGGATGGTAAAGTGTTATGCCTCTATCCACTCCTTCTTTAAAAACCCACAAGATAAAATATCGTAACAAGCCCAATGGTCTCGATCAGGAAATTTTACTCTTCTTTTCTTCTTTTACATCGTTTTTCAGGCTTGGAAATCTTCCTCGCTTTTGTTGGCATTTGCATAACACTTCTGCTAGCAGTAAATTTCATTGTTGATAAATACCTACGTGGTGATTTTACTAAAGAGCCGGCTGACGACGGTAAATGCTACGACAGTGATGAAAACGAAGAATCACCTTCAGGTAAAACAGCGCCTTACAAAAGTTACAAAGAAAACAACGCGTTAGAGTTAATAAAGGAGACCGGATTTCGAAGGACCTTCGCTTCAAATGCAACTGTAACTGTCGATTTACAATACCTAAAACACAGCAGTTGCATTGTGGGTAATATACGTACGTTGGAGAATTTAGATTATCTGGATAAAGATTCACCGGATGATATATACTTCCAGCTAAAATTAGTCCCTAATATGAAATTCTTGGCAAAAACGAACGTAAAAACTGCTCGCAACAAAGTGCTGGCGCTGTCCTTCACCATGGGTCCAATTAGCCTGGATGTGTTAGCAAACAATCAATTATGTATTAGACTATATGGCAAAAGACCTAAACGATTTTCTCGATGGAAAGTTTACGGAGAGTGTTCTGTTCCAATTTCAGAACTGCCTTGGCAAGAGGATTCTCTCGAAATTAAAAGAGATATCTTACCCAAAGCGCATAAACGAATAAATTCAAATCCTGTGCAAACATTTTTATCTCACGGCGACCTCGAGAATACGACAGAAGTCGTGGAAAATCAAGAGACTGGGTCAGTATCAGAAGATAAGAGCTAAACAAAGCAACATAGTTGTGTTTCAACGATATTTTTTACAAACATTTTAACGTTGGATGAAAATGGACACTATAAACCAAAACTGCTCCTTTGGCGTATGAATAGAGCTTTTTTCAGCGCGTTGATTTGTGTAAAAAGTTTCATAAATAGAAACTAAATTCTTTTAACGATCTTGATGGGCATTTTAAGCTTTTCATCTTTCAACCAATGCTGACAGATGATTCCCAAAACCAACCTCTATAATCACAACTAAAAAGAACGAAACTGATAACTCCATTATTAATACCCGTATTCAATATTCGAACAGCTTTATCTTGGACACCCCACGCAATGATTTAATACGTTATGTTGGCACAAAGATGCACAAAATTGCGTTGCGCAAAATATTTACAACAACAAATTTCATGCATTTTTCCACGGACTAGGTTACGCTGGCCGATTTCATTTAACAAATGTATAAATTTGTTGCCTAAATAGCAAATGCGATATGTGTTTCGTACTTCCCGTGGATTTTCCATGGCCTAATGCTAGTAACATTAAATACTAGAACACAAAGGAAATTGGTAACGAGTTTGTTACAATTAAACACACCTTGCGATATAGCAGTTGATATGAGTAACTGGTTTAAGTGACAGGAAGATACTTATAGGACTGCTATGACTGCAATCGCATATACAACATACATAAATAGCCCCAATGGTTATCATATTAAGAAAATTCAAGAAGCAGTATTTATATATATATATAAAAATCAACTGAACCAAAACTTCGTAGTAAAATGGTGCTTGCGTAAAAATAATATTTGGTCCGTGTGTAGCTTTTGTGCCAACAAGATGAATTTTATGAGGCTGGGAAGGTTGATATGTGCAGCTCTTTAAATAGCGATTCTGGATTCCGTCTTCTATTCCTATAAAGTATTTCTTCTTCCAGCAAGTTTTTCTAATTAAAATATCTGCTTAAAAACTTACTATTAAGCATGTGAATTTGGCGTTTACTTCAGTTAGGTGCTCTGAACGTAAAGCTTTAAAAGGAGTGTGCATTTTGTAGTAATAACGAGTTCATTAAGATAAACATTCATATTACATTTTAAGCAAGATTCGACCGTAAAAGAAAATGTCAAAAAAAGCTTTTCGCAGCAAGCAAGCGAAATCTCAATTTTTGATGAGCGGTTGTTCATCATTCGTGTTGTCATCGTTCTTATGCATTTTGACACTCTCCTCCTCGTTGTCTTCATCAACATTCGTTCTTCGTGATTTGCGTACAGTTATTATAATAATTGGACTGAAAGTCAACAAAATGACCACGCCCAGTAACACGATAAATAAAGTACTCACTGAAAAAGAAAAAGAAAATATTTTTTAAAACACGTACCGTAATTCTTCTAATTTACTGCGACCAAAAAAAGAAGAAATTTGGGCATGCCGCACTAATAATTAGAGGAGATAAATTACTGTCATATCACGTCCGAATTAGCCCTTTTTACAAAAGTTGTATGACGAATGCATGCAAAAATCTTCAAGATGACGATTATGTCATAGAAGACGACCCATTTATTTTGTAATGTTTCCTATTATATAAAACTAGTCGATAAGGCCCGTGGAAAAGAACCGTCACTGGAATTTTAATGACGTCAGCAAGGACCCGTCAAGAGATAAAAAAAATTTTTTTTGGAAATTTGTTTACTTGTTGCATCTATTGTGTAGAGCTTTAATATTTGATTAAAATAATGTATAGGATCATATGCTTTGGACGAACAGCTAAGAAGATATACGAGAATATAAAATTTTGCTGACGTCAGTAAAGACAAACAAATATACGAAAGTTTTTTGTTATAAATTTATATACCTGTTGCCTTCATCGTTTAGAACTGAAAACGCTGATCAATATACCGTAAATCCTCCAATAAACGCCCGGGGCATTTATTTAATTTTTTTCGATCTCGCGGGGGGGGGGGCGTCTATTAGAGGGAGGCGTTAATAAGAGGGGGGCGTTTATTTAAAAATTAATTTATGGTATAATAGTCTTTTCTGAAACTTAATCTATGGTATAATTACAATATATCAAACAATGTCGACTAGAACCTTCTTTAGCTATTTTTAACAATAAGTTTTTCTAGAAAGTACTTTGTAAAATGTATAAAAACGCATTTTAATACTTATTTAGTTAGTTGGTTTAGTTGTCTTGAAAAACTAATTTAAGTTATATTCAACAACGATATGGCAAGGGTAGCTAAAAATCGTGGAAAATTCCAGCTTTTGCACAGAATAACATTTAGAAGTGTCGTGCGGGGTTTTAAGCGAAGGGTGCGGGGTTTTAAGCGAAGGGTGCGGGGGTTTTAAGCGAAGGGTGCGGGGTTTTAAGCGAAGCCAGACTCCAGAGAAGAAGCAAGAGAATATGACAAGTTTGTAATTGGAATTTATAAGGAAAAGGAAGATGGAGAAAATGACTCGGCTAACTTCATAAAGGTCACTGTCATTGGAAAGCGAAAAAGGGAGATCTGTTAGTTGTTCCCGCAAAATTTGACTGCTACACCTCCAATAAAAAAATTTCATTGGGATTGGACAAGCAGCTGAGCAAAAGAAAGGACAAATATAAGACTGTCGAAGTTCATCACAAGACAAAAAAATATTATCAAAAATTTCCATACTTTGTATGACAACATATATGAGAAAAAACGACATTATTTTTAATTCTTTCTGCTGAAAATATAATATTTCTAATAAACGCCCCTCCTAAGGAGGGAGGCGATAATAAGGGGAGGCGTTAATTAGAGGGGGCGTCTATTTAATATTTTGCTTTCAAGGGGGGGGGGGGGGGGGGTTTTTTAGAGGATTTACGGTAATGTATATGGTCATATGTTTTCGACGAGCGGTTGAAGAGGTATTGGGGTTTAAAGGAGATGCGAACAAAAAATTATTTTGTGGCAGCCAGAAAATAAATTTTAAGCGAAAGAAAAATATTATAGATTTCTAAATCCTAAAATCTACTAAGATAACTACTTTGATAACAAATAAATAACTATATTTCACAACTAAGTATCTATATATCTTTCTCACAACATTTTTACAGAATTTTCATAGCTATGTGGGTTGAAAATAAGTAGGTTTTAGATGTACTTACAAGTAAAATCCAAAATAAGATCTTTGACTTGAAATAACTAAGAATATTTTAGGTACTATAGTAGTAACAGCATTTTATAACCTTCGTTTAAACTTCTTTGAACTTAAAAAATATCTGTAATGACCAACAACAATATTTAATTCATATTTCGACTCTTTCCCACAACATACTACGAGCTTCGAGCGATGAAGTTTGTTATGATGAGATGGCGCCACATTTGAATAAATATACAGACCGGAAACATTCAACAACAAATCGAACGCGCAATATGGTGGCTTCATCTCTATTCAGGAATCTTTACTTTTTTTTATCTGTACTCACAAAGTTAATATCGATTTGTTCAGTACGTTAAGTAGTATAAAATAATAACAATATGTTTGTCACATGTTGTTCAACATTTTTTGCTATTTTGATCTTCAACTTTTTCTTAATTCATTATTTTGTGCGTATTGACCTGTGACCACCACAATATATTTCATTGGTTTTTAATTTAGCCACCCGTTTAGCAAATGTGTAAAAATACTCAATTATAAATCATTTAGCACTCACGAAGATGTAAACAAAACTGGTATTTTTAACAGATTGTTTTATATTATGGGTCTAGTGTGTTGTCATTCCGCAAAGTTTTAGGTGAAAATTTACCGTTTTATGTGAAAAAAATCAAATTTTCAAACTCTGCGAAATTTTCAATATCAAAATATTCTTGGTCTTTGTTTCTAGACTTTTTTGTTATGATGGCTGCAACATGTAAATTGATTTATCCTGAAGCAGGCTAAGCCAGTCGGTCTGGTCTTCAAAATCAACGCTGTAATAATAATAATAATAATAATAATAATAATAATAATAATAATAATAATAATAATAATAATAATAATAATAATAATAATAATAATAATAACCGGTTTATTTCAAGCATATCCATAAATTACATGGTTCTTCATCTCGAAATGCGTAAGTATATATATACATGAAATAGCGTAAAGTAAAAAATACTTGAAACACAAAGAACGAAAATCAAACATTAATTGCTCTATTATGCGGAAGTAAATCTGGTAGAATAAATACATTGGTAAGGATTAGGATAACATCACAGGCGCGTAAATGAACGAACAGGAATTGGTAGCACTTGTGGACCACTTAAACACACACACACACACGAATAAAATACTTAATAAATAAATAAATGAATACAATTAAACATTAAATACTTCAGTATACGAAAGAAAATCCAGTTAGAATAAGAAGATTGACATGTTGATTAGGATAGGATCATAGGCGCGTAAATTGAAAGAACAGGAATTGGTAGCACTTGTGGACCACTTAAACACACACACACACACACGAATAAAATACTTAATAAATAAATAAATGAATACAATTAAACATTAAATACTTGAGTATACGAAAGAAAATCCAGTTAGAATAAGAAGATTGACATGTTGATTAGGATAGGATCATAGGCGCGTAAATTGAAAGAACAGAAATTGGTAGCACTTGTGGACTTAACATTAACAACACCAAAAAAATGATAATTTAGGTGCATTTTCCACACACAACTGGCATTTTACACTCAATCAAACCCTGCCGTAGCAAAAATAGAAAATGAGGAAAAAAATTCTTCCTTAGTTACGGCCTTGTCAACCTCGTTTTTTAACTTCAGGCCCATTCTTTAGTATTTCACAAAAAATCAAACTATTAAAGACATACGTGAACACACTTACTTTGCGAGCACGAGCTGGAGCCTTTGGTTGATGTAAAGAAATCATTTGTGCATTTTCTACAAGACGTACATCTAAACAAACAAAGTGCTTCCTTCTTTGAAGAATTCGTCCCGAAACAACGTACGGTTTTAAAAACCACTTTTACTGACAACAATTTCCTGAGTTGTATCAAACTGGTCAATATTGGTGCTTTTAACACCGATTTAATGGTGTGCTTCGAGCAGATTTTCAACACCCATCTCCTTTCACCGCTCAAATTTGACGTATTTGTAATGCTATGTTGTAAAAATTTGCAAATAGCTGAAAAACTTAAATATTCAATAACATAAGATTCCAGTTACTCGAGCTTGACGTTTCCACTTCAACATGGTTGAAATTGCAAATACGACCTTTAATTAGTTTTATCACTGACATTAAGCAAGGAAGAAGTTTACCCAAATTTAGAGCAAAAAGTTCCTTTTGAGCATGCTACACAATCAGTTGCGCCGACTTTAGCTGAATAGTATCCATACCTACATCTATAAAATGAAAGAAGGAGTTTAACTTTGTAAAAATAAGGTCTTGTTTCTGTAAGACTTAAATTATTATAGAATTTTACAGGAAATTCAAATTTCAGGTTACATATATGGATGCAAAAAACAAACAAAAAAAAAAAAATGATAGCAACTGAAACACATTCTAATGAAATAAAAATCTTGAACATTTTCGTCTGTTAAACAAAGAGAAAAAAGGAACTGTAGCTACCACAAAAAGTGCAGTGTAAACTAGACCTTAGCTCTTACTTTCTGCATTTCTGTTCCCAGTAGTGTGCTGAGAAACCAAGCGAACATTCTGTGCACAGTACTCCATCCGTGATCTCTTCACCAGGCCCACAAAGTACTAAAAATTTGACAATTAGTAAAAATGTTCGAATGAAAAATTTGGTTCATAATGTTAGAAACATCAAAACCGTTTGTTAGAAGATATAAAAACCCGCACATAATCTGTCGATAAGAAATAATATACCTTTGCATTCTTGTGCGGCGCAATCCTCACATTTCAGGGTACTTCCACTCTGAGCTTGGAACACACTAGCATATCTTGAATCGATGTATTTATTGCATCTCACTTTGGCATACTATTAAAATACAAAAACCTTTTTGAAAAGGTCCTTAACATTAAAAAACGTGTTTTGTCTAGTTTGCGTAGATATTTTAACAATAAAATCGCACCTTCAGAAGAATTGTAGCGTTACTTCTAAATTCGACATAATTATGTGACGCTATGTTGCCATGGTTACGTTCCAGTGCCAAATGACTTGCAGTATATGCTGAGTCAGCAATATGAAGTGTGAAGTTTTCGTTGTTTTTAATGGAGACGTTATCACTTCGTATAACGCTATTGTACTTTAGCACAATGTGCAAATTTTTATTTTCTTTTATAAGCAGGTTCGACATGTCGAATGTTTTTATTTCTTTTAGTTCCAACTTTCTTTTCGAAAGCTGCAAAGTGTTGTAAATAATTTCCACATGTTCAAGGCGGACTGACCAAGCGGTATCGATGTTGAGAAGCGGGTAGAGGGCGTTCTTTTTAAATTTGCAATTTTTAATGCGAACAGAACTTGAATCAGTTAAAGTGACGCCCTGTCGAAGGCTCGTAAAATGTATGCCATAGAACGAAACATTGCAGTTGCTCAAGTGAAATGATTGACATATCTCAACGCCCTGTTTTACCACCTGCCTTGATCTGAAGATAACAAAAAATAGAATTTAACACAGTGCTTACCTTCCATACAATCATGAACTCCAACGGGCAGTACTTCTACATGATTGATACATCTGTGGTCACATTTTCAGTGTTAGCAAAAATTAAATTTATTTTACTTAATCTTTAAAACAAGAAATACGTAATACTGTAGATATACTGTAGATTTTCATTTTTAAGGTTTCGTGCGGTAGGCACGAAACCTTAAAAATGAAAATCTACAGTTGAGAATTTTTTTCAGTTTGAGACGTGACATTTGTTGAAGTTTGGAGAGTTTCTTGACCGTTGTAACAAGTATATTTTTTCACAAAAGTTCTCGTCGGACAAAAATAACGAAAATTTCCTAACTGACAAACATTTCGTCGCAAAAACCTTTTCTGATAACAAAGTCTGCGTATGAAACACTAAAGAAAGCATACAATTTCTTTTTTAAAAAAAGTGCAGCTGAGGTTTCAAATGTTCGTGTTCTTCAAATAATCGGAAATATAGGGTCAGATTGACAGATGATTAATATTTTTAGAATTGGAGAAAATGGATAATGTTAAAGTTATCTTACTGTTCGGAAATAATTTTTCTCAGTATTTCTCAACACACATTATATTTTATTTATAACTTATGGAGGAAATAAGGTTCTTAAAATGTGCTTATTTTTTTTGCAAGAATAAGAAACATGTACAATAATTCCAAAAAAATAACAAAATTTTAGATCACGGGAGATTCAACAATAAATAAATCAAAGATACTTACACGTCCGCCATTACGGTGAACGATGATATATTTGTACGCAAACAGTTAAACTGAAGCGGCTGTACATCAACTTGTTTATCGTAATAGCCAGGCGTTATTTTGAACAAAATATCTCCTTCGATATCATAAATAGGGAGGCGAGCTCTCAAAGAGTTCCATGAAAACATCAATGTTTTGCATGGATTTGTTAAATTTCCACAATGTTCTGTATCAAGCCCTGTTGCATAATTTAAATACATGACATAGGTGCTAGAGGCACCGATTATTATCAAAATTGTAGTAAGGTGGAGTACACTTAACATAGTTGCAGTTCAGTCTTCGTCGTTTGAAATATTTTTATAATTAACTAAATTGCCCGTGAATAAAAAAGATATTCGGTTTATATATAAAAACTTTTCGGCATATATAGCATTCAATACATCTGAACAAAGATAAAGTAGTATTCTACGAGTTAACTTAGATTTTAAAGCTATGTATACTTCACGAGTATATATATACCATATACATGTGGTATGAAATAAAAAGCAGACAATCGTAATCTTCGCATTATATATTTATAGTAATCCTTCTTACGATGCGAAGTGTCTATTTTGTATATAGCAGTACCAATAAATAAAAACTTTAATAACAAATATGATCTCTGAACAATTCCAATAACAAAAGAAAGAATGAACGAAATTTTTTTTTAAAAACAAAACTCAATAAACGACATAATCATAGGCGTCCTTTTTAAGGTGGCAGTAACCCTTTTAAAAATCGAAATTTTTTTTTTCACATCTTGGTTACGAAATTGGTTTTCAGACAAAATATCCATATTTTTTATGTTATACCACACTTGTCACGATTTTATAGCTATAATAACATTATCTTTCACCGAAAATGTTCAGCTTCTCAATTCCTCTTTAAATTAAAATCGTGAATAATTAAACAGTTCTGCCGAATATAGCTTTAAGGCCGACCTCCACTCAGGGTAATGCGCGAAGCGCCCATGCGATGTTTTGTTATGTAAATTAGATATGGCGCAATATACTGCGCGCTTTCGGTCGAAATCTATTCGTCCGAGCAAGGTCTGAGAGTAGAAACCATTTCTACTCTCAGGCGAACATAATTTGGTCGCACCAATCAAATTGCAGGAAAATGTAAATACTGCGAAAACAAAAATTAAAAAATCAATAATAATCAAGATAGCGGATGATTCAAAAGCACAGTATGTGGACTTTAATGGAGTTGCATTTGCTTTAAGCAGCAAATGCAGAAAAACGCCGCACAAACTCAAGAAAATGAAAGCATCGTTGAGATTGATGATTTTTTGCAATTGGGGACAATACCTGTAATCTTGCAGGTACAGACTTGCAAAGTGAAGATTATTACGATGAGCTACTAATAAACGAAGTAAAAATGTTTTGATGCATATGGGACACAAAATGTAGATCATACAGATAAAAACCCCAAGAAGCGTGGAAGATTATTTCTGCTAAACTTAGGAAACCAGGTCAGTACCATAGCTAGTTTAGCATAATTGTCAGAACTTCTAAGTCAAATATCTTGAGGACCAATCAAGATTTCTCCAAAAAAAAAAAAATATAAAAAAATTCATAGGTAACTTCAAATTTCAAGTTTTCAGAAGCTAACTTCTGTGATTTATAATTAGCTGACAAGTTGAGCAATTCTTACAAAATTTTGGGGAAGGTTCAATGCAGGACATTTGATTAAACTTCCACCCCTTTTTTGTTTAGAGACAGATTTAAGGAAACGTTGGAAAAAACTTGCGGGATGCAATGATGAAATGTATCAAAAAAATTGATCTGGCAACTAGATCTGGAGCGGGAGCATCAAGGCTTCCCACATGTCCACATTTTGACAGTATGTTATTTATTCGTTACAATGTGGCAAACAAAGCAATTTATCCGATTTTACTGAAGAAACCCCTGACGACCCAAGCAATACAATTTTTTTACGCTCACCAGTGTCACCAGCCATGTCATCAGCCTCTTCTTCAAGTTTGAAATTGTCGGGAAAACGGAAGAGAACTGATGATATTTGGTCTGCACTTGAGGAATCAAAAGAAAACAGAGAAAAAATAAATAAGATGATTAAAAAAAGTCTTAGTTCCGAATGAAAATGAACAAAATGAAGACCCTGGCATGTTATTTTGCAGAAGTCTTGCACTATCATTACAAAGAATGAACTGGAACACAGGGAGAATAGTTGTTCAATTATAAACTACTATTTATATAGCATGGTATGTTAATTACTATATATTTTTATGTTTCTTTTAATTAGATTTCTTTAAAACAGAAAAGATTGTTGGTTTGTTTACTTAAAACTGAATTTAATTTTACCAACTTTAAGGAGCTATGTGTTTGTGGAATAAAGTATACCAAGGATTAATGTCTGTGAAATAATTCAACGTTTAAATGAGTAAAAGAGTCAATGTGTAGCACAACAAAAACAATGTCTCTTTGTCCAAATATGTACAATTGGTTACAATACAATGTTATTACTTCTGCACACTGAGAAAAATGTTGGCAACTTAATAAGTAGTAGTTATCGCACAGTGCCGAGAAAAATATCGGAAATATTTTTTTGAGTTTTTTATGTTCTCCTTTATATATACCAGAACTAAAAAACGAAAAAAATATGACGATATATTTCGAGAACAAGTGCGATAACTAGTTTATTATAAAAAACAAGCATAAATCGCTGTAATTTGATATACTCGTAATATATTCATGTTAATTCAATACAAACAAGAAGCCCTACGGCTTAAAGATTTCCGCCATTAGCAATAATCTGAAAAAGTACTGAACTTTGAAGAGGACTGAGTAATATGGGGGAACAAAATCATTGAATATTCTAAAATTTTAAAATTCAATTTTTGATTATTATTGTAACTGTAAATCATAGCTAACTTAACTTACATAAACTTCTTTTCTCTATAAGAACAATTTTAAAAGAAAAATAATAAACCTGAAAATTGGTGAACAATAAAAACAAAATAAGAACAACGGCAATGCTGAAAATTTATCGATATTCTCTTTTTACACAATCAGTTACGAAGGTTATTTTCAGACTATATATTCATATTTTTTGTTTTATAACACACTTGTCACGATTTTATAGCTATAATACATTATCTTTCACCAAAAATATTCAGCCTCAACAATTCCTCTAAAATTAATATTCATGAATAATTAATTAGTTCTGCCGAATATAGCTTTAGTCTACGTGCTTGCGAAATTGTACAGAAAGTAATGACGAAATTATTAAAGAGAAACGTTAATAACATCAAAGATGGCGCATTATAAGACGGTCTTCATTATGCTACACTGCACGAGCTTTAACTTTCGATAGCATATAAACTTCAAAATAAAGTATTGCTCATTGGATAATAAAACAATTTGTTGCACTGTTAAGATTCTTATTGGCTTAAAACTCATTTTAGCCTAGTTCTCAGAAAAATATCTGTCAAAACGAGGATTTAGGCTTTAGACTGGATAAGTTTTAGGCGTCCAGGCTCTGGGCTGTCTCTCTCTCTCTCTCTCTCTCTCTCTCTCTCTCTCTCTCTCTCTCTCTCTCTCTCTCTCTCTCTCTCTCTCTCCCCAGGCGATTTTAAAGATTCCGCCTTCGCCGGCGGAAATCAATTAGTTGAAGCATAGTTGTTAGACAAGAACCCTGGTTTAGAAACTTTCGAGTTTCTCATTCATATCTTATTCAGAACGTTATTCTATTGTTCTTTTTTCTGACCGTGCACAACTCAATTTCACATTGCGCATATTAAGCAAAGTTTCATAAGAAGTTTAGAATAGTATATCATTAAAGTAATTATTTTTATGATATTAGAAGTATTTTTTAACAAATATTATATTATAAGACATAAGAGAGTTATGTCTTATAATTTTACAAAAAAATTTAAAACGTAAAGTCCAGCTATTCTCGCATAATCACAAAAAATGTTAAGTGAAAAATGTTTTCGATTTTTCTTGACTGTTCATATATATAATTTAATAACGTGAATAAATTAATTTTTGTGGTTAGGAAACAAGGTTATCATGCTTAAGTGCGGAAATAATAATACTATAACCTGTTCCCACATGTAGCTTCTGCATTTCGAAATCGCGATGTGTTATAAATCAGTGTGTCAGAACAAAAATTTATTATCAACATTTGCCATAAGGTAATAGTAAAAACAAATAAAAAGTAAATATAAACCGAAAAGCTTCTGGTAATTTTAACTTCTGTGTTTTTATTTATTTTTTCTAGAACAAAAATTGATTTTCAAGTATCGAGATGCAATAAAATGCCGGGAGATAATTGTTTTATAGTTGGATGTCATACTAGTAGAAGAAAAAAAGGGGTAGGGATATTTAAGTTGCCCTCCGAGAAAGTTAATAATAAAGAATAGAGAAGGGAGAATGTGATAACAAAAGGTAGGGAGCTCAATGAGAATTTTAAGCTGTAGATAAAAAAACGATCGAGTTTACACCTGCGAAAGATATTTTCATGCGGAAGACATAATTACATGTGCGTACCTTAAAAAATTACAAAACATTATATCGTGCGGTCCGAAATATAAACTCTTTTTATAAGAATAATTGTAGACTCAGAATCATACAAATTCTAAGATTATTTACTCAGACTCAATAACCTCAGGATAGAGGCTGTCTAAAATCTTTTTGCAGGAATCAGCTACAATACAAGAAAATCTCTGAACAGTTATGATTGACAAATCGACTTCTTCATTATTTACTGCTGTAGTTGATGTATGCTTTATTTTATGGAGTTTCAACCCACCTTTACTCTTGCAACGTTTTTCACAAATTCCGCACATAAACGAACCTGGTTCAATCTATAAATGAATAAGAAATTAGCTGGATCTTTTTAAAAACTACAGTTTTATTAACAGAAGTCAGATAAAGTTAGGTAGCTAGCTTGCTAAGCGTGAATTTATGATAAAAAAATTACAAAAAGTACTTACATTTTCTGCGATAGATTCTATTTCATCTTCTGGTATTTTATTTTCTTCTAAAAACTCTAAAATTTCATCAAAATCGTCGTCTTAATAGTAAAAAGTTTCTTCCTTATGCAATGTTTTCTCTTGTCGCTCTGCCATTTTTGAATCAGCGTGCACGGTTAGCTTAAAAATGCGCACTTTCAACATCAGCGAAAAATTCGCACGTTTACGGGTGCAATTAGGAAATAATCGAACGAGTATTTTTTTTTTGCTTTTAATTTTCCGAGTCCGTTAGGACGAGGATAAATTTAAAAGCAAAAAAATTACGAGTTCGATTATTTCCAATTGCACGAGTAAACGTTCGATTACGAGCTAATCACACAATGAACTATTTTAGTAAGAGTAGCACAGGATGTCAATTTCAATGTTTTGATTTTTTTATTACCCGATTTATAATTAGTTCGATTCATTGTAAAGATATCTTTTTTTGACTTATCATAAAACGCGAGAAAATAAATATTTAAATTATCGGCGCTCCTTAAAGAGTGCAGTTAAGATTCTAGAGTGCAATTAAGAAATAATTGCACTCCGCAGAGTGCAATTACGATATAATTTGCACTGTAGAAGAAGCGCCAAACAAGAATAAATAGCTCATCGTGTGATTAAACACTAAACTCCATCAACGCGCTATAGATATAACCTCACTATCCTAAATTCACAGTAAAACTCAAAACCTCTACGGTGGAGAGCGCACTTCTCTTTAATGACTATGTTGAAACACAATAATATTTGAACCGTGAATATTTATGATTGATTGTTAGTTTTCAGGAAGAGAAAATTACCGACAAGTTCTCGTTTTTTAAGAAAACAATAACTTTACTCAGCGAGTTATTAACCAATTAGGAAAAAAATATCAGCTTTTTTGCACGCTATTTCAGCCAATCAGAGAAAAAATATCAGGTTTTTGCGCAGTAGAATTCAAAAATAAGTAAAAATTGCACTCGTTTCTCGGTAGAAAACAAAAATATAGCATATATTTCGTGTAGATTAGCCAATCACGGTGCGAGAAAAACTCTAACCATATGATAATTAAGGTTATTAAGTTTTACAATTAAATATCTGGTGATTGAACCTTATTGTTAGCTTTGATGATTCATAAGAAAAGAATTCTTATAAAAAAATGTTTACAAATACAATAAAAAACAGAATGCATTATATTTGTTCAAAAAAGTTTAGCGTGCTTTCAACCATGGAGGTAGAAATAAAGGAGATTGAACTCCTTTGTTTCTATTGAAACCATCCGTGATGCAATCAGTTGCAAACCTATTCATGTTGTCTTTTTAAATTCTAGCGCGTGTCAGTTCCAGTAAATTTCATTGGTCGAGAAAACAATCGAATGTTAATAACATTACGTAATGATTAGCGGGTCAAACAATAGTTCATTTCAAAATGGTTGATATGCCTTCTGTGTGTCAGCAAAATCAAAGTAATGGAAATAGGTCAAACGAAAATTTTAATATCTTTCGAATTTATTAATGAAATTACACCATTTAAAAAGAAAAATAACTATTAACTCTTCTACTTTTTTCCATTTTTGACTCACTCTTGACTCATAGCTTTATCATGCTAAATTTTAATAAATCATTGAGCATATTCTGCTTCAAACAAAAGGTTAGAAAACTAGTTAAAAAAGCTGTTTTTTTAAACAACGAAGTTAATTAAATGTTGTTATGACAACTCACTTTTCCCCTGAGAGAAGAAAACAACACAACATCTCCAGAGTAGACGTGCTTTGTCTTTGTTTTTTACATATACAAACGGCGCGCTGAAGGGATTACGTTATTGTTTTTTGGTAAAATCCAGTAAAATGCACGCTGCGCATGGATATCAAAGGGATGCCGAAACAATAACAATTTGAATAGAATTTTAATGCGCACCATAGTCACTTGCCAAGGGACAGAACCCTCATCTGAATTAAAATAGTCCCTAAATTGTCCCGAATCTGTTTTGCCAGTTGAGAATAATTGTTTAAACCCATGTTGCTGATGTCACTAAATGCTTCATTAAATTCTTGCTCTCTCCAAGAGCCTTTTTTGATCTTTCCATTGACATCTCTGTCAACAAAATCTGAAGGACAGTAACGAGAATTCCCCTAAGGTTTTTACTTTTCATCACGTATTTATGTAGGGCTATGATTGCTTTGGTAATAACTGTTTCAGTATCAGGATTAACACACATTGCTCTTCTAAAAATACAAAAACGTGCAGTAGCAATACCAAACGTGTTTTCCACAATTCGTCTAGCACATGACAAACGATAATTTGCAATTCTCTCTTTTATGGACATAGTTTTTTCAGGGTATGGCTGTAATAAACAAGGTTGCATAATGGAAAAGCATCATCAACAAAGAATACATATGGATATTTAGCAACTGAATTTGTAAGGCTGCGTGAAGGCGGTAAATTTTAAATACCGGTATTGATGGCATTTCCTAAGTAGCTACTAGGAAAAACACTTCTATCACTAAGGCGACCATAGTCCCCAACATCAATCATTATAAATTTCGTAGTTGGCATTAACCAAAGCTAAAAGTGCTATGCTGTAGAATTTTTTATAATTGAAGTACATGGATCTTACTCTGGGTGGACACTGAATTGTGACATGTTTCCCATCGATCGCTCCAACACAGTTGGGAAAGTTCCATTTTCCTTCAATCTCTTGAGCAACTTGTTTCCATTCATCTTTGTGTCTTAGGTACATTTAATAAACCTTGTTCTGAAAGCACTTTCCATAAAACATAGCAAGTTTCTTTTACTATGCAGCCAACTGTTGTACCACTCATTCGGTAACTTAAACCAATCGTGTTGAATGCATCACCAGTTACAAGATAACGTAGAGCGACACTCAACCTCTCATCGGGTCTTCTGGCTTTTTTTTTAGTGAAATCTTTTAGTATAAGGCGCAAAATATCCGAGTAATTCCTCATATTTGGTTAATGACATGCGAAACTTTTCGAAAAAAATCTCTCCATCAACTATTTTTGTTGTTTCATCAAAAGATGGAATTCTCCTTTTTCTTTACGTTCACTAAATATTTTTTTTTACCCAAAATCTACTTTCTTTGGGTAATTCCATAGCAAGTAATAACTCTAAGTCCTCGATTTCTAATTGACAATGTCTCAGCAATAGCACTAACAATGATTTTCTTCGTCTGGATTTCGCCATCTTTGTTTACCTTATCGTCCTGGTTTCAGCGGAGGATATACGCACGAACGTGTGGCGCCTATTGTTTAAAGAACAAAGGTCGTACCAGCGCTAGCGCACGTGCGGTTAAGTGGTGGTAATAATACAGAAAGAAATTATGGAATTATTGAAACGTGAATAACAACAAAGATGGCGCATAAAGTAAAAATTAACTCCGATCTCCACAGCGCCTCACCCCGATAGCTCTAGCTTGTGATAGCATTTTCGTACACGAGCTTTTTTTTTTATTTTAAATTTTTTTTTTTTTGAGAACAGCTAGATGCAGCATAATATCCTAATGAGATTTCTTTCAAAAAAAAACAAAAGGCTTTTGCGAGAAAATTATACAAAAACAAAAGTTTTCCGCACACCTTTTTGATACGACCAACCCAAGGTCAGAAGTCAGTGAAAAATCACGAGGTTGTAAAAAGTTGGAGCTCGTGAAAGCTACTTCTTTTCTTCTTTATTGAATATTTTTAAACGAGTATATCTGCTGACTCAGCAAATTAAAAAATTAAACAAAACTGCTTCTATGTGCCTCAAGGTCAATATTTTTAGGAAATAACAAAGTACGAATTCGTATAGATAACACGCCTACTGAAAATTCCATCTGTTTGAACGGCTAAAAAGGGTTACTACCACCTTAAGTGAATCAGTGCTTGAATCCAACATAAAATTTCCCTTTAAGAAATTGAAACTAATTCCATGTACAGCACGCTACAAGTCTGTGAAGACCACGATGTCAGAAAAAACAGATTTAGGTAAATGATAAATTTCGCCATAGCTGATTAAAAGGGCGCACAAAAACTGAACCAAATATTCCCGGTCGTTGTCCGTCGCAAGATCGTCAGTAAATACGTCAGACATCAGATCTAAGCTGTGACGTCTTGATTGATAAATGGAATTAACGTGACGTCCAGTTGCCCGATTTTTTTGCAAATCGCGATCAAAAACAGCAAAGTCGTCAGAAAAATCAGAACACAAATTAGTGTAATCGTAAACGGCTTCTCTAAAATTTGAAACAGATTGTATCAACACTAAAAGTTTATAAAAAAAAATCAAACGAAAGAAAAGTAAACACGTATCTCGTTACACTTTTCGTCGAAATATTTAATGCTTCAACATTCATTTGACGTAACGTCAGCTATAACACAAACAAAAACACAAAAACAACCACAACCACAACCACAACAAAAAAACCCACAACAACGGCGACAACAACAACAACAACGATGACAATTACAATTACAACAACAACAACGACGACGACAACAACAACCAGTATAATGAATCTAACCTTTTGTGCATGACGTAGCACCTCTGTTCGATGTTAAAAATGTACTGGTACATGATTTACAACCAGCACAACTAAAAAATGTAGCAAAAGAAAAATTTGACATTCTTTGACATTTTTAACCTATAAACGTTTGCTGTCAATTTTCAAGAAACATTCCTTTTTAATAATAATGACTTGGTCACACACTAGTGCGGAATAAATTTTTCATTTTCGTAATTTTTAAAAAAGCAGAAAAACAAACCCTGTGAATGTTGAAGGATCTTCTCTTCAATGGATTAAAATGAGGATGGTCGCAATATTATTTTATTTTCACTTCTATCTATATAATAATACAGAGCTTCCGTGTGTCTGTATGTGACTTTTACAAAGACGATATTTTTTATCACCCGAATGCACGAGTTGTTCGAGTTTTTTTGTTTTGTTTACATTACAGCTGGCTATATGCGTCTTCCCGGTTTAACTATATTTAACTGGGTATCTGTCTTATCTAATGTTACCTTCAAGCTCCATAGCTAAACCTAGCTAGATAACTGATGATTAATGTTGTTGTTCAATTATTATTACAGGTGACTTCAATATAAATTTAAATAAATCGACAGTCGAAAGCCGTCTTTATCTGGACATTCTTGAAACGTATAATATGTCACAACAAGTTTCTAAGTCAACAAGAAAGGATGTTGCTATGATTTGATCACATCATTTCTGACCAGTCTTTTAAAACCATTTATGAGGATATTGTTTACTGTGGTGAAATTAGTGACCATGACGCACCATTTTGCATCTTTAAGAGTAAACCTGCCAAATACAATCCGAGGTACAAGTTTGTCCGTGATGAAAGAACCTTCTCTTCTGAAGATTTTATTGAAGACTTCAGCCGAGTTCCGTTAAGCATCGTTATACCATGGAAGACATGTCCGACAAACTAAATGTGTTAAACACTTTGATCATAGAATGCATAAATAGACACGCACCTCTTAGACGGGGTTAAACTTACGAGGCCACCAGCACCTTGGATGAAGGAACTTAAAATAACTGAGCTTCAACGTGAACGGAACCGTCTAAGGAAGGAAGTACGTGGGACTACTAACAACATACAATGGAATCTGCTAAGAGCTATTCGTAACAAGCTTAAAAAGGAGATAAGCTTAACTAAATCAATTTTTCTGAGAAAACTCCTTAAAAATAAAAGCACAAAAGATGTGTGGAAAGTCATTAACAAAATCCTCCACCCAAATCCGAAAAATGTCAATGTAAATCCTGATGCCGTTAACGAATTCTTCAATAGTACTGCTACAAGAACAACAGGAATAAACGAACACCTTCCAGGGACAACAACTTCTCAGATAAACAGTTTTACTGATAAACCTAACTCTTTTCAATTAACACATGCTACTTTCGAAGATGTTATAAATGCAATTAGATCGTTACGACTTGACTGTTCAACGGGATTTGATAATATTCCCGCAAGGTATATAAAATATGTTGCTGACTATATCGCCTCGCCGTTAACGCATATTATTAACTGCTGTATTGATAATTCCACCTTTCCAGAGCAATGGAAAATTAGTCGTATTTGTCCGATCCCTAAACTAACAAATCCTTCTAATCTAGCTGACTACCGTCCAATAAGTGTCCTACCAGTTCTGTCCAAAGTATTCGAGAGGATTATATTGATGCAAATCACGACCTTCATCGAAAAAAGCTCAGTCTACTGTTCAACACAATCTGGATATAGAAAAGGACACTCTACGACTACCATTTTGTTAAAACTAAAAGATGATATTTTACATGCCATTGAAGAAGGGTTGAAATCACGCTTTCTATATTTGCAGACTTTTCTAAAGCATTCGACACTGTTGACTATCCTACCTTGATCGGTCATCTTCACCAATTAGGTTTCTCGAAACATTTTATTAGACTAATTGATGATTATCTCAGTAACAGATACCAGTTTGTGCAGGTTGACGATAAAGTATCGCAGAAATTGTTGGTGAAATTTGGAGTACCTCAAGGTAGCATACTCGGTCCTGTTCTTTTTAATCTTTATGTTACTTTGCTAAGCAACAATGGACCAAGTACTTATCTTCAATATGCCGACGATACAAACACTACAACGGCATGTTAAAGTAGACAAGATAAAAGATGGCATATTATCAATGCAACACGAAATGGAACGTATTTATGATTGGTCCTCACGCTTCAATTTACGTCTTAATGTCAGTAAAACAAAACTTATGCTGTTTTCAACGAGTCAAATGTCGCGAAAGCATAATTTGTTTGATTATAATGTCACCTTGGTAAATTATGATAAATCTATTGGTCGTGTTAATGCATTTAAAATACTTGGAGTGCATTTTAGCGAACATTTGACATGGAATTTACATGTGAACGCAATTATTAAAAGTGGTTATGCTGTTTTACGATCCTTACAGCAATTTAAACGTGCAGCCGATTTTAATCTTCGAAAATCACTAGCACAGAGCTTAATCTTGACAAAGATATATTACTGTAATACCATCTTCAGTAAATTTACCAAAATATCTTTCGAAACGATTACAAAAGCTGCAAAGATCTTCAGCAAGTTTCGTTTGCCGTCGTCGTTGCAGTGATCATGACGTGCTAACATTACAATGGCTTCCAGTGGAAGAAAGAATATCTCTTTCTTTTGTAAAACTTGCACACAAAGCTCTGTTCAACAAAGAAAGTTGGCCAAGTTACCTGAAACTATCTTTTTTCCCTGTAACCGAACGATCGTTACGAACGAATACTATAAGAACAAATTTAATTGAGACAAACAATATTGAGGGTACTTTTGCCCACACTGCTGCCCTCCACTTCAACGACCTTCCATTTCAACTTCGGCAAGTGGAAAACTATAACAAATTTACAAACTTAGCGAAAAAATATTTTTTGATAGGGCAACAGCCAGACTTTTAAGTTGTTCTGATTTTTAATTTATTTATCTGTTTTATCTTAGCCTTTTCTTGATACAGATTTGTCAGTATATATATATATTTTTTTTTCTCACTCAATTGACTATGTTAACTTTTACTATACCTAATTTTTAGTTTAATTATCGGTCGTCCTTTACCTACCAAGCCTCCTTTAGCTTTGATCAATTATAATGGTTCATTTATCCTAATGCCGTTCAATACGTTTTCACAGTTCAAGACTTTCGCATGATTATTTGACTGCTTCGTCTATGCTCTTTTTGCTCATGTTCATTTTGTTTTTATTACTGATTGAGTTTATATTTACGTTTGCACATACATTTAGTATTTACACATTTCAGCATTAAGAACCATTGTAATTTATGGATGCTTGAAATATATGTCGATTAATAATAATAATAATAATAATAATATTCCTCTTTTAGCTATTTATATCCACCTTAGTAGTCAAACTTAGGGATCTTATTTGAGCACGAATTATGATGTAACAAGCCACGAAATTTTCAAAGACTTATTGAACTTTTAGGGTAGTGTGAGGAATAATTTTTCTCACGTTTTCTGCAAACTTTACTTTAAGAGGAATGATTTTGTAAAACTAAAGTGTGTGCGTTAATTGGAGTAAGTTTTATTGTTTTGTTGTTGACATCCTGTTAAACTTCTGTGAGCCCGCATGTAAATTACCAGGTTATATATTTTTACAAGGGTGGTGGTTGATATTTTTACAAAGGTTGTTGATATTTTTGGGGAAATTTACCTGGGTTTTTGACATTTGTGGTTAAAATTTCTCAGCACAGAATAGTATGTTTGCCGTTTATATTGTTTGTGTTGCAAACTGCTGTTTTTTAAATGCTGTGTAAACTTTTGTGGAAAAAGACCACATGCAAAATACTGAAAGAACAAATTTTTGTACAATTAGACTGTGTAAGTTGATTTTTTTTGTATTTTGTGTTATAAACTTTTTTTAAACTTTAAACTAACTCTAAGTAATGTCAGTTTTGCTGGTGGAAAAGTCCACGGTTTCACGTTTTTGTTTTTGTTAAGAATTTCACAAAATTTTGCGGGAATAAATATTTGGTGATGATAAAAAATTACTGAATGTTCAGACTGAAACTGTTTAACTGTTGTGAGGGAGGGACCATATGCAAGTATATATACTAAAATTTTTTTTGTTGATGTTCTTCACTTTCCAAGTTGTATTTTTGTATGCACTGAAATGACTGCTTTTTCTGAGTTGAATTTGATGGGTTTCATATCCTTTTTGTGGAAGATTTTATGGGTGAAGACAATATAGAACATGCCAATTGAACTGATTTTTGTTCATATTTTGATTTGCTCCTCAGAAACTTTTGTGTTCTACATTTATTGTAAACTTTTGTGAGGAAGGACCATATATACAATGTTTTCAAAATAATGATTTTTGTTGATTTGAAATTTGCTTCTTGCTCGCAATGAGCAAGGAGCAACCGAATAAATGATTTTTCAAAGTTTAACTTTTTGTATTTTGGTGTTTTGTGTTTGTTTAAGTTTGGCTTTTTGATATTGTTCAAGTTGTATTGTTGTATAAGCATTTAGGGGAAAGACAATGTTTAAAATGCGTAAACAACTTATTTTTATAGATCTGTGCTTACTGTTGCAAGCCTTTCTTTTCGACACTTCAGATTAAAATATTGAAGGTTTTCAACATAATCACATAATAAGATGTATACATATTTGAGATGTGTTATTTCTGACATTATTATTATTGTTGTCGTAACTGTCTGGGTTGTGACTGTCAATGTTGTAACTTTCTACCAACTAGATTTTACACCTTGCACGCCGTTGTTTTTCATATTTTGTCTGAAGTTTGGTTGGGAAGATTTCATGCGATTTGACATTTGATATTTTGTGTTAGATTTTAAGAACTTTTTTGTTAAATTATGACTTACTTTCTTTTTATGCATTTTCAGATTATTTTTTTTTGGTAAAAGGCAGTATTCAATATACTGAAATATTTGCTGATGTCATCAAAATTCAAATGACAGAACTTTTCAATTGTTTTTCTGCCTAAGTGGATTTTTCCACGGGCCTAATCTACTAGTCTATATAATAATACGCCAGTTCCCGTCTGTCTGTCTGTCACTTTTGCAAAGTGGATTATATTCTTCACAATTTTCTTTGATAAAGTCTATAAAACATCACCTATAAATTTGTTCTGTAATTTACCAAACTTTGATGTTAAAATAATATTGTCGTTAATCAAAGTATATTAAATTAATGAAGCCATTACAGTGCACTTAAAACTTTGAGGCCAAATAACTTGGAAACGAGGTGGTGACGTCAATGATTTTCCACCGCGTGGGTAACTAGGGACCACCTGGGACCAATTTGGGTAAGTTTCCCAAACCTGGGTCCCCAAATCCGTTTAGGAATGCACGGGTTGATGACGTCATCAAAAAACCTTCCAGCCCTAATATCTCTGCAACCGTTTGTCAAAACTACACGATCCTATACATTTTCTTGATCAGCGTTTCAAGATCTATACGAGGAAGGCAACATGTATATAAATTTCTAAAAAAAATTTTTTGTGTTTTCACGGGCCTTTGCTGACGTCAGCACAATTTTTAAACCCTTGTATCTGCTTAGGCGTTCCTCGAAAACATATCATCCTATACATTATTTTTATCAGCGTTTCAACCTCTACACATTACAATCAAGGAATAAACTAAATTTCGCCAATTGTTTTTGGGATCTGCACTGCTGACGTCAGCAAAACATCTAAAACAACCTATTTTACCATTGTCCATATCTGCCCAAGTGGATTTCTCCACGGGCCTTATCGACTAGTCTTATATAATAATACGAAGTGTGTGTGACGGTCATAGTGGATGTGTTCATTTTCTTTTGATGTAGCCGAAAAAGTTATGTCTCAAATGTTAAATTTTATGACGTTACGGCGCGACGTCAATAACCCTACTTTAACGTCAATCCTATATTAAATTGATGAAGCCATTACAGTGCACTTAAAACTTTGAGGTCAAATAACTTGGAAACGAGGTGGTGACGTCAATGATTTTTCACCGCATGGGTAACTAGGGACCACCTAGGACCAATTTGGGTAATTTTACCAAACCTAGGTCCCCGAATCCGTTTCGGAATGGACGGGTTGATGACGTCATTAAAAAACCTTTAAACCCTAATATCTCTGCAACCGTTTGTCAAAAATACATGATCCTATACATTTCCTTCATCATCGCTTCAAGATCTGTACGATGAAGGCAACAGGTATACAAATTTCTAAAAAAAATTTGTGTTTTTTACAGGTCTTTGCTGACGTCAGCAAAATTTTTAAACCCTTATATCTCCTCAGGCGTTTGTCGAAGAAATATGATCCTTTATTATTTTGATCAGTGTCTTAACCTCCACTCATTACATGCAGCGAATAAACTAAATTTAGCCAATTTTTTTTTGTATCTGCACTGCTGACGTCAGCAAAACATCTAAAACAACCTATTTTTTCATCTGCCATTGTCCTTTCTCCACGGGCCTTATCGACTAGTCTTATATATTAATTCCCTTGCGTGAGTAACTATGTGAGTCCACGACACGCAAATCACGAGTCACTTCTTATGACGTGGCGTTACGCTAAAATTTACTGAGTTAAAAAGTTAGAGTTATACTTCATAGAAATCACATATAAGTTGTAACTATATAACTGCAGTCAATTACGATATAAATTTATATACCCCTATGCCAAAAAATCTAATGGGCATACATATATATAGGTATCGCTACATATGAATTAACAGTATTAGATATTCACAAAGTACACGGACTGTTAAATGAAGTTCCTAGCATAAAGCAACGGACATTGTGTTTACAAAAAGGATGGCTGTTCTTTTTTATTATTCTCTACTCTTTCTTTCAAAATGAATCTTTAAAAAACATTTGAAGAATAGCATGGTTATATAAATTAATCATAGCAAGGTTTCTGTAAGTTTTGTTCATGTTTTTTTTTCAGTTTTGATGATATTATTGAAGCGAGACATGTTTGTTAGCTAGCATCATAAAGCCAACCACCAACAACAACTAGCTAGCTAGCTAGGAATTTATATATATGTAGCCATGTTCTTTATACCTAGCTAAGTCTCCAATTTATATTTAACTGACCAGCTATTAGCTGCTGTAGCTAGCTAATGTTAGCTTTAAACTAAAGATTCCCAGTACCTACCTAGCTAACCTGTGAGTTTTATGTTGCTTTTACATCTAGCTAGCTAACTGAAGTTATCTTAGTGATCTTTGCTAGGAATATGGCCGTAACTTATTTGACTTGACCTTTTAATCTTAAATTAGAAGATATAACAAGCCACAACACCTTTTAAGAAAGTATTATATTATATAAGGATATTCTTTTTTATGCAAATATATATATATAATGTATTTTTCACATTTTGTGTAACTAAACTTACATCGGTTGCAATGCAATATGACAAAAGCATTTTTATTTTAACATGTAGTAATTCTAGTAGCTTAAGTGTGGTGATTTTTATTGTTCTAGATGTTCTGACTTAAATGTTTTTGTTTATGACATTTCGTGTTATTTAAGAAAAGTTTAAACTTTTTTGAGGGAGTACTACATGTTAACACCGAAAAAACCTGTGTTTTTTTAATTCTTATTTGACAGAGGTTTTTGACATTATGGGGAAAATTTACGTAGCTTTTTCACATTTTTTGATTTTGTTGCAGTATTTACATGGGTTTTTGATTATTTATTTATTTTTTTTATTTTTTGGGGGGAGGCGGGGGAAGGATTTACATGGTTTTTTACATTTAGGGTAAGAAATGTACAGGGAAGGTTGGGGTGACTTTCCATTTATATACATATTGTATATAATATATACAAACTGTTGTGTTTTTTTTTTGAAATTTTGTGTTAAATGGAGCTAAACTGCAAGTTTTGCTCATGTTAATTATGGTGACAGAAGTACAGTTCTTTAGCATTGTGGTTAGTATACATTAGGTTTACCTTAGTCATTGAGGATGTCATGTAGAGCCTTGCACAGTGGGGGTGGTTTCTACCTATAGACCTGATCTTAAAGATTGCCAGGGATATTAGTCTCACTTGCCTGTAAAGGAACTGGACCCTACCCAGGTCTCGATTATTAATGGTTGCATATAAGAACCCAACACCCCACACTGCACAAGTTCTTCAGATGTACCTTACAGCTTACAGTTATGAGCAGTTGGGAAGCCAAATCTATCTATATAGTCATTATCCTTCTATCTATATTGGATTATATTGCACAAGGAGGCATCAGATAAAAAGCTTTGGATATTTCATCAGAAGAGACATTGCATGTAGCCAGGTCAGTTCTTTTCATACTATTTACTATCTATTTATAATAGAAGAGTTGTGGCAATGTCACTTTTAAACTATACAAGGCAAAGGGCATGTCTCTTGCAACAGTGAGCCCTAGCATAGGATTAATAGCACACTTCTTTCTGAACAATCTGGTTAGCAGAGTAAGGCATTATGGAATAGAAAGCTTAGTTATCCAAAGTAGTTATGCAATTCTAGTAGCCATTATGGATTTTATGCAAGTAGCGCAAGTTCAACTTTGAACCCTGTGGTTTTATTTCATCATCCTTTTACATTTGCTAATACTAAGTAATAGTAGTAAGGGCTACAAAGGCCAACATTGTGAGTCGTGGTAGGTAGGATTATCAAACAGATCCTTATTTAACAGGCAAACCTATACGTAGTTGTGGCTCATTTTGCTTTGTTTCTAGGTTCACACGTATATATACATTCCTCCCTTCGTGTTGCCTAGCTTCCCTGTTTACAGACCGTTGTTAACATCCTACAACCTGTTCGAAATTCCTAGAACAATGGTTAGAACGACTACACATAAGCTGCTTTATTATGAATTCCTTTAGCGGTTGTACTGCAAATAAAAAAAATAAAAAAAATTCTATATGCGAAGCTCCAATTCTTATACATGTTTATTTATATGAGCATTACATTTATAAGCACCCCTAGGCTTAAATTTAGTCATTTTAAGCATATACTAAGCGTTATGTGAAGCCTAAGAAAACATTCTTAAGTTTTTATGTTTTGTTTTGTGAGCAGTTTTTCTCTTTATTCTTTATATCTTCATTAACCAGTATGTCTTGAGATTTAAATTGTAATTAATGATGATGAACGCAATAAGCATATTTTGGGCCTGATCATGTTTTTCATAAGCATCCTTAAGCATCATTTTAGAATTTCAATGGCTTATATAAAAATGTATAAAGATACTTGGGTTTAAATTTGGCAAAACTTAAGAAACATGTAAGAAACATACCAGGCTGAATTGTTAAGGAACACAATTCTCACAAAATAAAACTTTAAGCAAACATTCTTTTTAACTCAATAGCTTAATATCAATCTGAGTATCTGCAAACAAGTCAAAGATGTTGCCATTATTATGGGTTCCTAAGTTTAAAAAGGAGTTTAGCTCCCAAGATGACTTAATCTAAACAATAATTACCAATTTCAAGAAACATTTCAGGCAACATTAACAAACATCGATGTTGAATGCAAATTTTGTGTCGGATTAGGCTACTCTTGTGCCTAGGTGCATGACTTTTTGTCAATTTAGAACAGATTTAGTGAGTGTTTGGAAATCAGAAAATAACCTTATTGGCAGGTCCGTGGATGCTGAGTGATTGGTGGTATAAAACTAGACAGGCTTTCCTTGTAATTCTATTTGTATTAGCAAACATCCATGGTTGCAAGTAGGTTTTCTTCAAAATTAAGGGAATGCATATTAACTTTATCATGCTCTTGCTATGACTTGATAACGTTCACTCGATTGTGAGAATAATAAATACAAATTTTGTTTTGCAATCATCACACAATTTTGTTACAATCATATAAGTTAGATCACTGAGTGTTTGGAAATCAGGAAATAAATTTTTAAACACGGTTCTAGATGCAAAGTAAGTGGAGGTATAAATATGGTCAGGCTTTCCATTTTCTGGAATTCTATATTGGGAAACATCCATAGTGACAACGGGGGTTCTTTAAAAGAAAGGAAATGTATATTAAACATTTTATCATGTTGGCATTCCACCTTTGGTGCTTCTTTCACCAAAATTGTTAGATTAGGCCATTCTTGTGCTTTGACTTGTGACGTTCATTGCATTACAAAAATAATAACTACTAATTTAATAAAATCTCACATTTCTTTAATTGATACATGTTTTGACCTACTCTAATATCATCTTCAGTCTAAATATTTACATAAAGCTTGTAGTATATATAAGTACAAGGAATAAACAGAAGCTAAATTTACAAACAATTTTATGTAAGTATTGATAATAAGTCGTGTGACAAACAGATGGAATGATATGGTTCAGCAATTGTCAAACTCCTGTTTATAATTAGACTGTAAAATTAGACATGAGAAGAGTTGTGTCCAGAAGCAGACAAGCTACCCACACCACTTCCTCCAGTAATGCCAGAACTCTTACTGGCCGATTGAAATTTAACTTAAATTCAGCGCTTTTAGCAAACACCAGATTAACTTATAGCACTGGTTTCCGTGCAGACAAAAGATTCTGCTATAATTGTCAACACATTTATTTTCACTTCAGGAATTAAATTTAAACTCTTTGATACCTCCCTTGTGTCAATGGTCAAATAAAAACCATGAAAGTTTATCTCGCTGGAGTCCAATATGACAGCGTTATTAATGGTCATAACACAATGCCAAATATGAATAGACTATGCTTGGTACACGTTTTTTTTTATAAGAAACCAGTCTTTAAGAAACCTTAGGCTCAGAAAGTCCTTTTAAGAAATTTGAGTAGGATGAGAAAATCTCCAACATTAAGAAACTTATTTACATATAACAGAAAAATCTTAAACAAATCAAAAATGTTCTCGTCAATATCGTCCTCCTCCACCTCAAAAAAGCATTGTAAATAAAAGATTTTTTTAAAGAAACTTTTCAGGCTCAAATAAGGAAAATTAAGAAACATTTCAGGTTCAATTATCGAAATTTTAAACTCCAGGCTCAACCAAGTGCTTGGAGAGAAGTTTGCCTAACATACCTGTACTTTGCCTACCAATTACTCCAGCTTCTCTATCAGAGATTTTGTCGTTTAAGGGGGATAGGCAATTTCCTAACTACGATAAAGCTATGTTTAGTATTACTGCCATTTTCGGCCATTGTCAGTATCAGAGTACATCTCTCTTACCAAACACAAATGGGATCCACTCACACACTTATCACCGCATGATTTTAGTTCATAGGACAATAACATTCTTTACATTAACATCAAAGTTGAAAAACTCCATTTAGAGTCTGTAAGAGCCTGTAAGATCCGTTTAGCCAGGATTTGTGGACGCCTTTGTCCCGTGAATGCATTTGCTCATTACTTTTCATTTGGCGCTTTGGCTCCCGGTCCCTAGTTTATTCTGCAAAGCGGTGAATTTGTGACCTGGAAATATATATCAGTGCCATGCTTAATGTATTCCTAAAATGCAGTGCTAACTTCAACACACTACTAGGAAGGTTGGTCTAGCGACTGTTATCGCAGATATATTCACTTAAGTTACAATGTTTTAGAAAACTCGTGCACTAATATTGCCAATGTTAATAAGATCACTAGGCTATGGAATGTGAGGGTTCTTTAGTGTGTTCAGTGTAATTTGTTGACATATTTAATTTGTCTTGATATTATTTAACGTTAAGAATTTCCTTTTTCAAATTAATCCACAGTGTTTATCGCCTTTTTTAATGACTGTATTATGTAATATCAGCTGTGAGTGTTGGTGCAATAAAGTATGGCAGTGTCAGTCAATTACATATGTGAATTTATTATTGTGTTATTACATTGTATCACGTCAAATTGGAGAATTATAGCAAATAGTGTGTTTCTTCTTGTTGTTCCTTTTCACAATATGGGGAAATTTGAGTGTGTTGAGCCTCCTTCGTCAGCCGTTTAGGCAAGTAATGTGTTAATACAAGTCATTGTAGAAACGTACCTAACGCTCAGGGCGTTTATACATGTGTTCACAATATTTGTTGACGCTCATTGAGGTGCGCCTGACGCTCAGGGCATCTAAATCAGCAGCACTTGAATAGGAAACATGCGCCTGACGCTCAGGGCATGTTGATGCTCCTGACGCTCAGGGTATCTCTCATACACCTGACGCTCAGGGTATGAATAAAAACACCAGTATAAGTAAGTAAGTAAGTAAGTAAGTAAGTAAGTAAGCAAGCATCTCATCTGTCTCATGCACCTGACGCTCAGGGCATGAAGACGCCTATAATGCATATCCTGACGCTCAGGATATGCATTATATATTTGTGCATATCCTGACGCTCAGGATATGCATTATATATTTGTGCATATGACGAAGTACGAAGGAGGCACCTTCATTCCTACCCATTCCCAAAAAATTTCCATAAATAGTCTACGCATACTGAATGTGTTGTATCTACTCATTCCAATAGAAATACATTGTTTCTATCAATTTGTGTTATTATTCTGGAACCCAAAGCAATTAACTTTTGTGGCAAAAGGATCATGCAATATATATACCGAAAGAACTAATTTTTGTAAAATTTGAATTTACACCTTGCAAGCCATTCGTGTGTTTATATTAAAATGAGAAATTCAACTCTGACATTATATATACAAAAAGTAAAACTCCTACAAAATCCATCAAACGTTATTAACCCTGAAAAGTTTAAACATTTTCCTGATTCTTTTTTTGGTTTGCGAAGTTCTTTTCCTGCAAAAATTTCTGAAAATAGAATACAGAAATTACTTATTTTTAAAATGTAAATTTAATTTGTTCCAAATTACTCTCGGGTGATTAATACAAGGGGGGGGGACGCTTATTAATTTTCAGGGTTTTTTTCCACCCACCCACACCTTATTATGACCCCCCCCGCGCTTATTAATTTCGTCCAATGAATAAGCTCCTGATGGTCGAAATTTTTTTTGGGAAGTTATTTTTTGTTTTGAACGTTCATACATTCTGTGTTTGCTGTTATTTACTTACAATCATTGACGCAAGCTAGCACTACGTTTATTTATTGTTACGCACTGCATTTGTATCTACTTTTGTATCACATATTTTTGTCGTATGGGCGAGGATGATTTAAAAGGAAGCCACTACAGTGTGCACAAAACATTTTGAACCCCCTAGATATACCAAAATAATTAAATTTTGCAAACTTTGATTTTGTCGTTAACCTCTCATCTTTTACATTTTGATTAAACTTTTGTGGGAGACCGTGGGTATGCAATGAACCAAAATAAGAGAATTTAGTATTATTTAGAATTTGTATTTTGTGTTTCAAATTTGGTGCAAAAATTGACATAAAATGAACTGTTAGATTGATAATTGTTGTTTTAACATGGCTCATTATGACTCAAACCTTTTTTTTGCATTTCTAATTTGACTAATTAGCCAAGAAAATTTTTTGGCCAATTAGTTTCACACCATATACACAAGCTGTTATTTTTTATATATTTTTTATGTAAACATTTGTGACAGAATACTATGTGAGATGTAAAATTTTGTGTAAAACTTTATTGATGGTAAAAGCATGCATTTTGTGTCAACCTTTGGCAGGGTTTGCAATAAACTAACTGATTTTAACATCATTGAAAGAGATTTTTGACATTGATCAGCTTTTTTTGTATGTGACATTTTAAGTGATTTAAATTTTATGGGTGAGATGTATTTTGAAATGCTTTGGTAAACTTCTTTCCGAATAATTTTCGCATTGTCAGAGGATCAGAGCAAGTAATTTTAGTAGATTTAGATTTTAAATGTCACATATATACTGCAGTTGTTGGACACATTCAATTATTTTGGTCATTTATATAATAATGCAGACTGTAAGATTCGCACTGCTGTATTGTTTGTTTTTTAATGGACGTATAACTGTTACATGAATTAAATGAGAAATACAATGGATTCTTCCACGGGAAACAGCTAGTAAGGAATTATTTCATGAACTATTTCATGATGTCATATTTAACAAATTATGACGCACACACGACCATGCATAAAAATCTTGTTGTGAATTAAAAAAACGCGGGTTGCAATTTTTAATTTTTAAAAGCATATCAATTACCTTAATTTACTTGAATTTTGCGCATGCAATTACTTTGCGCATCTAATTTCGCGCGTCTATATTCGCGCATTAGACTTTAGAAAGTAGAAAGAAAAAGATATGTGAAAAGTTGGATGCTGAGTTGTCATTAAGAGGATAAAAAGCACAGATGTTAGATGATTGAAAATAAAATACAGATAAAGGATCTTTATTATTTTCACACAATTTATTTTTCGCGCCTTTAAGTGGAGGATATACTTTATTCGAAAATTTCTTCCTTATGCGACAAAAATATGTGTAAAATAGCGTAAACTTTATAGTATTTTTACAGGAGTATGAAATAACTCACCCGTGCTTATCACAATACGAAGATTTGTTGCATTGAAAACACTCGGTTTGCTTGTGTAGAGATAGTAAAATGTATGTTCTGGCGCAAACAACGACAACGGCAACAACGGCCACAACGACAACGGCAACAACAACGGTATGCGCAAGAAATCCTGAACCTCATTATTCTTACGCATACAGTAGCGCATGCGCACACTCCGATAGTAATAATGCTGACATCAACAAAATCTAGGGCATGCGCAGTTGAGTAGGGGGAAGTCCCTTACTCAAAGCCGACCACCTCGTTGAAGTTGAAAGTGTTTAAAAAATGAACCTGATTTTCAGAGACATTCCAGAATTATTAAGGGTTAACGTCAATAAGACAAGAAGCGATGATTATTGTTCCCGTTTCCACCGGCTTTTTGTTTCCAGAATTTTTGGCTTGGCTGCGATCGCATCGGGGCTGTACTGGTACAACGGGAGCCTAAGCTGCGATGCGAAAGGATTGGATGTGGACCCCGGGTACCTACAATCTGTATGTTGGATGAGCGGGCTTTTTCTATTCCCGCAGGTATCCAGATTACTTGGTGGGAAGCATGTGGCTCTATCTACGCATATATATGGTATTCCTGATGATTTAAGTGTGAAGAAGGTCTACGCTAATATGGAGGGGAGGCCATGTACCCGAAGAATGTTTATGGATACCTGCGAGAACTTAAGGAAGCGCAGATTCACAACCTGCATATGGACTCCATTCCTCATGATAGCTTTTGTGCTTGTTATTTCTATCCCATACTATATAAGTAGGTTTACTTCTGCGGGGGTGATCAGGTTCAAGAAGAACCTCGCAACTGCCGGGGACCCCAAGGTTCTACATGAGGAGTATTTTCATGATGGATATCCCGGATACAAGTACGTACTTCATAAGATGCCACCTGTGCTCTATCTGGCTGTGGATATTATAATCATGGTGGTACTTTCTAATCTCCTGGGGACAAATTTTTGGAAATACGGAGACGCTTGGCTTTCGTATGACGAGTATGAAAAGAGGAATCTTCACGGTGCGGCAATGTACCCCTGGTACCGGACGATGTTTTCCCCCGATTCGGCATGTGTTCCTTGTATTCGAAGCATGCTGCAAGGAGAGTTGTCAGCAATAACCTCGTTGTGGCCGTATGCGAGGTGTCATCTCATGTGCTTATACCAATACTCCTTCGTATTCATTTGGTTGGCAATGATATTTGGATCCTGCGTGGTGCAAATAATTTACAACATCGTGTCCGCCTGCATCCTATATTGTGCCAAAAGGCGATATAGCATTGTCAATGATGCAATGGAGCTTCTGGTGACGAGTGTGAAGTGACCCTGGATGAGTACGACCGATGCCTGCAATGCCAACGGAGGCTCCTTATACAGGGCAAAATGTTGTGCTGGTCCTGCTATTACTTATACATTACGTACAATGGCGGCTACTTTCCATGTGCTAAACTCTAGTTGAACCCCAATATTAACAAAATAAAGGGATGTTTAAATTTGGTACTGAGAATGTTAATACGCGAGACTTTTGGGCCAAGGCGGCTCCATTAAATATCAATGATGTCAACAATGATAATATCGTGCTAAGCGATCCCATTCCAGCCAACAAAGGGAAAGATGAGCACACCGTACTTGGCTATAAAAATGGTGGTAAGATCCGGCCTTTAACAATCAAAACACCCAAGGAGCTCTATTCAAACGTGTGCCAAAAGGCGATATAGATTGTCAATGATGCAATGTGAGCTTCTCGACATCGTCAGGTCTACTGACCTTGTCATGTATCGACGGCTGAAAATGTACATGAATCGATGAGATCTAGAGATCACCGACTATCTTACAACCTGTGGTTGTAAGATAAATGGAACAATGTGACGAGTGTGAAGTGACCCTGGATGAGTACGACCGATGCCTGCAATGCCAACGGAGGCTCCTTATACAGGGCAAAATGTTGTGCTGGTCCTGCTATTACTTATACATTACGTACAATGGCGGCTACTTTCCATGTGCTAAACTCTAGTTGAACCCCAATATTAACAAAATAAAGGGATGTTTAAATTTGGTACTGAGAATGTTAATACGCGAGACTTTTGGGCCAAGGCGGCTCCATTAAATATCAATGATGTCAACAATGATAATATCGTGCTAAGCGATCCCATTCCAGCCAACAAAGGGAAAGATGAGCACACCGTACTTGGCTATAAAAATGGTGGTAAGATCCGGCCTTTAACAATCAAAACACCCAAGGAGCTCTATTCAAACGGTGCCTCACGCTATAACGAAACATCGGCACTCACCATGTCATTCGATATCTATAACCACACTGAATGGTTGGAGAAGTTTAATAGTATCATGACCACAGTACAAGCTTTGAAATTACAAACCTTTTATACCCACCCCGTGAAAAGAGGCAAGTACATCACGGCAAAGGTGAAGGAACGGGATGGCAAAGTCAAGACGGACTTTCATTCCGGAGAAGTCCCGTTAGGGGAAAGCTGCGTGTGCCAAGCCATTCTAAAACTATCCGGCATCTACAAACAAGGCTCAAACCACCATATGCAAATCTATCTGGAGGAGTGCAAGTATCAAACCTTAACATTACATACTACCCGCTACCTTTGCGATTCGGATGACGAGAGTGACAACAAGGACTCACAATTTGGAATAGCTTAAAAAAAAATGCTTTAGTTGGTCTTTAACCCTATAAAAACATGTTCGTTGCCGAATTAAAAAAGGAAGCCAAAGCGCTAAAGATCCGTAATATTTCAACCATGAACAAGGCCGCCCTTATCGAAGCGATCCGAAAGGTGAAGTATAAGGACGCTTCGACACAAACCGATGGCCCCTATTGCGAACCATGCGTTACCATAGCTTGCGAGAAGAATCTCGAGCAGTATGCGCGAGAGCTAGCCGAGATGAAGAAACGCGTGGTGCACGAGCGCTTCTATACAGTCGATCCAGATACCGGGACTGTACTCGTCTAGTATGTTGAACAACATATTAGACTACGAATATGCGGGTGGCTCATCTAAATACCGCTTACATGTTGCACAGATTGAAGTTTTTTCATAAGCTCCTCCTTCGCCTCCTCACGCCCCTTCGCGACAAGCTGCTGTCTCTCACGATCATTAAGGGCATTCACGGCTTGTTTCGTTCTTTGACGGACTTGTTCCTTCAGCAGCATGTATTTTTGCTTCTCCTGCATTATCAAGCTGAACTCATAGTCGCTGATCACCCCATTTTCCACAGCCTTGCTGATCAGGTCGACAACAGAGTTGAGTTTAGTCCCCGCGAGTAGCCTGATGCTCTCGTGTTTCTTTGACTTGACATCTAGCTTCTTGCCCGCATTCCGCAGACCTGCTTGCCCTAGTCCTACGGCGATCGTGATACCACCCATGGCCACGGCGAGCGGTACACCAATTCCGGATAACACACTACCAATACCAACACCCGAGGTGATGACATTTATGGCTAGTAATCCATGGTCAGTGAATCTCACCCACGTACCATGCATTTTGAACTTTTTAGCGAGCCTATCCCGCTCTTTTGACTCATTGCGTAGATACTGTTCTACTTCCTCGATTTTGCGCAGTCTGTACACCTGGTTTTCATCAAGCTCATCGGGTGCACTCGGTGATAAGCTCGGATAAAGCTTTGTAATCTCTGTCATTTATTCTATGAGCAAGTGCATTGTTAAGCCTGCGAAGGAGACATTCTTTTCATGATGATACTCGTCCGTCAACATGAATTCCAAGCGATCTGTGGACCCCTTCAAAGGAAGGTATATCGGAGAGTCAAAACTCCAGGTTATCATGTCCCCACAAGCGTCTAGCTCCTTAGTAGGCAGCAGAGCGAGAATCTTAGATTTTTTACCTTCCAACAGACAGTCATCCTCATCCAGTTGAGGGCAAACGAGACGTAGTCTAATGTAAACATCGGTCTTGTATAGACCGTCATAGTCACCCTCCATATAGTAATTTTTTTTTGGATCATAAGTTAGACCCAAGAGTTCATGCAGAAGTCTTCCAAATACAACCGTATAACCTTTATCAACATGTAGTCTACAGAGTCCGTTCCTCAGCACAAAGATCTTGATCTTGTCCCCCGCCTGTTTGTTGACGATTACCGCCAAATCTTCGATCTTATACAACCCGTTCATAATGGTGATCCGGGTCTCTCTTTGATCGGGCCCCATCTTGCGGATGGTGAATTCGTCGCTACCGTATATGTTTAGCCACGTAGGTCTGATACTGATGGATTTCAGAGCGATCCTTGTATCCTGCCCCAGGTAGTCCTCAAATATCGTAGGGTTATATATATCAGTGATGTATAGTTGTCTCATCTTTGTTCTAATAAGAAAAGATGAGCATTTACAGCTATAATCCCAAGGCAGAGTACCCCTCCAACAGGGGTGAATGGCCGCTTGCTATAACCAACTTGGAGCATCAAGACCTGTACGTCTCTACAGACTCGCATATCCCCGTATCATTCCCCGAGTTCACCAAATACCCCATCAAGGTGACAAGTACGTACTTGAACGACCCTGTCATACAGGGTTGGACGAAAAGGCAAGCCCTCGACTACTGGAACATCCAAGTGAACTTCGCCTGTCATTGCGCAAGCACGGCCTTGGGCATCTCGGCCAAGCACCTAACAGGCTCCGTACCACTCGTTAACGCCATCTTCAAATTTCACGTGTTCTATCACATGCGACGCATCTTAGCAAGGATGAAGGTACCCATGTCTTTCAACGATGGTTTTAGGCGATACTCAAACCCCTACTCCACATCTGGATATGCGCAAGTATGTAGAGAATATGGTGCGGACCCCAAGGGCTTGTACAAGACCAAGTCGGTATCGGCGTCACTCACCAACGGTAGATGGTGGCCCCAGGTTGAGGGTGATTGGACCAAATTCATCATACCAGCAAGTCAGGGCTTGACATCGGAAGGCCTGACCAAGCTAAGTGAGAGTATTCGCGTCTACGTGGTCTTGTTGCTTGGATCACAGGCAGGGGCAAAGGCATCCTTACTCGGCTCAGGTGCGGATAACTACACAGCAAGGCAAATATTGATGCAAAAATTTGAAGCTATGGTAAAACGTCAAGAGAACGTAGGACATGATATCACGGAATTCCAGAAGGTCTTGCAATATGCCCGAACGCCGGTGAATTTTGCCGTCATGCCCAGCGTGTACATGCTACCCTCGGACCTTGAATTGCGTATTGGTAAAATTGTGGGGTACAACAACAACATCCTCATAGCACCTGCCAATGTCAATGTAGGGGTACGTGTTGATGTGAATAACAAGCCCATTGTCAGGGATGCGGCACCCCTCAAGCATGCTGTCGCGAAGGCCTTGAGAGACATGAGATAGGGTTGGTTTGGAAGAGGGAAAAATCAGCACGAGGACACCAAGGCAGCCTTGGTTACAACAGGGGTAGGCCTTATCCTTGTTTATATTTGGTTTAAATAGTAGCTCCGTCTAGTATGTTTTTTTTTTATCAACATACTAGATCATCTATGACTTCTTACCACCCTTCCCAGCCCTCCCGACATAGGCCACAACGAAAGCGACAGCAGCCGCGATGGCTATATATAGATGCCTCGCTACATATTCGACAACCTTCGCCGCTACTCTAAAGAAGAACGAGACAACGCTGCCAATAATCCCTGGTAGTGCTGCACCTGCCTTACCTGCTAGGTACTTCAGGAATTTCCCGAGTCTTTCAAGCTGCTTTCGCACAAATCCCTTCCCACTTGCGGAACCTCCCGCGGCAGCAGCAGCACCTCCACCACCTGTAACAGCGAGTACAATGGTGGAAATCAGTAGACCGATAGCAGAGACTATACTCGCTATAGTCAGCCCCTGTTCTTTGAACAAGATCCCGAGCTTTTCCCGCAGTGACGTGTCTTCTCCAGCAATCTTCATCAGAGTATCTTTGGTGTGCTTCAGTTGGCTCTGAATCACGGAGGACATTATACCGTGTTGCTCTCGTATGGCTTTCTTCTCATCCCGCAGTTTCTTTAACTCTTCCCTAGCCAAGGCTATATTCTCGTCCTCAATCTTTATCTGTTCCTTGGTTATTCCAGGCGTCTTCTTCTTTCTCTCGAGCCTCTCCACCTTTTTTTGTACTTTGTCAATCTGGCTATCTCTCTCGAGTATCTTGCTGTTCAGCATCCTCAGCTGACCCTGGATCGTTCGAATCCCTTGGTCGAGTCCCCTTCTCTCGCGATCCGTGAAGATCTCGGGTCCTCCAAACGACGTATCTTCAATAAAGCTCTTCGTCTCGTCGAGCACGTTCCCGAGCAGTGGCTCCATATCGATAGTGTCCGCCTTCCCCTCGATATGATCTATGCCGTTCACGAGCCTCCCGGCCATTACCGCGATAGGTTTAATATAGTCCTTGAACCCCATACGCCCCAAGCGATTCTTGGGGCATAGCCCCCTCATCAGCGCCGGCCCCATAATTCTAAATTCACCATTATCGGCCCTTGTGAGTCTTATACCATCGATAAAAAGCTGGTTTCCTTGTGCCTCAAACTCATCGTAAGGTATCGCTTGTAGATCTGGATCTAGCTCCACCCCATTCCCGATAAGATAGTTGTAAAAACTAACAACCTTCAAGCTTTTCAGCCTTTCCTTTTGACTTAGCGTGGTGTCGTCTCATTCTTTCTCCAGCAACCTCTGCAACCATTCCGATTGACTTAGCGTGGTGTCTGTCCCAGTCGCTTCTACCCCACTCGCTTGGGGCTCAGTGCCAGACCCTGGAATGTCATCAGGTTGATCGCCTAGCAGCAACGCGGGGGTACTGATCTCCTTGAGCTCAATGTTCTCTTCATCTCCGCGGTCAAGGTCCTCCTCTGGAATACCTTTAAAAGCTCCTTCATCTGGATTAATCGACATTTATTCAACCCGCAAGACCCTAATAATAAACCATGAGTAACATGTACGGAACTAAACCTGATCCCAATGCAGAAGTCAAGACGCTGTTCGCCATGAAAGGCAAAAAACAGCGTGTTAAAGTAAGTCACGTCCCCAGTACCATCAACCAGAATGAACGTGGATGTACCAAACATGGGGCGGGACGATATCATTTTCCCAGGCTCTCTCAAGCTCCTTTTCAACCTGGAGCTTGAGGGTACGAACACGAAGAGAACCATCGTCAGCAATATTGGCAAGGCCCTGGTGCGAGACCTACGTATCACTTTGAATGGCAATGAGGTGCAGAACATTAGCGACTACAATGTGCTCGCTACCTACAGAGATCTCTGGCTGCCCAAGTATGAGAGAGAAAACAACCTCATTCTGGAAGGCATCAACCCTAATGACGGTACCATCAGAGCCTTCCAGGTGAAAGCAACGGACCACGTTGGGACAGATGAGGAAAAAGCGATCGTTGCGGCGTATGGCAACACCTTTTGCATCCCGCTAGGCAAGATGTTTGAGCTGACGAGAGACCTACCCTTCTACCAGGGAGGACTCCATGACAAGTTACAGTTCGTCCTGCATTTTGCAGGGTATGGTGATGTCATCAAAGATGCTGGCACAGCAGCTTCTGGAAGCACGGCAGCCAAGCCAGCGGATGCTCAGTACAAGATTAGCAACATTGCCCTAGAGTTTGACAAAGTGCACCACGAGGGGCTTAGCAGTGCTATGATCTCGAGGTATTCGAGACTCGCGCTACCTTATGAAAGGATCCTAAGAAGAAAAGTGGTGACCATGAAAAAGTCTGATACCTCATATAATCTACAGATCGATACACCTGCAAAGAGCCTCAAGGGGGTGCTATTACTGTTCGTAGACCCTGGGAGAGTCAAAGCTTACTCGGGTGTAAACGAGACATTCTATAACCCCAAGATCGAAAGAATCTCGATCACGGTCGAGGGTGAGCCTAACGAGCTATACAGCCATGCCATGCTACCGAAGGATCATCTTGAGCAAGTCTTTGAATTGTTCGGCAGTCATGACAGTGAGGTCACGATCGGGCAGTTCATGACTGAGAGATACGCGCTCTTCATCGATTTTTGGTCAAGTCCAGATAATACCCTGCATGGATCGGGTAGACCATTGCAGAGGCTAAGTGATGGTATAACCCTCCACATGACCAAGAAAGCTGACGGAGGTACCGGGGATATCAGGTGCTACGTGTACTTGCTGCAAGACGCGCAGCTCAACATCCTAGACGGGCGATTCCATGGGGTGGAGTACTAGAATAAAATGACTACTCTAGCAATTATGGCAGCAGGTGCCGCGATTAACGCGTTGGCTTTCAGCGGTACCAACTTTTTGTTTTCAAAGCTTTCGGGGCATGGGGAAGAGGAACGTAAGAGGCATGACAAAGCGATCAAACAGCTTCAAGCGGCTCAAGCACAATGGGTCCGGGATAGACAGGCCAAATTGGATTGGTACAACAAACAGCGTGAGCTGCAGCGTCAAGCCGGTAAAAGTTTGGATGAGTTGGATGCAGGCATGCGAGAGTACTATATCGCGACGATCGAAAAAGCCCCCAAGCTCTCAGACTATTATGTACCCTCCAAACAACAACAGGACGGCGAACTGACTTTCATCGTGGGCTCGTTGGCTTTTTTGGGTTTCGTGGCTTACAGGTATATGTAAGGTACATCCAGACAAGGTTTTGACATGTATAATATAAAGACATGTCAAAATTATTTACCAAGGAGGAGGCTGAAAAGCTAAGCAGTATCTACTATACCCCGGAACATCTCTGGACTGGAAGGAAAGCTATCAAATTACTCTCCAAGCAGAGTGGTCTGTCCAAGAAGAGGGTGACGCATTGGATGACGAGGCAGCTGCTCTGGCTCCGGCATATCAAAGGCCCCAAGCGCATCGACTACCCTCATTTCACCATTACGAAACCCAATGAGATGCATCAGTTTGACTTGCTCTACATGCCGCATGACAAACTCTATGGAAGCACGTACAAATACATACTCACAGGCATCGACGTGGCCTCGCGCTATAAGGTAGCCAGACCCCTACGCACCAAAAAGACCAGCGAAGTGGCCGACATGATCAAGGACATTTACAAAGCGGGACCTCTCCGTTATCCCAAGACCTTCCAGTGCGACAATGGTAGTGAGTTCAAATCAGATGTAACGAAGCTGCTGGAAAGTAAAGGGGTCGAACTCAAGCGCGCAACTACCAAGTACCACCACACTTTTACGGCTTTTGTTGAGGCCTACAACAAGGTGCTCGCGCAGAGATTGTTCAAGCCCCAAGATGCGCAAGAGCTGGCCTCTGACGAGACTAGTACCACATGGGTCAAGCACTTGTACAGCATCGTCAAAAGCATGAACAATAGCAAAACGTCTATGATCGACATGAAGCCCTCGAAAGCCATCAAGCTGATAGATGTCCCGCTCGCGAAAAGTGAGCGGCATCCGGAAGAGAAAACCCTGCCCGATGACGGCTTATACTTGTATCTGTTGCAACCTGGAGAAGAGCATGGTGATGCTAAAAGACGCGCGACCGACGCTTGGTGGAGCAAGAAAACGTATAGGCTGGACCGTATCGTGACAGGGTCGAGGTTGTTATACTATCTGGCGGGTGGGCCTGATCGAAGCCTCGTGGCGGAGGAGCTCATGCTAATACCGGAGGATGTTGAAGTGCCTCCAGAGCATGTAAAAGAGTGGTAAATGGGTTGTTTTTGTGGCTCGATCAAGCTACAAAACTGTGACTTAGTCTTTCATCCCTCGAGTGCCAGGAGACGTTCACGCGTGCCTGTAGGGCCTAGCCTGAAATGTCTCACGCGCTCTGGGTTTACCTCAATACACCCACGCTCTCGAAGCCAATTGTAGTGAACGATAGAATTAGGGGTCTCAGCCAGTACCACAATCTCGCTCTTGGGGTAACCAACAAGCTTGTTCCTAATCTCTTGCGCTACATATCCCTGTTGGCCACATATGGCAAGGTAGGGCCAGGCATCATCGTTGTTCTTCTGGATAATGGCCATACTATTATCTTTTCCAGGGTCGTCGAGATGGGGTACGGCACGTTGTCGCAGCTCCTCAATTTCATCCTCGAGTTCCGTAAGCTGTCGATCCTTATCCTCAATTTCATCCCCGAGTGCCAGGAGCTGGTTGTCCCTGTCTTCAACCTCATCATTAAGGAATGCCAGGGCCATATCCTTATCCTCCAAGGCTTGACAATGTTTCTCGAGCCCATCCTGTAATTTTTCTACACTTTGCCAAAGCTACTGCTTTAGGTTTTCTTGACCTGACAGTAATTTCTATCGCACCATCCATTGTCACGAACAGATCGGTGGAATTTTTAGATCTACCAAGGACCTGTTTTGACGACACTCCTATCTCATGACGTGAAATGGTCGTGATATTTCGATAGGAGGAGGTTCGAATATCGGTAATCCCCAAATATCTACCAAGATCAGCACGCTTGAACATAGGCTGATTTTGTTCATCGAACAGAGTCTCGATGGCTCCTGCGGGTACCGCGCTGAATAGAGTAATTTGTTCTAAAGACATTTTTTTACTTGTAATGTATTTGGAATCCGAAAATCTTTTTCATGGACGATGCTCTTAATTTTGAATTGCATGTGCTGTTTTTGTGAGCGTAGTTAACGTGAACCTGTGGTTCACGTTAATACTTACCTCCCCCAGGTCATCACGCTTAAGGTTTGGCAAAGAGCAATTTCACGAGTTCATCTAAAGGTTCATCATCCAAGTCTTTACTCGGATCTAGGACATACAGCAAAGGAGGCATGGTATAGAAGGGATAGCCATAGATGATACCTTTGATGACCTCGGGTTCGGTATCAAGATCGATAATGTCGACCAAGTATCTATCCTCTATAGGGAATTTGAGTATATTGCCTATTGTTTCTATGTCGGCCAAATCAGATAGCTTCAAACCCCTATCCTTGATGATCTCATAGCAGAGCATGCCCCACTTGTTCACTTCAGCCGAGACGATATGCAGACCCAGGTCTTCAATATCAACCTCGAGCCCCTCATCTTCTTCCTCACGGGGAATTGTTGCCCACGGCTTTTCACCTGATGCTACTCTCTCTAAAAGCTCGTCATCATCCGGATATATAAACCCCTCGTAGTATGGCCCATCCCTAAATCTAAAATTTTCCAGGCAAGTAGAGCAATAGCCAACGCTAGATCCTGCCTTGATGCAGCATCTCAGCACAGGAACCTGAATATCGTAAAAGTTTACAAGTTGTCGGCTCTGTACGTAGGCTTCCATTTTTTCTTTGATATTTAACTACCTTTTAACGTACATCTGAAGTGGTCAAGCAGCGTCTATCAGGCATGTGTTTTTTTTTATGGCTCGCAGGAGCTATAAAAACTGTGACTTAGTCCTCTAGTGCTGGGACATCTAGATCGAAGCTTAAAGTGGTTTTTTGCACAGCTCCACATGCCCTTCCTCTTTTAATCGGTTAAATTTTTGTATACCGTTGGGATTATCGATGACAACAATCTCCTAACCGTTTGGGTAGTTCTCCTTGAGCCGGCTCCTTATGCTGGGGATATCACGTCTTTTAGCATGTTCGGAATAGTATGGAAAATGATAATACGCGTCATCATCCTGTGTGCTATGCTTGCGATAAATTACGATCACATTGTCTTCCCCCGGATCTTGTTCGCGCGCGGTACGAACCTTTTTTCGAAGTGTCTCAATTTCCCGGGATTGTGTTGTAATGTATTGGTCCATCCATTCGAGATCACCCTCCTGTATTGCGAGGTAGATGTTCTTTTCTTTGATTAACTTGCGCTGCTCCTCAAGTTTCCTCTGTAATTTTGCAAGACAAGACATTTTATCTTACAATTTTGGTTCCGGGGATTATGTTGCATGGACTGTGCTCTTAATTTTGAATTGCATGTGCTGTGTTAATGTGAGCCACAGGTTCACATTAATACCAAACATATCACAGTCCTCTATATATCACGCGTGCTGCCATGATGATGGACCCCACAGTGACTAATGTCGCGACCTTTTTCGCACAGTCACGCACTTGACACAATTCCCACAGTATGCTGCATAGTATTTCATCCGTTTCGGTGTCTTCCGGGTTAGAAATGTTATCATAGGCTAGATCGTCCTCCAATTTCTTAATCCGTTCCATAATCTGCTTAATTGTATCCTCTGTCATACTTTATTTATAGGTGGGAGCTGAACGAGGGCGATATTCTATAAATCTTATATATTGAGCACGCGATAAGAATGAAGGACCCTGCGGCGGTAAATGCAGTGACTTTTCTTGCGTACCCTCGCAGGTCGTACAATTCCTCCTCGCTCGCTTCAAGGTAGCGTTCCAGGTATGAATTTTTCTCGTCCTCCCACCTTATTTCATCCTTCATTCCCCTGATCCGTTCGATAAGATTTTTTACTAACATATCTGAATGGGACATATTTATCTAGTTGAGAATCACTGCAAAATGCTCCAGCTCCTTGGATGCTCCAGCCTCACATATAAGCAAGCATGTTTCGATCTTTTCAACCCAGCTTTGATAGTCTCCCAGTCGTCGATCATGTTCGTCTCTTCATCGATGAGCCGCATATCACTCCTTTCAGAGGGGTACCAGAGGAAGAGTTGTTTCTTCTGTCTCCGGAGGTTCTTTGGCAAGGCTGTATAACTCTGCGTGAGTAGCCATAAACTGTGCTTCTTGTGCCTTCCACTAATAGCTAGCTCGAGCAAGGGTTGACGCTTCTTATCCAGGCTCTCGTCGGCTATCATGTCATCAACAATGAAGAGGGTCCCCTCACCCGCTAGAAGCTTTGATAATTGCTCGATCCAGTCGAAGAGGTGACCTTTGGGTTGAAGTGAAGCTCTCTCGAGGTAGGTCCTATTCCACTGTATTGTATTGTAGGACATAGAATGATAATGTTGTTGAAATGGTGCTTGTATTCATTCTCCAGGAGGTTCAGGACTAGCTGAGTCTTTCCGCATGAGGTGGGCCCTGTAAAGATCGCCGTATGTGGGTCTTTGACTATATCAAGAACCATTTATTCTTCATGTATGCATGATGCACACACGAACTTGTAGACCTACTTAGGTTTTGGCACGATACTTGCTGGAATCCACCCCTTGCTTACAGCCATCTCGCGGCTGGCCCTGCCCGCCGAGAAGTAAGCCACCATTTTGAGGGCATCACTAGTATCCATCTTGGTAGAGGGGCGCGTGATGCCAAGGAACTTTTTGCCGGCCATCGCATAGGCGAATGTGAAGCCGAGGTCCACGACTGTTTCATAGAGCACATCGATAATCTCTTTCTGCTGTGGTGATACGTTTGAACTTATTTATTAGGGGCCTAACGCATACGAAAAATGTCGATATCGGGCTGTCGCTCTTGCTTTTGTTTTTGCTTGGTTAGAGGCGCATGTGACTCAGGGGTTTCAACAGGCTGGCAAGCCGGCTGTTTACGAAAAATATAGAACCCAACTCCTATACAGGTGAGTAGAACGGCTGCACCGCCTGCGCTATAGATGTATATAGTGCCTGACTGCACAGGGGCTCCAGAAGAGGTTTCGACGGGAGATTCCACATTACCCTCTTGTTGGTTTAGATCTTTCTCCTCTTGTTGCTTTAGATCTTTCTTCATCTTTTTTAGTGCCGCCAACTTGTGACCCCACGCGACTCTCCCCGGGTGCTTTGCCGGCTTAGTTATGACTGTCACTTCTTGCGTATGTTCCTCGCTCATTTATTTAAGCCATGAGACTTGAGAAATCACTTCCATCCACGCCAGCCTTCAAACCGCATCTGCCAGACGTTCTTATCGCATTCTTATATAGGGTCCTCACTAAATTACACGCCTGTGGTGGAAATCGATCGGCTGCAGGTGTCAGGATTTCCAAAGCGCGCGAGTAGGAATCTCCATATATACCACACCAATCCGTATATCGCGATTTTATTCTGCTCTTGCCTAACGAATTCGCTATGATATTCCCCATTTGAAATAATTCATAATTATCCAATCGTATCTTTGATAGACTGTTTCCCATTATTCTCTTGATCTACATCCTCCTGCTCTTCACCCACTTTGGACGTGGGTAGTTGGCAGTGGTTTACACTGTGTGCATCTACTAGAAGAGGCGATAGGAATTTACCAAAAGCGGAGTATACTAGTAACCCCAAGTCAGCCATGGAGTCTTTAATGATAGGATCCTCTTCAATATCTTTGCAAAGACCCTCTGCACTGTCAAGCTGAACTACCCTTCCTAAGACTTTGACATACATGCTGATAGCTTGTGATGATAGGGCTTTGGCCGTTTTTTCCCCTTTCTCCTGGAGTTCACTTTGAAGAAACTCACTGTACATCTTCTCGAGAACTTCGGGTGAGGCCTTGTCAACATAGGCCTCTGTGCACTTTTTAGGCAAGAGATGCCCCTTGCCTTTACGTATGGCCTCTTTCAAAGCCTGACGTTTGTCAATAGGTTTGGCGCGTTGCTCTGGGGATGGAGTATCAACACAATCAAATATTTCAGCGAGATCTGACATCGTTTTTATTACACGTCGATAACGGAAGAAGATGAGTACAATCAAGACATAGGGTAGTAGCACGGCAATATATAGATATAATTCCATTTTTGTTTAGATGGTTGGTGAACAACCACCTAACGAGCATTCTAATTGGATATATATCGATTGCCTTTCGATTGATTTTCACTTACCCACATTGGCTGCATATTAGTATAATGCAGCCACGCTAGTTGTACTTCCTCACTGGGATATTCACCGTTCACGCGATACTTAAGTGGTACCTTGTGATCGAATTCCCACTGCCCTCTGTTTTCCCAACACATACCATCTCTGAATTGGGCCTGGATATGCCCGATGAATGTACAGATATTGCAGCCCAGGTACTCGGTAGAGGCAATCTCTGTATCATGCGTTAGGGCATTGCGAATCCTGAATTTAATAAGTTGATACTGATAGGCAGGAGGGTCGCATGTTGGGCATTCCCTTGGTAGTTTTTCATGTGGACATCTGTTACATTCCATCCACGCCTTCTTACGGTCGAGGCATTTGATACACCATTTTGTCCGTTGCCCGTTGGGTTGGATTTTGAAATTGTCTAGTGGTAGGGTTCGCCCATTTCTACATTGTGTGCATTGTTTAAACTCCATTTCTTATTACTTTTTATTGAGTACTACTCAACAAAACATTGGACAAATCCCCACTTCTTACATGATGAGTGGGATGTGAACCTGAAACCTACAACTCCAAACGATAATGACCTCTCGCGAGAGTCGTGATCTGATCCGCTTGAACGATCCGCTTATCGTCTGCTCGATTTAGTGCAAGCTTGGTCACTTCCTGCGTGAAGATCTGATGTCCTTTGTTGGCAATACATACCCAGGTTTTGTATATGTTAACACCCTCCTCTAGACATCGCTGGTAGTCATTAAAGGTGATGGATTTAGCTGTAATGCACTTCTTGACGCCCTTAGCCTTGCGATCCCCGCCCTCTTTCGAGAGACTCTCGTATGCATAGGCCTTTGCTCTCAGGGTGATGAATTCGATCATGACCTTCCCACCTAGCTCATCCTTCATGAGGCCCACGACCTTTTTGTTCTTGCCGATGGGGAGAGGTCTCTCATCGTCCTTACTATAGGCGCTCGTATCAAAGCGCTCCTCCACATCAGCGGCAATGTCGCGGTAAAAATCCTCTGGCTTGATATGATAGACGAAACTATCGGTGTCCATATAGCACAAGCGCAGCTTTCTGTCGTATTTGGGCTGTATGTAGTCATAGTGGAACTCGTACATGACGGTTTTTGACTGATCCAAGATAGCTTGACCAATATACACGGGCTTATTCATCTTGATTCCCGTCCTACCCATTTCAACACCCATGAGGTTCTCGCTGAAGTAGTTGCCGCCCCTGAAGTTTGGCTTCATGACGAACTTTGTATACGCGGCTTCGTTCGTGACTAGCTTAATATTACGGTGATTGCGGATATTCTCCATAGTTTTCCCAAAGACCGACAAGTTCATGAGCTTATAAAAGTCCTTCTCGAAGTCGTTCTTGGCGTCGGTTCTCAGCCTCGTGTTGTGATCGATATAGTCGCGCAGCCAAGGCTTTTGGTTAAACCGGATGACTCGGTGCACTTTCTTGAGTAGGAGCCCATGTTTCAGGGCTTGGTGGAGAGCCCCAATGTGTACGACATACTTCCGCTTATGTTCAAGGTTCGGTATGAGCTTCTCGACCCCATGAATCACCTTACGCTCCGGTAGGAAGGGGAGCTCGTTGTGCTTGTCGTGCAAGCCTTCGGGGTAGTCTATATCAGCTTCCAAGAGGTAGCCATGCTTGTTAGCAGCCACGAGTTTACCGATCTTCTTCTCCGTAAAAACCTCCACGTTTGACAGCCATTTGAACCCATCAGTGAGTAGATCCTTTCGCATGGCCCAGCCGTAGAGGTTGTTGGCACCCTCCACCGGCTTTCTCCACTGGATCCAGAGGGAGCACTGCGCTTTCGCCGATCCCATATCCTCTACCTGGTTCTCGATCAGGGTTTTCACGTGTGATCGCACCATCCCTAAATACCCATCGATATCCGTGCCATCCATACCAGGGATGCGGAAGCTCCGGAAGGTCCTGCCGTGGGCTTGCTTATGCTCCTGAGGTGTGAAGTCTTGATCCGGTTGCTGCCTGTCTTCAGCATGATCCTCCCTTGCCTCTTGCTCGACCTCGTCATGAAGCGTTGCACCCGTGGCTCTGTTGTAGAGGTTCATCACATTGTTTTTGAACGTATTATATACGCTATTGACACCCGTCTTTATAGGCTCGGGAACAGCGTCCACTAGCCAGTTGTACCATTCACGCATCTTGTTTTTCACGACCGATCGACTCTTTACCATCTCCTGTAGTTCGAACATGTTCATGGCCTCTGGTGTTGGTAGAATAGTGGCTTGTCTGACTGGGTTTCGTCGCCCGGCCCTCCTGGATGGTCTCTGCGGTACATCCTCTGGTGGTATAGCGGGTGCTTCTGCGGTAGCAGCCGGTTGCTCTAGCAAAGCAATAAGGTCGGTCTTGGGTAGCCTAGAGTATCCCCTCAGTCCACGGCCCTTTGCAATAGCATGTAATTGTTTCACGGTGTGTGTATTCATTTATTATATATAGACCTCAACTAAAAAGATTCTGGCGCATTGGAACTTTCTCCCTACTCAACTGCGCATGTGTTAGATTTTGTTCATATCAGCATTATTACTATCGGAGTGTGCGCATGCGCTACTGTATGCGTAAGAATAATGAGGTTCGGGATTTCTTGCGCATACCGTTGTTGTTGTCGTTGTCGTTGTGGCCGTTGTTGCCGTTGTCGTTGTTTGCGCCAGAACATACATTTTACTATCTCTTGTGTTGATCAGCATAACTTCATTTTTCGCATCTGTTGAACATAAGAGAAAAATGTGATCACGTGATATCATTATGCAGCAGCAGAAAAACAGATGGGAGAAATGAGGAGGTAACACAGAAAACAGATGGGTGGGATGAGGAGCTAACCTAGAAAACCAGATGGGTGGGATGCGGAAGTAACACAGAAAAAAAGTTTGATGGGATGAAGAGGTGACACAGAAAAACAGATGTGTGGGATGAGAAGGTAACACAGAAAAACAGATCGGTGGGATGAGTAGATGGACACAGAAAAACAGATCGATGGCATGAAGAGGTAACGCAGAAAAACAGATGTGTGAGATGAAGAGGAGACACAGAAAAACAGATGTGTGGGACGAAGAGGTAACACAAAAAAACAGATCGATGGGCTGAAGAGGTGACACAGAAAAACAGAGCGATAGGATGAGAAGGTAACACAGAAAAACAGATGTGTGGGATGAGAAGGTAACACAGAAAAACAGATCGATGGGATGAGAAGGTAACGCAGAAAAACAGATGTGTGGGATGAAGAGGTAACACAGAAAAGCAGATGGGTGGGATAAAGAGGTGACTCAGAAAAACAGATGTGTGGGATGAGAAGGTAACACAGAAAAACAGATCGATGGGATGAAGAGGTGACACAGAAAAACAGATCGATGGGATGCAGAGGTAACACAGAAAAAAAAAGGGTGGGATTAGAAGGTAACACAGAAAAACAGATCGATAGCATGAAGAGGTGACACACAAAAACAGATCGATGGGATGAAGAGGTGACACAGAAAAACAGATGTGTGGGATTAGAAGGTAACACAGAAAAACAGATCGATGGTATGAGGAGGTGACACAGAAAAACAGATCGATGGGATGAAGAGGTAACACAGAAAAACAGATGTGTGGGATGAGAAGGTAACAAAGAAAAACAGATCGATGGGATGAAGAGGTGACACAAAAAAACAGTTCGATGGGATGAGGAGGTGACACAGAAAAACGGATCAATTGGATGAGAAGGTCACACAGAAAAACAGAACGATGGGATGGGGAAGTAACACAGAAAAACAAATGTGTGGGATGAAGAGGTAACACAGAAAAACAGATGTGTGGGATGAAGAGGTAACACAAAAAAAGATGGGTGGGATGAGAAGGTAACACAGAAAAACAAATCAATGGCATGAAGAGGTGACACAGAAAAACAGATCGATGGGATGAAGAGGTAATACAGAAAAACAGATGTGTGGAATGAAGAGGTGACACAGAAAAACAGATGTTTGGGATGAAAAGGTAACACAGAAAAACAGATGGGTGGAATGAAGAGGTGACTCAGAAAAAAGACGGGTCGGATTAGAAGGTAACACAGAAAAACAGATCGATGGCATGAAGAGGTGACACAGAAAAACAGATCGATGGGATCAAGAGGTGACACAGAAAAACAGATGTTTGGGATTAGAAAGTAACACAGAAAAACAGATCGATGGTATGAGGAGGTGACACAAAAAAACAGATCGATGGGATGAAGAAGTACCACAGAAAAACAGATGTTTGGGATGAAGAGGTAACACAGAAAAACAGATGTGTGGGATGAGAAGGTAACAAAGAAAAACAGATCGATGGGATGAAGAGGTGACACAGAAAAACAGATCGATGGGATGAGGAGATGACACAGAAAAACGGATTGATTGGATGAGAAGGTAACACAGAAAAACAGATCGATGGGATGGGGATGTAACACAGAAAAACAGATGTGTGGGATGAAGAGGTAACACAGAAAAACAGATGTGTGGGATGAAGAGATAACACAGAAAAAGATGGGTGGGATGAGAATGTAACAAAGTAAACCAGATCGATGGGATGAAGAGGTGACACAGAAAAACACATCGATGGGATGAAGAGGTAACACAGAAAAACAGATCGATGAGATGAAGAGGTGAGACAGAAAAACAGATCGATGGGATGAGACGGTAACGCCGAAAAACAGATGTGTGGGATGAAGAGGTGACACAGAAAAACGGATGTGTGGGATGAAGAGGTAACACATAAAAACAGATGTGTGGGATGAAGAGGTGACACAGAAAAACAGATGTGTGGGATGAGAAGGTAACAAAGCAAACCAGATCGATGGGATGAAGAGGTAACACAGAAAAACAGATCGATGGGATGAAGAGATGACACAGAAAAACAGATCGATTGGATGAGAAGGTAATACAGAAAAACAGATCGATAGGATGGGGAGGTAACACAGAAAAACAGATGTGTGGGATGAAGAGGTAACACAGAAAAAGAATGGGTGTGATGAGAAGGTAACACAGAAAAACAGATCGATGGGATGGGGAGGTAACACAGAAAAACAGATGTGTGGGATGAAGAGGTAACAGAGAAAAAGAATGTGTGTGATGAGAAGGTAACACAGATAAACAGATCGATGGCATGAAGAGGTGACACAGAAAAAACAGATCGATGGTATGAAGAGGTAACACAGAAAAAAGACGGGTGGGATTAGAAGGTAACACAAAAAACAGATGGATGTGATGAAGAGGTGACACAGAAAAACAGATCGATGGGATGAGAAGGTAACACAGAAAAACAGATGTGTGGGATGAAGAGGTGACACAGAAAAACAGATGTGTGGGATGAAGAGGTGACACAGAAAAACAGATGTTTTCGATGAGAAGGTATCAAAGTAAAACAGATTGATGGGATGAAGAGATGACACAGAAAAACAGATCGATCGGATGAAGAGGTAACACAGAAAAACAGATGGGTGGGATGAAGAGGTGACACGGAAAAACAGATGTGCAGGATGAAGAGGTAACACAAAAAAACAGATCGATGGGATGAAGAGTTGACACAGAAAAATAGATCGATGAGATGAGAAGGTAACGCAGAAACACAGATGTGTGGGATGAAGTGGTGACACAGAAAAACAGATCGACGGGATGAAGAGGTAACACAGAAAGACAGATCGATGGGATGAGAAGGTAACACAGAAAAACAGATGTGTGGGATGAAGAGGTGACACAGAAAAACAGATGTGTGGGATGAAGAGGTGACACAGAAAAACAGATGTTTTCGATGAGAAGGTATCAAAGTAAAACAGATTGATGGGATGAAGAGATGACACAGAAAAACAGATCGATCGGATGAAGAGGTAACACAGAAAAACAGATGGGTGGGATGAAGAGGTGACACAGAAAAACAGATGTGTAGGATGAAGAGGTAACACAAAAAAACAGATCGATGGGATGAAGAGTTGACACAGAAAAATAGATCGATGAGATGAGAAGGTAACGCAGAAACACAGATGTGTGGGATGAAGTGGTGACACAGAAAAACAGATCGACGGGATGAAGAGGTAACACAGAAAAACCGATGTGTGGGATGAGAAGATAACACAGAAAAACAGATGTGTGGGATGAGAAGTTAACACAGAAAAAGAGATCGCTGGGAGGAAGAGGTGACACAGAAAAATAGATCGATGGGATTGGGAGGTAACACAGAAAATCAGATGTGTGGGATGATGATGTAACACAGAAAAACAGATGTGTGGGATGAAGAGGTAACACAGAAAAACAGATGTGTGGGATGAAGAGGTAACACAGAAAAGATGGGTGGGATGAGAATGTAACACAGAAAAACAGATCGATGGCATGAATAGGTGACACAGAAAAACAGATCGACGTGATGAAGAGGTAACACAGAAAAACAGATATGTGGGATGAAGAGGTGGCACAGAAAAACAGATGCGTGGGATGAAGAGGTAACACAGAAAAACAGATGTGTGGGATGAAGAGGTAACACAGAAAAAAAGATGGGTGGCACGAAGAGGTGACTGAGAAAAACGGATTGATTGGATGAGAAGGTAACACAGAAAAACAGATCGATGGGATGGGGAGGTACACAGAAAATCAGATGGGTGGCATGAGGAGGTAACCTAGAAAACCAGATGGGTGGGATGCGGATGTAACACAGAAAAACAGGTTGATGGGATGAAGAGGTGACACAGAAAAACAGATCGACGGGATGAAGAGGTAACACAGAAAAACCGATGTGTGGGATGAGAAGTTAACACAGAAAAACAGATGTGTGGGATGAGAAGTTAACACAGAAAAAGAGATCGATGGGATGAAGAGGTAAGACAGAAAAACAGATCGATGGGATGAGAAGGCAACGCAGAAAAACAGATGTGTGGGATGAAGAGGTAACACAGAAAAACAGATCGATGGGATGAAGAGGTGAGACAGAAAAACAGATCGACGGGATGGGGAGGTAACACAGAAAATCAGATGTGTGGGATGATGAAGTAACACAGAAAAACAGATGTGTGGGATGAGAAGGTAACACAGAAAAAGAGATCGATAGGATGAAGAGGTGACACAGAAAAAGAGATCGATGGGATGAAGAGGTAACACAGAAAAACAGATGTGTGGGATGAAGAGGTGACACAGAAATACAGATCGATGGGATGAAGAGATGACACAGAAATACAGATTTGTGGGATGAAGAGGTGACACAAAAAAACATATGTGTGGGATGAGAAGGTATCAAAGTAAAACAGATTGATGGGATGAAGAGATGACACAGAAACCAGATCGATGGGATGAAGAGGTAGCACAGATTAAGAGATGTGTGGGATGAAGAGGTGACACAGAAAAACAGATGTGTGGGGTGAAGAGGTAACACAGAAAAACAGATGGGTGGCATGAAGTGGTGACACAGAAAAACAGATGTGTGGGATGAGAAGGTAACAAAGCAAAACAGATCGATGGGATGAAGAGGTGACACAGAAAAACAGATCGATGGGATGAAGAGATGACACAGAAAAACAGATCGATTGGATGAGAAGGTAGTACAAATGAACAGAAAAACGGTACAGAAAGTACAGAAAAACAGATCGATATGATGGGGAGGTAACACAGAAAAAGAGATGTGTGGGATGAAGAGGTAACACAAAACAAGAATGGGTGGGATGAGAAGGTAACACGGAAAAACAGATCGATGGCATGAATAGGTGACACAGAAAAACAGATCGATGGGATGAAGAGGTAACACAGAAAAAAGACGGGTGGGGTTAGAAGGTAACACAGAAAAACAGATCGATGGCATGAGGAGGTGACACAGAAAAACAGATCGATGGGATGAAGAGTTAGCACAGAAAAACAGATGTGGGTGATGAAGAGGTAACACGGAAAAGGAGATGTCTGGGATGAAGAGGTAACACAAAAAAACAGATCGATGTGATGAAGAGGTGACACTGAAAAACAAATCGAAGGGATGAGAAGGTAACACAGAAAAACAGATGTGTGGGATGAAGAGGTGACACAGAAAAACAGATGTGTGGGATGAAGAGGTAACACAGAAAAACAGATGTTTGGGATGAAGATGTGACACAGAAAAACAGATGTTTTTTATGAGAAAGTATCAAAGTAAAACAGATTGATGGGATGAAGAGATGACACAAAAAAACAGTTCGATGGGATGAGGAGGTGACACAGAAAAACGGATCGATTGGATGAGAAGGTCACACAGAAAAACAGATCGATGGGATGGGGAAGTAACACAGAAAAACAAATGTGTGGGATGAAGAGGTAACACAGAAAAACAGATGTGTGGGATGAAGAAGTAACACAAAAAAAGATGGGTGGGATGAGAAGGTAACACAGAAAAACAAATCAATGGCATGAAGAGGTGACACAGAAAAACAGATCGATGGGATGAAGAGGTAATACAGAAAAACAGATGTGTGGAATGAAGAGGTGACACAGAAAAACAGATGTTTGGGATGAAGAGGTAACACAGAAAAACAGATGGGTGGAATGAAGAGGTGACTCAGAAAAAAGACGGGTCGGATTAGAAGGTAACACAGAAAAACAGATCGATGGCATGAAGAGGTGACACAGAAAAACAGATCGATGGGATCAAGAGGTGACACAGAAAAACAGATGTTTGGGATTAGAAAGTAACACAGAAAAACAGATCGATGGTATGAGGAGGTGACACAAAAAAACAGATCGATGGGATGAAGAAGTAGCACAGAAAAACAGATGTTTGGGATGAAGAGGTAACACAGAAAAACAGATGTGTGGGATGAGAAGGTAACAAAGAAAAACAGATCGATGGGATGAAGAGGTGACACAGAAAAACAGATCGATGGGATGAGGAGATGACACAGAAAAACGGATTGATTGGATGAGAAGGTAACACAGAAAAACAGATCGATGGGATGGGGATGTAACACAGAAAAACAGATGTGTGGGATGAAGAGGTAACACAGAAAAACAGATGTGTGGGATGAAGAGGTAACACAGAAAAAGATGGGTGGGATGAGAATGTAACAAAGAAAACCAGATCGATGGGATGAAGAGGTGACACAGAAAAACAGATCGATGGGATGAGGAGGTGACACAGAAAAACGGATTGATTGGATGAGAAGGTAACACAGAAAAACAGATCGATGGGATGGGGATGTAACACAGAAAAACAAATGTGTGGGATGAAGAGGTAACACAGAAAAACAGATATGTGGGATGAAGAGGTAACACAGAAAAAGATGGGTGGGATGAGAATGTAACACAGAAAAACAGATCGATGGCATGAATAGGTGACACATAAAAACAGATCGACGTGATGAAGAGGTAACACAGAAAAACAGATATGTGGTATGAAGAGGTGGCGCATAAATACAGATGTGTGGGATGAAGAGGTAACACAGAAAAACAGATGTGTGGGATGAAGAGGTAACCTAGAAAACCAGATGGGTGGGATGGGCATGTAACACAGAAAAACAGGTTGATGGGATGAAGAGGTGACACAGAAAAACAGATCGACGGGATGAAGAGGTAACACAGAAAAACAGATCGATGGGATGAAGAGGTAACACAGAAAAACAGATGTGTGGGATGAAGAGGTGACACAGAAAAACAGATGTGTGGGATGAAGAGGTAGCACAAAAAAACAGATCGATGAGATGAAGAGGTGAGACAGAAAAACAGATCGATGGGATGAGACGGTAACGCAGAAAAACAGATGTGTGGGATGAAGAGGTGACACAGAAAAACGGATGTGTGGGATGAAGAGGTAACACATAAAGACAGATGTGTGGGATGAAGAGGTGACACAGAAAACAGATGTGTGGGATGAGAAGGTAACAAAGCAAACCAGATCGATGGGATGAAGAGGTAACACAGAAAAACAGATCGATGGGATGAAGAGATGACACAGAAAAACAGATCGATTGGATGAGAAGGTAATACAGAAAAACAGATCGATAGGATGGGGAGGTAACACAGAAAAACAGATGTGTGGGATGAAGAGGTAACACAGAAAAAGAATGGGTGTGATGAGAAGGTAACACAGAAAAACAGATCGATGGGATGGGGAGGTAACACAGAAAAACAGATGTGTGGGATGAAGAGGTAACAGAGAAAAAGAATGTGTGTGATGAGAAGGTAACACAGATAAACAGATCGATGGCATGAAGAGGTGACACAGAAAAAAGAGATCGATGGTATGAAGAGGTAACACAGAAAAAATACGGGTGGGATTAGAAGGTAACACAAAAAACAGATGGATGTGATGAAGAGGTGACACAGAAAAACAGATTGATGGGATGAGAAGGTAACACAGAAAAACAGATGTGTGGGATGAAGAGGTGACACAGAAAAACAGATGTGTGGGATGAAGAGGTGACACAGAAAAACATATGTTTTCGATGAGAAGGTATCAAAGTAAAACAGATTGATGGGATGAAGAGATGACACAGAAAAACAGATCGATCGGATGAAGAGGTAACACAGAAAAACAGATGGGTGGGATGAAGAGGTGACACAGAAAAACAGATGTGTGGGATGAAGAGGTAACACGAAAAAACGGATCGATGGGATGAAGAGTTGACACAGAAAAAATAGATCGATGAGATGAGAAAGTAACGCAGAAACACAGATGTGTGGGATGAAGTGGTGACACAGAAAAACAGATCGACGTGATAAAGAGGTAACACAGAAAAACAGATATGTGGGATGAAGAGGTGGCACAGAAAAACAGATGCGAGGGATGAAGAGGTAACACAGAAAAACAGATGTGTGGGATGAAGAGGTAACACAGAAAAAAAGATGGGTGGCACGAAGAGGTGACTGAGAAAAACGGATTGATTGGATGAGAAGGTAACACAGAAAAACAGATCGATGGGATGGGGAGGTACACAGAAAATCAGATGGGTGGCATGAGGAGGTAACCTAGAAAACCAGATGGGTGGGATGCGGATGTAACACAGAAAAACAGGTTGATGGGATGAAGAGGTGACACAGGAAAACAGATCGACGGGATGAAGAGGTAACACAGAAAAACCGATGTGTGGGATGAGAAGTTAACACAGAAAACCAGATGTGTGGGATGAGAAGTTAACACAGAAAAAGAGATCGATGGGATGAAGAGGTGAGACAGAAAAACAGATCGATGGGATGAGAAGGTAACGCAGAAAAAGAGATGTGTTGGATGAAGAGGTAACACAGAAAAACAGATCGATGGGATGAAGAGGTGAGACAGAAAAACAGATCGACGGGATGAAGAGGTAACACAGAAAAACCGATGTGTGGGATGAGAAGTTAACACAGAGAAACAGATGTGTGGGATGAGAAGTTAACACAGAAAAAGAGATCGATGGGATGAAGAGGTGAGACAGAAAAACAGATCGATGGGATGAGAAGGTAACGCAGAAAAACAGATGTGTGGGATGAAGAGGTGGCACATAAATACAAATGTGTGGGATGAAGAGGTAACACAGAAAAACAGATGTGTGGGATGAAGAGGTAACACAGAAAAAAAGATGGGTGGCACGAAGAGGTGACTCAGAAAAACGGATTGATTGGATGAGAAGGTAACACAGAAAAATCGATCGATGGGATGGGGAGGTACACAGAAAATCAGATGGGTGGCATGAGGAGGTAACCTAGAAAACCAGATGGGTGGGATGCGGATGTAACACAGAAAAACAGGTTGATGGGATGAAGAGGTGACACAGAAAAACAGATCGACGGGATGAAGAGGTAACACAGAAAAACAGATCGATGGGATGAAGAGGTAACACAGAAAAACAGATGTGTGGGATGAAGAGGTGACACAGAAAAACAGATGTGTGGGATGAAGAGGTAGCACAAAAAAACAGATGGATGAGATGAAGAGGTGAGAAAGAAAAACAGATCGATGGGATGAGACGGTAACGCAGAAAAACAAATGTGTGGGATGAAGAGGTGACACAGAAAAACGGATGTGTGGGATGAAGAGGTAACACATAAAGACAGATGTGTGGGATGAAGAGGTGACACAGAAAAACAGATGTGTGGGATGAGAAGGTAACAAAGCAAACCAGATCGATGGGATGAAGAGGTAACACAAAAAAACAGATCAATGGGATGAAGAGATGACACAGAACAACAGATCGATTGGATGAGAAGGTAATACAGAAAAACAGATCGATAGGATGGGGAGGTAACACAGAAAAACAGATGTGTGGGATGAAGAGGTAACACAGAAAAAGAATGGGTGTGATGAGAAGGTAACACAGAAAAACAGATTGATGGGATGGGGAGGTAACACAGAAAAACAGATGTGTGGGATGAAGAGGTAACAGAGAAAAATAATGTGTGTGATGAGAAGGTAACACAGATAAACAGATCGATGGCATGAAGAGGTGACACAGAAAAAACAGATCGATGGTATGAAGAGGTAACACAGAAAAAAGACGGGTGGGATTAGAAGGTAACACAAAAAACAGATGGATGTGATGAAGAGGTGACACAGAAAAACAGATCGATGGATGAGAAGGTAACACAAGAAAAACAGATGTGTGGGATGAAGAGGTGACACAGAAAAACAGATGTGTGGGATGAAGAGGTGACACAGAAAAACATATGTTTTCGATGAGAAGGTATCAAAGTAAAACAGATTGATGGGATGAAGAGATGACACAGAAAAACAGATCGATCGGATGAAGAGGTAACACAGAAAAACAGATGGGTGGGATGAAGAGGTGACACAGAAAAACAGATGTGTGGGATGAAGAGGTAACACAAAAAACAGATCGATGGGATGAAGAGTTGACACAGAAAAAATAGATCGATGAGATGAGAAGGTAACGCAGAAACACAGATGTGTGGGATGAAGTGGTGACACAGAAAAACAGATCGACGTGATGAAGAGGTAACACAGAAAAACAGATGTGTGGGATGAAGAGGTAACACAGAAAAAAAGATGGGTGGCACGAAGAGGTGACTGAGAAAAACGGATTGATTGGATGAGAAGGTAACACAGAAAAACAGATCGATGGGATGGGGAGGTACACAGAAAATCAGATGGGTGGCATGAGGAGGTAACCTAGAAAACCAGATGGGTGGGATGCGGATGTAACACAGAAAAACAGGTTGATGGGATGAAGAGGTGACACAGGAAAACAGATCGACGGGATGAAGAGGTAACACAGAAAAACCGATGTGTGGGATGAGAAGTTAACACAGAAAAACAGATGTGTGGGATGAGAAGTTAACACAGAAAAAGAGATCGATGGGATGAAGAGGTGAGACAGAAAAACAGATCGATGGGATGAGAAGGTAACGCAGAAAAAGAGATGTGTGGGATGAAGAGGTAACACAGAAAAACAGATCGATGGGATGAAGAGGTGAGACAGAAAACAGATCGACGGATGGGGAGGTAACACAGAAAATCAGATGTGTGGGATGATGAAGTAACACAGAAAAACAGATGTGTGGGATGAGAAGGTAACACAGAAAAAGAGATCGATAGGATGAAGAGGTGACACAGAAAAAGAGATCGATGGGATGAAGAGGTAACACAGAAAAACGGATGTGTGGGATGAAGAGGTGACACAGAAATACAGATCGATGGGATGAAGAGATGACACAGAAATACAGATTTGTGGGATGAAGAGGTGACACAAAAAAACATATGTGTGGGATGAGAAGGTATCAAAGTAAAACAGATTGATGGGATGAAGAGATGACACAGAAATCAGAATGATGGATGAAGAGGTAGCACAGATTAACAGATGTGTGGGATGAAGAGGTGACACAGAAAAACAGATGTGTGGGGTGAAGAGGTAACACAGAAAAACAGATGGGTGGCATGAAGTGGTGAACAGAAAAACAGATGTGTGGGATGAGAAGGTACAAAGCAAAACAGATCGATGGGATGAAGAGGTGACACAGAAAAAACAGATCGATGGGATGAAGAGATGACACAGAAAAACAGATCGATTGGATGAGAAGGTAGTACAGAAAAACAGATCGATATGATGGGGAGGTAACACAGAAAAAGAGATGTGTGGGCTGAAGAGGTAACACAGAAAAACGGATTGATTGGATGAGAAGGTAACACAGAAAAACAGATCGATGGGATGGGGATGTAACACAGAAAAACAGATGTGTGGGATGAAGAGGTAACACAGAAAAACAGATGTGTGGGATGAAAGAGGTAACACAGAAAAAGATGGGTGGGATGAGAATGTAACAAAGAAAACCAGATCGATGGGATGAAGAGGTGACACAGAAAAACAGATCGATGGGATGAGAGGTGACACAGAAAAACGGATTGATTGGATGAGAAGGTAACACAGAAAAACAGATCGATGGATGGGGATGTAACACAGAAAAACAAATGTGTGGGATGAAGAGTAACACAGAAAAACAGATATTGTGGGATGAAGAGGTAACACAGAAAAAGATGGTGGGATGAGAATGTAACACAGAAAAACAGATCGATGGCATGAATAGGTGACACATAAAAGCAGATCGACGTGATGAAGAGGTAACACAGAAAAACAGATATGTGGTATGAAGAGGTGGCGCATAAAATACAGATGTGTGGATGAAGAGGTAACACAGAAAACAGATGTGGGGATGAAGAGGTAACCTAGAAAACCAGATGGGTGGGATGGGCATGTAACACAGAAAAACAGGTTGATGGGATGAAAGGTTGACACAGAAAAAACAGATCGACGGGATGAGAGGTAACAGAAAAAACAGATCGATGGGATGAAGAGGTAACACAGAAAAACAGATGTGTGGATGAAGAGGTGACACAGAAAAACAGATGTGTGGGATGAAGAGGTAGCACAAAAAAACAGATCGATGAGATGAAGAGGTAGACAGAAAAACAGATCGATGGGATGAGACGGTAACGCAGAAAACAGATGTGTGGGATGAAGAGGTGACACAGAAAAACGGATGTGTGGGATGAAGAGGTAACACATAAAGACAGATGTGTGGGTGAAGAGGTGACACAGAAAAACAGATGTGTGGGATGAGAAGGTAACAAAGCAAACAGATCGATGGGATGAAGAGGTAACACAGAAAAACAGATCGATGGGATGAAGAGATGACACAGAAAAACAGATCGAATTGGATGAGAAGGTAATACAGAAAAACAGATCGATGGATGGGGAGGTAACACAGAAAAACAGATGTGTGGGATGAAGAGGTAAACACAGAAAAAGAATGTGTGATGAGAAGGTAACACAGAAAAACAGATCGATGGGATGGGGAGGTAACACAGAAAAACAGATGTGTGGGATGAAGAGGTAACAGAGAAAAAGAATGTGTGTGATGAGAAGGTAACACAGATAAACAGATCGATGGCATGAAGAGGTGACACAGAAAAAGAGATCGATGGTATGAAGAGGTAACACAGAAAAAATACGGGTGGGATTAGAAGGTAACACAAAAAAACAGATGGATGTGATGAAGAGGTTGACACAGAAAAACAGATTGATGGGATGAAGAAGCGTAACACAAGAAAACAGATGTGTGGGATGAAGAGGTGACACAGAAAAACAGATGTGTGGGATGAAAGAGGTGACACAGAAAAACATATGTTTTCGATGAGAAGGTAATCAAAGTAAAACAGATTGATGGGATGAAGAGATGACACAGAAAAACAGATCGATCGGATGAAGAGGTAACACAGAAAAACAGATGGGTGGGATGAAGAGGTGGACACAGAAAAACAGATGTGTGGGATGCAAGAGGTAACACGAAAAACGGATCGATGGGATGAAGAGTTGACACAGAAAAAATAGATCGATGAGATGAGAAAGTAACGCAGAAACACAGATGTGTGGGATGAAGTGGTGACACAGAAAAACAGATCGACGTGATAAAGAGGTAACACAGAAAAACAGATATGTGGGATGAAGAGGTGGCACAGAAAAAACAGATGCGAAGGGATGAAGAGGTAACACAGAAAAACAGATGTGTGGGATGAAGAGGTAACACAGAAAAAAGATGGGTGGCACGAAGAGGTGACTGAGAAAAACGGATTGATTGGATGAGAAGGTAACACAGAAAAACAGATCGATGGGATGGGGAAGGTACACAGAAAATCAGATGGGTGGCATGAGGAGGTAACCTAGAAAACGAGATGGGTGGGATGCGGATGTAACACAGAAAAACAGGTTGATGGGATGAAGAGGTGACACAGGAAAACAGATCGACGGGATGAAGAGGTAACACAGAAAAACCGATGTGTGGGATGAGAAGTTAACACAGAAAAACAGATGTGTGGGATGAGAAGTTAACACAGAAAAAGAGATCGATGGGATGAAGAGGTGAGACAGAAAAACAGATCGATGGGATGAGAAGGTAACGCAGAAAAAGAGATGTGTGGGATGAAGAGGTAACACAGAAAAACAGATCGATGGGATGAAGAGGTGAGACAGAAAAACAGATCGACGGGATGAAGAGGTAACACAGAAAAACCGATGTGTGGGATGAGAAGTTAACACAGAAAAACAGATGTGTGGGATGAGAAGTTAACACAGAAAAAGAGATCGATGGGATGAAGAGGTGAGACAGAAAAACAGATCGATGGGATGAGAAGGTAACGCAGAAAAACAGATGTGTGGGATGAAGAGGTAACACAGAAAAACAGATCGATGGGATGAGAAATGTAACACAGAAAAACAGATCGATGGCATGAATAGGTGACACAGAAAAACAGATCGACGTGATGAAGAGGTAACACAGAAAAACAGATATGTGGTATGAAGAGGTGGCACATAAATACAAATGTGTGGGATGAAGAGGTAACACAGAAAAGCAGATGTGTGGGATGAAGAGGTAACACAGAAAAAAAGATGGGTGGCACGAAGAGGTGACTCAGAAAAACGGATTGATTGGATGAGAAGGTAACACAGAAAAATCGATCGATGGGATGGGGAGGTACACAGAAAATCAGATGGGTGGCATGAGGAGGTAACCTAGAAAACCAGATGGGTGGGATGCGGATGTAACACAGAAAAACAGGTTGATGGGATGAAGAGGTGACACAGAAAAACAGATCGACGGGATGAAGAGGTAACACAGAAAAACAGATCGATGGGATGAAGAGGTAACACAGAAAAACAGATGTGTGGGATGAAGAGGTGACACAGAAAAACAGATGTGTGGGATGAAGAGGTAGCACAAAAAAACAGATGGATGAGATGAAGAGGTGAGAAAGAAAAACAGATCGATGGGATGAGACGGTAACGCAGAAAAACAAATGTGTGGGATGAAGAGGTGACACAGAAAAACGGATGTGTGGGATGAAGAGGTAACACATAAAGACAGATGTGTGGGATGAAGAGGTGACACAGAAAAACAGATGTGTGGGATGAGAAGGTAACAAAGCAAACCAGATCGATGGGATGAAGAGGTAACACAAAAAAACAGATCAATGGGATGAAGAGATGACACAGAACAACAGATCGATTGGATGAGAAGGTAATGACAGAAAAACCAGATCGATAGGATGGGGAGGTAACACAGAAAAACAGATGTGTGGGATGAAGAGGTAACACAGAAAAAGAATGGGTGTGATGAGAAAGGTAACACAGAAAAACAGATTGATGGGATGGGGAGGTAACACAGAAAACAGATGTGTGGGATGAAGAGGCAACAGAGAAAAATAATGTGTGTGATGAGAAGGTAACACAGATAAACAGATCGATGGCATGAAGAGGTGACACAGAAAAAACAGATCGATGGTATGAAGAGGTAACACAGAAAAAAGACGGGTGGGATTAGAAGGTAACACAAAAAACAGATGGATGTGATGAAGAGGTGACACAGAAAAACAGATCGATGGGATGAGAAGGTAACACAGAAAAACAGATGTGTGGGATGAAGAGGTGACACAGAAAAACAGATGTGTGGGATGAAGAGGTGACACAGAAAAACATATGTTTTCGATGAGAAGGTATCAAAGTAAAACAGATTGATGGGATGAAGAGATGACACAGAAAAACAGATCGATCGGATGAAGAGGTAACACAGAAAAACAGATGGGTGGGATGAAGAGGTGACACAGAAAAACAGATGTGTGGGATGAAGAGGTAACACAAAAAACAGATCGATGGGATGAAGAGTTGACACAGAAAAAATAGATCGATGAGATGAGAAGGTAACGCAGAAACACAGATGTGTGGGATGAAGTGGTGACACAGAAAAACAGATCGACGTGATGAAGAGGTAACACAGAAAAACAGATGTGTGGGATGAAGAGGTAACACAGAAAAAAAGATGGGTGGCACGAAGAGGTGACTGAGAAAAACGGATTGATTGGATGAGAAGGTAACACAGAAAAACAGATCGATGGGATGGGGAGGTACACAGAAAATCAGATGGGTGGCATGAGGAGGTAACCTAGAAAACCAGATGGGTGGGATGCGGATGTAACACAGAAAAACAGGTTGATGGGAATGAAGAGGTGACACAGGAAAACAGATCGACGGATGAAGAGGTAACACAGAAAAACGATGTGTGGGATGAGAAGTTAACACAGAAAAACAGATGTGTGGGATGAGAAGTTAACACAGGAAAAAAGAGATCGATGGGATGAAGAGGTGAGACAGAAAAACAGATCGATGGGATGAGAAGGTAACGCAGAAAAAGAGATGTGTGGGATGAAGAGGTAACACAGAATAACAGATCGATGGGATGAAGAGGTGAGACAGAAAAACAGATCGACGGGATGGGGAGGTAACACAGAAAATCAGATGTGTGGGATGATGAAGTAACACAGAAAAACAGATGTGTGGGATGAGAAGGTAACACAGAAAAAGAGATCGATAGGATGAAGAGGTGACACAGAAAAGAGATCGATGGGATGAAGAGGTAAACACAGAAAAAACGGATGTGTGGGATGAAGAGGTGACACAGAAATACAGATCGATGGGATGAAGAGATGACACAGAAATACAGATTTGTGGGATGAAGAGGTGACACAAAAAAACATATGTGTGGGATGAGAAGGTATCAAAGTAAAACAGATTGATGGGATGAAGAGATGACACAGAAATCAGAATGATGGGATGAAGAGGTAGCACAGATTAACAGATGTGTGGGATGAAGAGGTGACACAGAAAAACAGATGTGTGGGGTGAAGAGGTAACACAGAAAAACAGATGGGTGGCATGAAGTGGTGACACAGAAAAACAGATGTGTGGGATGAGAAGGTAACAAAGCAAAACAGATCGATGGGATGAAGAGGTGACACAGAAAAACAGATCGATGGGATGAAGAGATGACACAGAAAAACAGATCGATTGGATGAGAAGGTAGTACAGAAAAACAGATCGATATGATGGGGAGGTAACACAGAAAAAGAGATGTGTGGGCTGAAGAGGTAACACAAAAAAAGAATGGGTGGGATGAGAAGGTAACACGGAAAAACAGATCGATGGCATGAATAGTGACACAGAAAAACAGATCGATGGGATGAAAAGGTAACACAGAAAAAGACGGGTGGGGTTAGAAGGTAACACAGAAAAACAGATCGATGGCATGAGGAGGTTGACACAGAAAAACAGATCGATGGGATGAAGAGGTAGCACAGAAAAACAGATGTGGGTGATGAAGAGGTAACACGGAAAGGAGATGTCTGCGATGAAGAGGTAACACAAAAAAACAGATCGATATGATGAAGAGGTGACACAGAAAAACAAATCGAAGGGATGAGAAGGTAAACACAGAAAAACAGATGTGTGGGATGAAGAGGTGACACAGAAAAACAGATGTGTGGGATGAAGAGGTAACACAGAAAAACAGATGTTTGGGATGAAGATGTGACACAGAAAAACCAGATGTTTTTTATGAGAAGGTATCAAAGTAAAACATATTGATGGGATGAAGAGATGACACAGAAAAACAGATCGATGGGATGAAGAGGTAACACAGAAAAACAGATGTGTGGGATGAAGAGGTGACACAGAAAAACAGATGTGTGGGTTGAAAAGGTAACACAAAAAACAGATGTGTGAGATGAAGAGGTAACACAGAAAAAGATGGGTGGGATGAGAATGTAACACAGAAAAACAGATCGATGGCATGAATAGGTGACACAGAAAAACAGATCGACGTGATGAAGAGGTAACACAGAAAAAACAGATATGTGGGATGAAGAGGTAACACAGAAAAAAAGATGGGTGGCACGAAAGAGGTGACTCAGAAAAACGGATTGATTGGATAAGAAGGTAACACCAGAAAAACAGATCGATGGGATGGGGAGGTACACAGAAAATCAGATGGGTGGCATGAGGAGGTAACCTAGAAAACGCAGATGGGTGGGATGCGGATGTAACACAGAAAAACAGGTTGATGGGATGAAGAGGTGACACAGAAAAACAGATCGACGGGATGAAGAGGTAACACAGAAAAACCGATGTGTGGGATGAGAAGGTTAACACAGAAAAACAGATGTGTGGGATGAGAAGTTAACACAGAAAAAGAGATCGATGGGATGAAAGAGTTGACACAGAAAAACAGATCGATGTGATGGGGAGGTAACACAGAAAATCAGATGTGTGGGATGAATGATGTAACACAGAAAAACAGATGTGTGGGATGAGAAGGTAACACAGAAAAAGAGATCGATGGGATGAATAGCTGAACACTGAAAACAGATGTGTGGGATGAAGAGGTGAACACAGAAAAACAGATGTGTGGGATGAAGAGAAAACACAAAAAAACCGATCGATGGGATGAAGAGGTGAGACAGAAAAACAGATCGATGGGATGAGAAGGTAACGCAGAAAAACAGATGTGTGGGATGAAGAGGTAAACACGGAAAAACAGATGCGATGGGATGAAGAAATAGCACAGAAAAACAGCTGTGTGGGATGAAAGAGGTAACCCAAAAAAACAGATGTGTGGGATGAAGAGGTGACACAGAAAACCAGATGTGTGCGATGAGAAGGTAACAAAGAAAAAACAGATCGATGGGATGAACAGGTGACACCAGAAACAACAGATCGATGGGATGAAGAGGTAACACAGAAAAACAGATGTGTCGGATGAGAAGGTAACACAGAAAAACCAGATCGATGGGATGAAGAGGTTGAGACAGAAAACAGATCGATTGGATGGGGAGGTAACACAGAAAATCAGATGTGTGGGATGAATGAAGTAACACAGAAAAACAGATGTGTGGGATGAAAGAGGTGACACAAAAAAACCAGATGTGTGGGATGAAGAGTGACACAGAAAACATATGTGTGGGATGAGAAAGGTATCAAAGTAAAACAGATTGATGGGATGAAGTGATGACACAGAAACCAGATGGATGGGATGAAGAGGTAACACAGAAAAAACAGATGTGTGGGATCAAGAGGTGACACAGAAAAACAGATGTTGTGGGGTGAAAAGGTAACACAAAAAAACAGATCGATGGGATGATGAGGTGAGACAGAAAAACAGATCGAGGATGTGAAGGTAACGCAGAAAAACAGATGTGTGGGATGAAGAGGTAGCACAGAAAAACAGATGTGGGTGATGAAGAGGTAACAGGAAAAGGAGATGCTGGGATGAAGAGGTAACACAAAAAAACAGATCGATGTGATGAAGAGGTGACACAGAAAAACAAATCGAAGGGATGAGAAGGTAACACAGAAAACAGATGTGTGGGATAAAGAGGTGACAAGAAAAACAGATGTGAGGGATGAAGAGGTAACACAGAAAAGCAGATGTTTGGGATGAAGAGGTGACACAGAAAAACAGATGTTTTTTATGAGAAGGGTATCAAAGTAAAAAGATTGATGGGATGAAGAGATGACACAGAAAAACAGATCGATGGGATGAAGAGGTAACACAGAAAAACAGATGTGTGGGATGAAGAGGTGACACAAAAGAACAGATCGATGAGATGAAGAGGGGAGACAGAAAACAGATCGGTGGATGAGAAGGTAACGCAGGAAAAAGAATGTGTGGAATGAGAGGTGACACAGAAAAACGGATGTGTGGGATGAAGAGGTAAACAGAAAAACAGATGGGTGGCATGAAGGGGTGACGAAGAAAAACACGATGTGTGGGATGAGAAGGTAACAAGCAAAAACAGATCGATAGCATGAAGAGGTGACACAACAAAAACAGATCGATGGGATGAAGAGGTGACACAGAAAACAGATGTGTGGGATTAGAAGGTAACACAGAAAACAGATGTGTGGGAATGAAGAGATGACACAGAAAAACAGATGTGTGGGATGAAGAGGTGACACAGAAATACAGATCGATGGGATGAAGAGATGACACAGAAATACAGATTTGTGGGATGAAGAGGTGACACAGAAGAACGGATGTGTGGGATGAAGAGGTGACACAGAAAAACATATGTGTGGGATGATAAGGATCAAAGTAAAACAGATTGATGGGATGAAGAGATGACACAGAAAAACAGATCGATGGGAAGAAGAGGTAACACAGAAAAATAGATGGGTGGCATGAAGTGGTCACACAGAAAAACAGATGTGTGGGATGAGAAGGTAACAAAGCAAACCAGATCGATGGGATGAAGAGGTAACACAGAAAAACAGATCGATGGGATGAAGAGATGACACAGAAAAACAGATCGATTGGATGAGAAGGTAATACAGAAAAACAGATCGATAGGATGGGGAGGTAACACAGAAAACCAGATGTGTGGGATGAAGAGGTAACACAGAAAAGGAATGGGTGTGATGAGAAGGTAACACAGAAAAACAGATCGATGGCATGAAGAGGTGACACAGAAAAAACAGATCGATGGGATGAAGAGGTAACACAGAAAAAAGACGGGTGGGATTAGAAGGTAACACAGAAAATCAGATCGATGGCATGAGGAGGTGACACAGAAAAACAGATCGATGGGATGAGAAGGTAACACAGAAAAACAGATGTGTGGGATGAAGAGGTGACACAGAAAAACATATGTTTTCGATGAGAAGGTATCAAAGTAAAACAGATTGATGGGATGAAGAGATGACACAGAAAAACAGATCGATGGATGAAGAAGGTAATGCAGAACACAGATGTGTGGGAATGAAGTGGTGACACAGAAAAACGGATGTGTGAGATGAAGAGGTAAACACAGAAAAACAGATGGTGGCATGAAGTGGTGACACAGAAAAACAAATGTGTGGGATGAGAGTGTAACAAGCAACACAGATCGATGGGATGAAGAGGTAACACAGAAAAACAGATCATTGATGAAGAGATGACACAGAAAACAGATCGATTGGATGAGAAGGTAATTCAGAAAAAACAGATCGATAGGATGGGGATGTAACACAGAAAAACAGATGTGTGGGGATGAAGCGGTGGACACAGAAAAACAGATGTATGGGATGAACAGGTAACACAGTAAAACAGATGTGTTGGATGAAGAGGTGACAGAGAAAAACATATGTTTCTGATGAGAAGGTATCAAAGTAAAACAGATTGAATGGGATGAAGAGATCAACACAGAAAAACAGATCGATGGGATGAAGAGGTAAACACAGAAAATCAGATGTGTGGGATGAAGAGGTGACCAGAAAAACAGATGTGTGGGATGAAGAGGTAACACAAAATACAGATCGATGGGATGAAGAGTGAGACAGAAAAGCAGATCGATGGGAATGAGAAGTAACGCAGAAAACAGATGTGTGGGATGAAGAGGTGACAAGAAAAACGGATGTGTGGATGAAGAGGTACACAGAAAAAACAGATGGGTGGCATGAAGTGGTGACACAGAAGAAACAGATGTGCGGGATGAAGAGGTAAACCCAAAAAAACAGATGTGTGGGATGAAGAGGTGACACAGAAAAATAGATGTGTGTGATGAGAAGGTAACAAAGAAAAACAGATCGATGGCATGAAAAGGTGACACAGAAAAACAGATCGATGGGATGAAGAGGTAACACAGAAAGACAGATGTTGGGATAGAGGTGACACAGAAAACAGATCGATGGAATGAAGAGGTGACACAGAAAACAGATCGATGGGAAATGAGAAGGTAACGCAGAAAACAGATGTGTGGGATGAAGAGGTGACACAGAAAAACGGATGTGTGGGATGAAGAGGTAACACAGAAAAACAGATGGGTGGCATGAAGTGGTGACAGAGAAAAACAGATGTGTGGGATGAGAAGGTAACACAAGAAAAAGAGATGTGTGGGCTGAAGAGGTGACACAGAAAACAGATCGATGGGATGAAGAGGTGACACAGAAAAACGGATCGATTAGATGAGAGGTAACACACAAACAGATCGATGGAATGGGAAGCAACATAGATAAACAAATGTGTGTTCTGAAGAGGTAACACAGAAAAAGCGATGTGTGGGATGAAGAGGTACACAAAAAAAGATGGGTGGGATGAGAAGGTAACACAGAAACAGATCAATGGCATGAAGAGGTAACACAGAAAATAGATCGATGGGATGAAGAGGTAACACAGAAACAACAATGTTTGGGATGAAGAGGTAATACAGAAAATGGGATGTGTGGGATGAGAATGTAACAAAGAAACAGATCGATGGGATGAAGGGTGAACATAGAAAAACAGATCGATGGGATGAAGAGGTGACACAGAAAAAACTGATCGATGGGATGAAGAGGTAACACAGAAAAACAGATGGGTGGCATGAAGTGGTGACACAGAAACACAGATTTGTGGGATGAGAAGGTAACAAAGCAAAAACAGATCGATGGGATGAAGAGGTGACACAGAAAAACAGATCGATGGATGAAGAGATGACATAGAAAAACAGATATGTGGGATGAAGAGGTAGCACAGAAAAACAGATGTGTGGGATGAAGAGGTAACACAAAAAACAGATCGATCGGATGAAGAGGTGACACAGAAGAAACAGATCAATGGGATGAAACGGTAACACAGAAAAACAGATCGATCGATGAAAGAGGTGACACAGAAAAAACAGACGTGTGGGATGAAGAGGTAACACAGAAAAACAGATCGGTGACATGAAGAGTGACACAGAAAAACAGATGTGTGGGATGAGAAGGTAACCAAAGAAAAACAGATCGATGGGATGAAGAGGTGACACAAAAAACGGATTGATTGGATGAAAGGTAACACAGGAAAAACAGATGTGTGGGATGAAGCGGTGACACAGAAAAAACAGATGTATGGGATGAACAGCGTAACACAGTAAAACAATGTGTGGGATGAAGACGTAACACAGAAAAACAGAATGGGTGGCATGAAGTGGTGACAGAGAAAAACAGATGTGTGGGATGAGAAGGTAACAAAGTAAAACAGATTGATGGGATGAAGAGATGACACAGAAAAACAGATGCGATGGATGAAGAGTAACACAGAAAATCAGATGCGTGGATGAAGAGGTGACACAGAAAAACAGATGGTGTGGGATGAAGAGGTAACACAAAATACAGATCGATTGGATGAAGAGGTTGAGACAGAAAAACAGATCGATGGGATGAGAAAGTAACGCAGAAAACAGATGTGTGGGATGAAGAGGTGACACAGAAAAACGGATGTGTGGGACATGAAGGTAACACAGAAAAACAGATGGGTGCATGAAGTGGTGACACAGAAAACAGATGTGTGGGATGAAGAGGTAACCAAAAAAACAGATTGTGTGGGATGAAGAGGTGAACACAGAAAAATAATGTGTGTGATAAGAAGGTAACAACGAAAAACAGATCGATGGCATGAAGAGGTGGACACAGAAAAACAGATCGATGGGATGAAGAGTAACACAGAAAACAGATGTGTGGGGATGAAGTGTGACACAGAAAAACAGATCGATGGAATGAAGAGGTGACACAGAAAAGCAGATCGATGGGATGAGAAAGGTAACGCAGAAAACAGATGTGTGGGATGAAGAGGTGACACAGAAAAACGGAATGTGTGGGAATGAAGAGGTAACACAGAAAACAGATGGTGGCATGAAGTGGTGACACAGAAAAACAGATGTGTGGGATGAGAAGGTACACAGAAAAAGAGATGTGTGGGATGAAGAGATAACACAGAAAAACAGATCGATGGGATGAAGAGGGTGACACAGAAAAACGGATCGATTAGATGAGAAGGTAAACACACAAAAACAGATCGATGGATGGGGAAGTAACATAGAAAAACAAATGTGTGTTCTGAAGAGTAACACAGAAAACAGATGTGTGGGATGAAGAGGTACCACAAAAAAAAGATGGGTGGGATGAGAAGGTAACCACAGAAAAACAGATCAATGGCATGAAGAGGTGACACAGAAAAATAGATCGATGGGATGAAGAGGTAACACAGAAAAACAGATGTTTGAGATGAAGAGGTAATACAGAAAATGGGATGTGTGGGGAATGAGAATGTAACAAAGAAAAACAGATCGATGGGATGAAGAGGTGACATAGAAAAAAACAGATCGATGGGGATGAAGAAGGTGACCACAGAAAAACTGATCGATGGGATGAGAAGGTAACACAGATAAACAGATCGATGGGATGAAAGAGATGACACGGAGAAACAGATTGATGGGATGAAGAGGTAACACAGAAAAAAAGACGGTGGGATTGGAAAAGGTAAACACAGAAAAACAGATTCAATGACATGAGGAGGTGGACAACAGAAAAACAGATCGATGGCATGAAGAGGTGACACAGAAAAACAGATCGATGGGATAAGGAGGTAGCACAGAAAAACAGATGTCGGGGATGAAATATAAACAGAAAAAGAGATGTCTGGGATGAAGAGGTAACACAAAAGAACAGATTCGATGGGATGAGAAGGTAACACAGAAAAACAGATCGATGGCATGAGGAGGTTACAGAGAAAAACAGATCGATGGATGAAGAAGGTAACACAGAAAAAAGACGGGTGGGATTGGAAGGTAACACAGAAAAACAGATCGATGGATGAGAAGGTAACACAGAAAAACAGATGTGTGGGATGAAGAGGTGACACAGAAAAACAGATGTGTGGGTTGAAGAGGTAACACAGAAATACAGATCGATGGATGAAGAGGTGACATAGAAAAACAGATCGATGGGATGAAAAGGTGACACAGAAAAACTGATCGATGGGATGAGAAGGTAACACAGATAAACAGATCGATGGGATGAAGAGATGACACAGAGAAACAGATTGATGGGATGAAGAGGTAACACAGAAAAGAGACGGGTGGGATTGGAAGGTAACACAGAAAAACAGATCGATGACATGAGGAGGTGACACAGAAAAACAGATCGATGGCATGAAGAGGTGACACAGAAAAACAGATGTGTGGGATTAGAAGGTAACACAGAGAAACAGATCGATGGCATGAGGAGGTTACAGAGAAAAACAGATCGATGGGATGAAGAGGTAGCACAGAAAAACAGATGTGTGGGATGAAGAGGTAACACAGAAGAAGAGATGTCTGGGATGAAGATGTAACACAAAAAAAACATATCGATGGGATGAAGAGGTGACACAGAAAAACAGATCGATGGGATGAGAATGTAACACAGAAAAACAGATGTGTGGGTTGAGGAGGTGACACAGTAAAACAGATGTGTGGGATGAAGAGGTAACACAGAAAAGCAGATGGGTGACATGAAAAGGTGACACAGAAAAACGGATGTGTGGGATGAGAAGGTAACAAAGAAACACAGATCGATGGGATGAAGAGGTGACACAGAAAAACAGATCGATGGGATGGGGAGGTAACACAGAAAAACAGATGTGTGGGATGAAGAGGTAACACAGAAAAACAGATGTGTGGGATGAGAAGGTAACAAAGAAAAACAGATCGATGGGATGAAGAGGTGACACAGAAAAACGGATCGATGGGACGAAGAGGTGACACAGAAAAACGGATTGATCGGATGAGAAGGTAACACAGAAAAACAGATCGATGGGATGGGGATGTAAGACAGAAAAACAAATGTGTGGGATGAAGAGGTAACACAGAAAAACAGATGGGTGGCATGAAGTGGTGACACAGAAAAACAGATGTGTGGGATGAGAAGGTAACAAAGCAAAACAGATCGATAGGATGAAGAGGTGACACAGAAAAACAGATCGATGGGATGAAGAGATGACACAGAAAAACAGATCGATTGGATGAGAAGGTAATATAGAAAAACAGATCGATGGGATGGGGAGGTAACACAGAAAAACAGATGTGTGGGATGAATTGGTAACACAGAAAAACCGATGTGTAGGATGAAGAGATAACACAGCAAAAACAAGGGTGGGATGAGAAGGTGACACAGAAAAACAGATCGATTGGATGAAAGGTAACACAGAAAAACAGATCGATGTGATGGGGAGGTAACACAGAAAAACAGATGTGTGGGATGAAGAGATAACACAGAAAAAGGATGGGTGGGATGAGAAGGTAACACAGAAAAACAGATCTATGGAATGAAGAGGTGGCACAGAAAAACAGATCGATGGGATGAAGAGTTAACACAGAAAAAAGACGGGTGGGATTGGAAGATATCACAGAAAAACAGATCGATGGCATGAAGAGGTGACACAGAAAAACAGATCGATGGGATGAAGAGTTAACACAGAAAAAAGACGGGTGGGATTGGAAGATATCACAGAAAAACAGATCGATGGCATGAAGAGGTGACACAGAAAAACAGATCGATGGGATGAGGAGGTAGCACAGAAAAACAGATGTGGGGGATGAAGATATAACACAGAAAAAGAGATGTCTGGGATGAAGAGGTAACACAAAAGAACTGATCGATGAGATGAGAAGGTAACACAGAAAAACAGATGTGTGGGATGGGGAGATAACACAGAAAAACAGATGTGTGGGATAAAGAGGTAACACAGAGAAACAGATGTTTGGGATGAAGAGGTGACACAGAAAAACAGATCGATGGGATGAAGAGGTAGCACAGAAAAACAGATGTGGGGGATGAAGAGGTAACACGGAAAAAGAGATGTCTGGGATGAAGAGGTAACACAGAAAAACAGATCGATGGGATGAAGAGGTAGCACAGAAAAACAGATGTGGGGGATGAAGAGGTAACACGGAAAAAGAGATGTCTGGGATGAAGAGGTAACACAAAAAAACAAATCGATGTGATGAAGAGGTGACACAGAAAAGCAGATCGATGGGATGAGAAGGTAACACAGAAAAACATATGTTTTTGATGAGAAGGTATCAAAGTAAAACAGATTGATGGGATGAAGAGATTACACAGAAAAACAGATCGATGGGATGAAGAGGTAACACAGAAAAATAGATGTGTGGGATGAAGAGGTGACACAGAAAAACAGATGTGTGGGATGAGAAGGTAACAAAGCAAAACGGATCGATGGGATGAAGAGGTGACACAGAAAAACAGATCGATGGGATGAAGAGATGACACAGAAAAACAAGCCGATTGGATGAGAAGGTAATACAGAAAAACAGATCGATGGGATGGGGAGGTAACACAGAAAAACAGATGTGTGGGATGAATTGGTAACACAGAAAAACAGATGTGTAGGATGAAGAGGTAACACAGAAAAAACAAGGGTGGGATGAGAAGGTGACACAGAAAAACAGATCGATTGGATGAGAAGGTAACACAGAAAAACAGATCGATGGGATGGGGAGGTAACACAGAAAAACAGATGTGTGGGATGAAGAGGTAACACAGAAAAAGGATGGGTGGGATGAGAAGGTAACACAGAAAAACAGATCGATGGAATGAAGAGGTGGCACAGAAAAAAGACGGGTGGGATTGTAAGGTAACACAGAAAAACAGATCGATGGCATGAAGAGGTGACACAGAAAAACAGATCGATGGGATGAGGAGGTAGCACAGAAAAACAGATGTGGGGGATGAATATGTAACACAGAAAAAGAGATGTCTGGGATGAAGAGGTAACACAAAAAAACAGATCGATGTGATGAAGAGGTGACACAGAAAAACAGATCGATGGGATGAGAAGGTAACACAGAAAAACAGATCGATGGGATGGGGAGCTAACACAGAAAAAGAGATATCTGGGATGAAGAGGTAACACAAAAACAACAGATCTATGGGATGAAGAGGTGACACAGAAAAACAGATCGATGGGATGTGAAGGTAACACAGAAAAACAGATGTGTGGGAGGAAGAGGTGACACAGAAAAACAGATGTGTGGGATGAAAAGGTAACACAGAAAAACAGATGGGTGACATGAAGAGGTGACACAGAAAAACAGATGCGTGGGATGAGAAGGTAACAAAGAAAAACAGATCGATGGGATGAAGAGGTGACACAGAAAAACGGATTGATTGGATGAAAAGGTAACACAGAAAAACAGATCGATGGGATGGGGAGGTAACACAGAAAAACAGATGTGTGGGATGAAGAGGTAACACAGAAAAACAGATGTGTGGGATGAGGAGGTAACACAGAAAAAGATGGGTGGGAGGAGAAGGTAACACAGAAAAACAGATCGATAGCATGAAGAGGTGACACAGAAAAACAGATCGATGGGATGAAGAGGTGACACAGAAAAACGGATTGATTGGATGAAAAAGTAACACAGAAAAACAGATCGATGGGATGGGGAGGTAACACAGAAAAACAGATGTGTGGGATGAAGAGGTAACACAGAAAAACAGATGTGTGGGATGAAGAGGTAACATAGAAAAAGATGGGTGGGATGAGAAGGTAACACAGAAAAACAGATCGATAGCATGAAGAGGTGACACAGAAAAACAGATTGATGGGATGGGGAGGTAACACAGAAAAACAGATTGTGATTTTTTTTATACCATAAATTTTACTACTGTTGTTTTTTCAGGTCAAGGATATCTTCTAATGTCAAATTCTAATATTGAAATCCATCAGAAAAAATTAGAAGAAGAAATTCGGCCGACGTACTTTTGGCAGTATCTTCCGTTCCGGCGCACGGCAGTACCAGGGGCACATGGTTGACAAAAGATTTCATCGTATATTCCTTATCCTGTTTCATCACAATTTACTAAAAACAAGAATATTTACTTTACATTGTAGGTAACGGTTTGGATCGGTAAATATTTGCAACAGTGAGCATCCGTAATGACCATTCGTTTTTAACCCTAAATACATGAAATATACTGATGTCAGAAAAATTTTACTTATATTGTCTTAACAAATATTCCTTGCTAGAATTGAAAAGAGCATCATCCGAGCGGAGGTTATATAAGTGGAGTGCCGGAATATAGCGTGCCCAGTGGAAAAAGAGATGTGTGAGCACAAATCAATCGAAACGTTCACAATACTTCACATTACCTGGACACTTTACTGAACGACAATTGTTGCATTCTATGATACTTTGGTTATCATACTTCACAGGACTTGGATACACTTCAATTAAATTCTTTCTGTTGCATGAAAACTTGCATTCCTAGCCAAAAATAGAGTAGTAAATTGGCAAAAGAATTATTTTCTGTGTTTATCTCAACTATATCTTAAAACTGATATGCTTACGTTTTGAGTTATGTACAATAACTGTCAATACTAGAAGTCAGTTGGTCGATCGAAATATAGAGTTAGTACAGAGCAGGGGTGGTGGGGGGCATCCATTTGTTAACTATTAATGTTTTTTTTCGAAATCGGATATAATTATTATACTCCAAATGATTAAAGTAAATGGTTTATATGTTAGTTATGTGATGTATAGCCCACATGGTATGATTTATCCTCTTGCACCCGGATAACACAATGCGTATTTGTGTGGGGGGGGCAGACTTCTACGTCAATAATATCTCTGTCACCTCCACTTTTATTATTGTGTCGACGACCCTGTCGTATAAATCGCCAATTGATTTATGTCGGTGCTTTATTTAATCAATATAATAAAATTTTGAGGAAAGGATCTCTTACCTTCATTAATATTTGAGAATGTTCAAAATTAATAAAACTTCGCTTTTTTGGATTTGCCAAAATTGTATTATTGATAAAAGTTATGTTCTGTAGGATACCATTAATATTAGAGAACTGCAAAGCAAAGTCGATATTATGTGCAATAACAAGGTTGGTAATATTCAGCAATTTCGCAGCATAAAATTTGATTTCTTCGTGTCCCCTCCCTTTGTTAGACTCGATCGTCATATTTTGAACGCTCACATAGTCATATTATAAGCTTTCATCAAACTGCGCCTTGATAGGAAGTCGTGTTTATTATCTTCACGTTGTTGAGATTTAGAATTTCTTCTTCATTAGAATATCCTTGGAAGTGGAATAATAGTTTCATGTTTAAAAACACACAGTTTCTTATAGTAATGAACGCTGCGTATGTTAAAATAAAGTTAGAATTTCCAGTAAACGACACATCTTTTATGTTGATGTTGCAATAACGAGTGTGAAATGAATGCCCAACAATGGTCACATCCGATGGCTTTGAACCACTATAATTGATAAGATAAACCATGATAATTATCAAACAGAAAAACAACGTAGATCAATTTTTAGACGCGACGTAGGGAAAATTAAATCTATACAATCCAACCTACCCATTGGCTGAAAATACCTAACTAGAACTCCAAGATGTCCGTTCAAAACCCTGTTTGATATCTTTTAGCATAAAAAACATTTTTTATCTAAATGTAACAATTACTCAGCAAAATATATTTTTTCTGAAATAAAAGACCTATTTCCATATCCATTCTCGTTCCGCGGAATATAAATACCAAAATACCGAATAGCATGAAAACGAGATTAGTTATGAGCAAATTTTTAGTTTGCAGCGAAGTAGTGCAGTTATATGTTTTGCAATATTTGCAAAATTATTTGTCGTACAGATTGTGATTAAAATTGAGCTGGGTATTAGCTAACCTTGAATATGATGATATGAGAAGCTAGTTGGCTAGCTGACTTGTTCCAAACAAACGTGAAATTTCAAGCACCAAAATTGGCTGTGTTGCTGGTATATATCCTGTCTCCAGTTATTGAGTGTACTTTATTTTTTAAACAACATCTGTGACAATAACATTATCCAGGGTTACTGACAGTGGTTTTGAAATAGTAGTTGACCTTGTGTAACCTATTTATTTTTTTCCAAATGGGGTAGTTTGAAAAGTATTTATAACTCACATTTTACACATTGGTGATTTCAGAATTAGGATACTAATTTAAGTTTTAGTTCTGAATTTACTAGGAAACATTAAAATAAAAATGTATTCACATCATTCTAAAAACGTGGCTAGGTGTTAGGTTTAGCTAGCTAACATATACCAAAATATACGCTTTTAAAATCTGCTATACTTTTTTGTCACACTACCACTAACAATACCCTCTTTACAACTGTTGTTAATTACGATTTTGTGAAATTGCCAGTTAAATGCTGCACAAGTCAACGTTTTGTTGATACATTCTTCAAACTTGCATGTAAACAACTAACATCCCAAAAATTTGCTCATAACTAATTTTGTTTTCATGATATTCTGCATTTTTATTTTTCATAATCGGAAGTTACTAAATGTGTGTAATAGCGTTTCTAGTGTTTATAGGGCGAAGTATTTGTACGAGAAATTTCTTGTATTACTACACTGGAATGCCCATTTTAAAAAGAACGTCCCCTATGTGAATGACCCCTAAATAGTTAAAACTCCAGGGTTTTTAGGAAACTAAAGTTATGAAACGCAGTTTTTGTACCTGTTGTTAGCAGCGATAGTTATATACAGAATGCCATTGAAAACACAGTTAAAACATAGCTGATTATTATCAATGCGGTGATAGTATCCAGGACTAAGTAGAAAGGTTACTCCACTGTTAACTTTCTTATTGTTCAAAAAGCTAAGCCAGGTATGCTGCAAAGATTTGCATGGTCGATCAAATCTCCGCAATCCTCTACATCTTCGCCTCCTGTTTGACTGATGTACAATGGGTCTTTTAAAAGTTGTGTTACACTTTCAACAGGAAATAACACCAAGCATAGGCGAAGTAGGAACACTGAGAAAAACAACCGCCCTAGCTGAAGAACATGCATAACTTGCTGTAAAGTTGCTGTAAATCTAAATATACAAAATATAAACATTTAAATATTCGTCGCGATCTGTTTCAGCACAAGCATCCAAATCTATGCACAGGTCACAAGAAAAAAGTCTTCAAAATATCTAAAATCTATCATTTTTTATTTCAGCTTTATAGTAAGCGGATCTGATTTCTGCACATTACCACTTCGAACCTTCTACAGTCGTATCATATCTGCGACACAACTAAAACAAAGGCAAACGTAAATAATGAAGACACACTTCATCTATGACTATTTCTAAGATGTCAAACTATTAACTAAACAATCACTGGAATGATTACTCAAGTGATCTTCAAAGTAACAAAACTGTACGTACCACTTAAGCTCAAATTACACTGCACGACACTATAGATGCAGATCCGGACAACTCAAGGGAGTTCATTCTCACCATGCGCTATATAAGTCTGTTTTTTTTTACTTTTTTTTCACGTGGGTACAAAACTCCCAATTTAAAAAACAATACGGAATTATATAAAACCTAAAATCTGACTTATGTACACAACATTATGCTGACGCAAACAGACAGTCTTTCGGCACACGGCAACCTTAACAAGTTAAACAGCCCGTATTGAAAAAACAAACAATATAAACACTAGCTGCTAATACTACTAACAGATTCCTGTCACTGACTTCCCTATTTGTTTCTGTTATTTCTGTAAATAATTGAGTCAATTAATTGTAGACATCCACTTTATCCTGAATATTTCAAAGTTGTCAATGAGCAAAAAAAAGAAAGGAATTGCGATGATTATTTGAAATATATTGAGTATGTCAAAAATGAAGAAAGCAAACTTTTTATTTTCCTCACAAGAAAATAACAAACAAATAAACAAGATAACTGAACAAACAAATAAACAACACTAAAAAACAAATTATCAAGCAAGCGAATAAATAAACTGCTTTAGCAAAAAGTTTAGTATGTTAAAAATATAGCAATTACCAACTTCAATTTAAAAAAATCAACCAACCAAATCAACCTGCCCTTAAATTGAAAAAATAAACTACACAGTAAAATTTAAGCTCAAAGTATAAAAAATACACTAGCCGCACCAATGACTTTTTTAAGTCCATGGGTGTGTAGACTAGCGAATTGTTGCAAATCATCAAAAGTCCTTTTACAAAAAAACAAGTTAATGCTTCGAAAGTACCCTGTTCGATACAATTTGCCCAGTGTTTTG